>CM032768.1:9942462-10319827 GCA_019155195.1 Avicennia marina
AAAAAAATCAAGCCTAAACGGTACTCGTGGGCTAAGCCAAGCCTGGTACTCGAAGGCTTAAAAATTCAAGCCTAAATGGTACTCGTGGGCTAAGCCAAGCCTGGTACTCGAAGGCTTAAAAATTCAAGCCTAAATGGTACGCGTGGGCTAAGTCAAGCTAAGCCTGGTACTCGAAGGCTCAAAAATTCAAGCCTAAATGGTACGCGTGGGCTAAGTCAAGCTAAGCCTGGTACTCAAAGGCCAAAAAATTCGAGCCTTAACGGTATGCGTGGGCTAAAATGGTTAAGGCTCAAAAATTTAAGCCTAGATGGTACGCGTGGGCTAAGCCAAACTAAAGCATGGTACTTAGAGGCTCAAAATCCCCGCCAAACATTGAAGTCCAGAATTTCTCTGCACCAAACACTGCCCTCAAAAATCCAGATTTCGCCCCAAACACTGCCCTCAAAAATCCAGAATTTCTGCACCAAACACTGCCCTCAAAATCCAGAATTTCTGCACCAAACACTACCCTCAAAAATCCAGAACTTCTGCACCAAACACAGCCTTCAAAATCCAGAGTTTCCGCACCAAACACAGCCTTAAAAAAAAAATTTTGACTTTCTGCGCCAAACACGGCCTTAACTCCTGAAATTTTCTGTGCCTAACACGGCCTTAAAATGTCGAAAGAAACAACGCCAAACGCAGCCTTATTTCTTCAGTTCTGAGGCCTACAAATCTGCACTGCTGCTTCATCACGCCACTACGTATCCCATCACCGTGTTAAGAAATGGCTGCTGCCGTCGGGGAAAACGCCTCATTCACGCTTGGCGTCACCGTCGCACTGCCGCCGGCCCTTAGAAGCTACTTCGCTGCTGCACGCCACCCGCACCTGCTGCTTCACATTACAGGACCGCCGTTCACCGCCTCTCCGACGTCGCGTCGCGCCGATCAGTGCTGCCAAGCTCAGCAACCGCAACCACTGCACCACGACCGGTTCAACAACGGCGTCGTCACCCTCACTGCCGCTGCGCTCCCGCGTCACCACATCCGCCACCTCCGCTCTTGTCGCTCGTCACCACCTGCCGAAAAGCCAGCCACCACGTCGCCCAGCCACCGGGCAGGTCTGCCATTAGTTAAAAAAAAAAAAAAAACCAGAAAACTGACTGCTTTCACCGTAGCCCACCCATTCCCACGCCGAGTTTTCTTTTAAGTTCCCCACCACAGCTGCTGTCGGCTCCGTCACCCCTGCGCTATCTACATCTACCAACAAAGAAATTGACTCGACGACGCCACACCCCAAAAACAATGGCGACTCGCCAAGAAAACCGCACTGTACCACCATCGTCGCCCCGCATGCCGCCGCTGAGACCCGACCCAGCCGCTGCCAGAAAGCCACCTGCCTCTGCAACTACTACCTCCACCGCTGGAGCATGCTGAACCAAAAAAAAGAAGAAGAGAACAGAAAAAAGGCTTACCTTCGGACGATGTCTTCCAGCTAGCAGTGTTCTGGCGCAATTAGTGTCGTCACCGCGTTAAAACAAAGGTGGTGAAAAGGCTAACAAGAAGTCCTTATTTATACAAGGCCGCCAGTAGAGTCCTTGCAAATGTAAAGTTCCGCGGATTAAAACCCACAACGCTATCTAATAAGGAGTTTTTTTCGGACGGACAATTATACTAGATTACCCTCACATGAGGTAGATTGATGATAGGATTCTAACCGATCATGAGGACTCCCAAATTTTAAAGTCTATTCTCTTGAAGAGCGTCGAGGCCCCGGACAAAAAAAAATTAATTAAAATAAAAAAAAATAAAAAAATAAAAATCGAGACTTATTCATTCAAGATAAAGTTTTCATGAACAAGTCTCGAGGGGGCATTTGTAGACACACAAAAATTAATGCCCAATCAAATAATGCCATGTAGAAAATATGGTGTTAGAAAATATTAATTAAATCAATTTTATTTATTTGGGGAATTAAAAAATATACAAATTCCTAAAATAAATAAATGAATAATTAATATTTTTATCGGCCAATCAAACGATGACAAGTGGCAAAGTCCTGCCAGAAGTCCAGGCAACAAAGACTCTAAGTAGCAGAGTCCTGCCAGAAGTCCAGGCAACAAAGACTCTAAGAAGCAGAGTCCTGCCAGAAGTCCAAGCAACGAAGACTCTAAGTAGCAGAGTCCTGCTAAAAGTAGAAGCAGTGAAGACTCTAAGCAGCAGAGTCCAGCTAGAAGTCTAAGCAAAGAAGACTCTATTGAGTTGTTGGGTAGGTACAAACTCTGACGGCCAATAAAATCACGCCACGTCAGCAGGCACTCTATCTCTCCTACAACTATAAATAGGGGCCAAACCCCCACAGGAAGAAGAAGAAGAAGAAGAAGGAGAAGCAGCTGAAGAACTCCCCAAATTCTCTTTGGAATCCCCAAGAACATTCAAAGTGTTCTTCGTCAAATTCTAAGAAGTTCGCCGTGTTCTTCACCAAATTCAAGAAGCTCGCCGTGTTCTTCGCCAAATTCAAGAAGCTCGCTGTGTTCTTCGCCAAATTCAAGAAGCTCGCCGTGTTCTTCGCCAAATCCAAGAAGCTCGCCGTGTTCTTCGCCAAATTCAAGAAGCCCGCCGCGTTCTTCGCCAAATTCAAGAAGTTTGCTATGTTCTTCGCCAAATCCAAGAAGTTCATCGTGTTCTTCGCCAAATCCAAGAAGTTCATCGTGTTCTTCACCAAATCCAAGGAGTTCGTCGTCAAATTCAAGACGTTCTTCACCAAAGGCCCCAAAATTCAACATTTGATCCAAGATCGTGGTGCTAAACCCGAGGATCAGTGTTGCTGAGAAATCATCAACTCTCAAGGAAGATCAAGCGCAAGCTTGAAATGTTGACAGCTGAGCCTCCATCGACCAGCATTCGATTGATCTTCTGTTCGTAAGCATAGCCGGTAACAAATAATGGCCTATTGTGGGGTTGAGATCCCAGCATCAGATCTTCGTCGGTGAAGACTATAGTAGCCATGCAGTCTTCTATGGGGATTTGGCTTTTCTTGTGGAAGTAGCCAGCTTCATTTGGAGAGTTGTCCATTTGGTGACTTTCCTCCGTTTGGTTGCTGATGGTGATAGTGTTGGCATTTACACTATCATCTTCTAGCGTAATTTTCCCTTGGTGGGCTAGTTCGATGATCTTTTCTTTGAATATGAAGCAATCGTGGATGGGGTGCCCGACCAAGCGGTGATATTTGCAGTATTTAGGATCATCTGTTTTCCCGGCTTCCGCAGGCCGCTTCATTTCAGGTAATTCGATGAGGTTGGCCTTCAGTAAGTCGTCGAAGATCCCAGATACGTCCGTGTCCAAAAATGGGTATGTTTTGGCTTGTAACTCTTTCAGAGTTGGCTTTCTTGGCTTTTGGGCTATTTCCCTCTTTTCGTTCACCTTTTCCTTCCCTTTGGCTGAGACAGGTTTGGCACGTATTGTCATGGATTCTTTAGTGGCATTTTTTGTGGGAGGCTTGCCCCCTTTCTTTACTTCTTGTTTGTCTTTTGATTTGCGGAACTCAGAAATCGGTGGTCCACCAACACCACTTGCAGCTATGCTCAGTTCCATGTCATGAGCCCGTGTAGCTAACTCTTCAAAAGTTTTGGGCTGAATTCCTTGAAGGATGTATCGCAGTCCCCAGTGCATCCCTTGTATGCACATTTCGATACCTGAGGCTTCAGAGAGTCTGTCTTTGCAGTTCAGACTCAAGTTCCTCCATCTATTGATGTAGTCAATGACTGGCTCATCTTTCCATTGACGGGTATTTGTGAGCTCGATCATGCTAACAGTTCGTCTTGTACTGTAAAAACGGTTGAGGAATTCATATTCCATTTGTTCCCAACTGTCAATGGTTCCAGGCTCGAGGTCGATGTACCAATCGAATGCATTTCCCTTTAATGAGCAGACGAATTGTTTAACTAGATGGTCCCCATATGTTCCAGCATCATTGCATGTCTCTATAAAGTGAGCCACGTGCTGTTTAGGGTTTCCCTTCCCATCAAACTGTTGGAATTTGGGGGGTTGATAGCCCATTGGCATCTTCAGGTTATCAATTCTTGCCGAATAAGGCTTGGCATATGTCAAAGTTGACTTGATGCCCCCATCGAATTTGCTCTTGATAGTGCCCTCAATGAAGTCTTTCAATTGATCAATGGGGATCAAGCCATCAGTGGAGATTTGGAGTTCCCTGATTGTGGACTTCTTTTGGTCATCGGCTGGTTGTCTGGCAGATGCTTCGGCTTCATAAGGTATTTCAGGCGCCTTTTCAGCCTCCCTGCTGGTTTCAGCATCGTCAATTTTATTCATCAGCCTAGAGATTCGTGAGTCTTGCTCTTCAACGTGTTTGGCAAGACCCTCGATGACCTTTGTTAGTGCAGCGATTTGGTCTTCTAGGCTTGAAGTGTTAGTTGTCATGACTGGCGCCATGTTGGGGACGGATGAAGCATTGGAACGAGGGCTTGAAGGTGCAGAGTTGTCCTTGTGGCCTTCGTTTGCAAAGAGCGGATTATCAACAGCCTCAAGGAAAGGGGTTGGCTCGGAGTATGCAAGTCTTCTTGCCACACTTCTGGTGACAGCACCGGCATTTCTTATGGCAGTCTCAGCAGCAGTTGATGTAACAGCCTTGGTGGACTTTCCTTTGTTGCTGGCCATAGTGATTTGTTTGAAACTTGAAGGGAGCTTGAAATTTGATATAAGAAGAGATGAGAGGTAGAGAAGTCCCACTGGGCGTGCCAGAAATCTGTAGGACGAAATTCTTGAGTTACAAGAATATTTGGAATTTGACTGAATAATCCGAATAAACTTGAATTTTTTGTGGGTTCTACTCTCTAAATTTGATCCTCTGATTCTTCCTTCAAAAATGCTCGACTTGAAATTTGATCAATCTTCAAGGAAAGGGCTTGCGCTTGATCTTCCTTGAGAGTTGTTGATTTCCCGGCAACACTGATCTTCGGGTTTAGCACCACGATCTTGAATCAAATGTTGAATTTTGGGGCCTTTGGTGAAGAACGTCTTGAATTTGGCGACGAACTCCTTGGATTTGGTGAAGAACACGATGAACTTCTTGGATTTGGCGAAGAACACGGCGGACTTCTTGAATTTGGCGAAGAACACGGCGGGCTTCTTGAATTTGGCGAAGAACGCAGCGAGCTTCTTGAATTTGGCGAAGAACACGGCGGGGAATTCTTGAATTTGGCGATTCTTGAATTTGGCGAAGAACGCGGCGGGCTTCTGAATTTGGCGAAGAACAGCGAGCACGAAGAACGGTTCTTGAATTTGGCGAAGAACACGGCGGACTTCTTGCGAAGAACACGGCGGGCTTGAATTTGATTCTGGATTTGGTGAAGAGCGCAGCGAGCTTCTTAAATTGGCGAAGAACACGGTGAATTTTTTGAATTTGGCGAAGAACACAGCGAGCTTTTGGATTTGGCGAAGAACACGGTGAACTTCTTGAATTTGGCGAAGAACACGGCGAGCTTCTTGGATTTGGCGAAGAACACGGCGAACTTCTTCGAATTTGACGAAGAACACTTTGAATGTTCTTGGGGATTCCAGAGAGAATTTGGAGAGTTCTTCAGCTGCTTCTCTTCTTCTTCCTTCTTCTCCTTTTTTTTGTGGGGGTTTGGTCCCTATTTATAGTTGTAGGAGAGATAGAGTGCCTGCTGACGTGGCGTGATTTTATTGGCCGTCAGAGTTTGTACTCTACCCAACAACTCAATAGAGTCTTCTTTGCTTAGACTTCTAGCTGGACTCCGCTGCTTAGAGTCTTCGCTGCTTGTACTTCTAGCAGGACTCTGCTACTTAGAGTCTTCGTTGCCTGGACTTCTGGCAGGACTCTGCTACTTAGAGTCTTTGTTGCCTGGACTTCTGGCAGGACTCTGCTACTTAGAGTCTTTGTTGTTTGGACTTCTGGCAGGACTCTACCACTTGCCGTCATTTGATTGGCCGATAAAAATATTAATTATTTATTTATTTATTTTAGGAATTTTATTTATTTAAATTCCCAAATAAATAAAAATTACTTTAATTAATATTTTTAATGCCATATTTCCCACGTGTCATTATTTGATTGGACATTAAATTAAATATGTCTACAAATGCCCCCTCGAGACTTGTTCATGAAGTTTTCTGATTTAGAGTGAATAAGTCTCGAATTTTTATTTTTTTTAAACTCGGGCCTACCAATACTTTAACGATCCTCCTGGTTATCAACGAGAATCCCATTGTCAACCGAGGACCACTAGCAAATCTAGCTGATAACTATCCGAGTTTATCCCATCCACTTTGAAACTCAAATCCCATTCGAGACTTGTCAAGCCACTGGATCAGTTTAAAAGAGTTTGTGCTCGTGCAGGCCTCTACTGTCGTTCGTGTATAAATAGGAGAGTGCCCATCCCTCGCCATTTACATGTTCCTGATAGCTACGGCCATTCCAGAGCATCGCAGCGTCCATAGCGTTGCATGCTGAGAGCGGTGAGTCAGGTGCGAAGGCGATGTGGGAGTATTGAGCGACGTGAGGTTTTGTCGGGTGCTAGGGTCCTCTCCGATAGCAACGACGAAGCTGACCCAAACTCGGCAGTAGTGATGCGATATTTGGAGCCGGGAGAGTAGCGGACTGTGATGCCGTCCTCGGAAGGGTCGGAGCCGGCGGCGCAACAGCAACGTCAACCCTGGCAGAAGCGTTGAAGTTGACAGCATAGCAGCAACGTCGACCACGACGCAGGTAGTGCAGCGGCGGTGTTGACCCTGGGCGCCTGAACGGTGATGATTTTCTTCAGAGAGGGTGACGCGCAGTGGTGTTGGTCGAAGGCTCGTCCTTTTGTGATGGCGTCAGGCGGATTTCTGGTTGGTGAAAATAGCGGTGCGGACGGCGTAGGAACAGCATCGTCTTCGGCAGGGGAGTCGAAGTGGGCAGCGCAGCACCAATGTCGACGCTGACACGGGTAGCACAGCAGTGGGCGAGAAGACCGAAACATTACCATCGTTGGGGGTGGCGTGACCTGGTGGCGATGGAGAGAGCTGGAGCGAGAAGGCTGGAACGTCCCTGTCGTCGATCGTGGCGTTGCTGGAGGAAGAAGATGATTCGGGCCTCCTTGGTGTCGTGCGGCTTCGACAGCAAGCTCAGTAGCGATGGTGCGAAGCAGCGGGGCAGATGGCCGAGCGGTGATGTGAGGTTGTGGCTCAGAGCAGCCGGCCCGTCCTCCCCTTTTGTCGTCAGAGACGCGGCTGCCGTGGTGTTTTCTGGAGCAGTCGGTGGAGATTTGCTGCGTGTTTCGGTGGAGAAGAAGAACAGGAGGAATAAGGCTGTGTTTGGTGCTATTTCTTCCAACATTCTAAGGTGGCGTTTGGCACAGAAAACCTCAGGAGTTAAGGCTGTGTTTGGCGCAGTAAGTCAGAATTTTAGGGCTGTGTTTGGTGTAAAGAATCAGAACTTTTAGGGCTGTGTTTGGTGCAGAAATTCTGTATTTTTGAGGGCTGTGTTTGGTGCAGAAATTCTGGATTTTTGAGGGCTGTGTTTAGTGCAGAAATTTTGGATTTTGAGGGCAGTGTTTGGTGCAGAAATTCCGGATTTTTGAGGGCAGTGTTTGGTGCAGAAAAATTTCAGGACTTCAAGGCCGTGTTTGGCGGGGATTTTTGAGCTTCCAAGTACCAGGCTTGGCTTAGCCCACGCGTACCATTTAGGCTTGAATTTTTGAGCCTTCGAGTACCAGGCTTGGCTTAGCCAACGCGTACCATTTAGGCTTGAATTTTCGAGCCTTCGAGTACCAGGCTTAACTTGACTTAGCCCACGTATACCATTTAAGCTTGAATTTTTTGAGCCTTCGAGTACCAGGCTTGGCTTAGCCCACGCGTACCATTTAGGCTTGGATTTTTGAGCCTTCGAGTACCAGGCTTAACTTGACTTAGCCCACGCCGTACCATTTAGGCTCGAATTTTGGAGCCTTCGAGTTACGAGCTTAGGCTCGAATTTTTTTGACTTAGCCCACGTGTACCATTTAGCTTGAATTTTTAAGCCTTCGAGTACCAGGCTTGGCTTAGCCCACGTGTACCATTTAGGCTTGAATTTTTAAGCCTTCGAGTACCAGGCTTAGCTTGCTTAGCCCACGGTACCATTTAGGCTTGAATTTTTAAGCCTTCGAGCCCACGAGTACCATTTAGGCTTGAATTTTTAAGCCTTCGAGTACCAGGCTTAGCTTGACTTAGCCCACGTGTACCATTTAGGCTTGAATTTTTAAGCCTTCGAATGATGCGGTTGTGGAAGCCCTACGTACTGCAGAAGAGGGTTTAGAGGCACTTTCTACCAAGGCCGCGGCATATGATGAAGCGAGATCTATAGCAGCTGATATGTACTAATGAGGTCCTTACTAAGCAGCTAAAGGACAACAAGTCTTAGCTTCAGGAAGCTTTGAACAAAGAAATTGAAGAAGCTAGGCAAGTTAAGGCTTCGGAAGCCAAGTTGAAGAGCATAGAGGAGCAACTCGTACTCTTGACCAAACGATGGGATGAGCTATCCAGTTCCTTTTTGCAGCAGGAAGAATCTCTCAGAGAGGTGGCAGCAGAAGTTGATGAGTTTCATGGAAAAGTTTTTACCATTTAATCTACTGAACCTTCAAACGATGTAGCTACAGAAGCCTTACGTGATACAGGAGAGGATTTAGCAGCTGCCACGGATGTGTTGGAAAGCTTGACTCCCTTCTCCTAGCTTCGTTAGGATTAGTGCTTAGCTCAAATTCGTTATTCTTTGATGAAGCACTTGCCCTTCTCAATAAAACATTTTGTTTTCTTATTTTGGCTTTCTTTATTTGGGTTTGCCTCCAACAGTAATTAAGAAAGAACATAACCCATCACAAATTCATGACTGAACTTAGAAAGTATCCAAGCTGTCTACGTACCTATAAAAATGGGATTAAGTCATAACGTAGTTCAAATATTTTTAATTTGTGAAGGTAGGGCCGTTCACAGTTTATACTCTTTCGGGCCAGGAGTAACATACAGTTTAGGCTCATGTGTCAAGGAGCATCTTTGGGTATTTGTAGACAGTTTTAACTCATGTCAAGGAGTCTTCGAACATTTGTAGACAGTTTCAACTCATGTCAAGGAGTCTTCGAACATTTGTAGATAGTTTCAACTCGTGTCAAGGAGTCTTCGAACATTTGTAGACAGTTTCAACTCGTGTCAAGGAGTCTTCAAACATTTGTAGACAGTTTCAACTCGTGTCAAGGAGTCTTCAAAAAATGCTCGACTTCAAATTTGATCAATCTTCAAGGAAAGGGCTTGCGCTTGATCTTCCTTGAGAGTTGATGATTTCTCAGCAACACTGATCCTCGGGTTTAGCACCACGATCTTGGATCAAATGCTGAATTTCGGAGACTTTGGTGAAGAACGCCTTGAATTTAGCGACGAACTCCTTGAATTTGGTGAAGAGCACGATGAACTTCTTGGATTTTGGCGAAGAACACGGCGGACTTCTTGAATTTGGCGAAGAACGCGGCGGGCTTCTTGAACTTGGCGAAGAACGCGGCGGGCTTCTAGAATTCGGCGAAGAACACGGCGGACTTCTGTATTTGGCGAAGAACTTCTTGGGCGGCGGGCTTCTTTTGGCGAAGAAACGGCAGACTTCTTGAATTTGGAAGAACACGCGGAATTTGGCGAAGAACGCGGCGGGTTCTTGAATATTCTTGTATTTGGCGAAGAACGCGGCGGGCTTCTTGAATTTGGCGAAGAACACGGCGGGCTTCTTTGAATTTGATGAAGAACACTTTGAATGTTCTTGAGGATTCCAGAGAGAATTTGGAGAGTTCTTCAGCTGCTTCTCTTCTTCTTCTTCTTTTTCTTCTCTCTTCTTTCTTCTTTTTGTGGGGTTTGGCCCCTATTTATAGTTATAGGAGAGATAGAGTGCCTGCTGACGTGGCGTGATTTTATTGGCCGTCAGAGTTTGTACTCTACCCAACAACTCAATAGAGTCTTCTTTGCTTAGACTTCTAGCGGGACTCTGCTACTTAGAGTCTTTTCTACTTGGACTTCTAACAGGGCTCTGTTACTTAGAGTCTTTGCTGCGTAGACTTCTAGCAGGACTCTGCTACTTAGAGTCTTTGCCGTGTAGACTTCTGGTAGGACTCTACTACTTAGAGTTTTGTTGCCTTGCCTGGACTTTGGCAGCTGACTCTGCTACTTAGAGTCTTTGTCGCCTGGACTTCTGGCAGGACTCTGCTACTTAGAGGTCCTTTGTCTGCCTGGACTTCTAGCAGGACTCTGCCACTTGTCATCATTTGTTTGACCTATAAAAATATTAATTATTCATTTATTTATTTTAAGAATTTTATTTGTTTAAATTCCCAAATAAAAATTGATTTAATTAATATTTTTAATGCCATATTTTTCACGTGGTATTATTTAATTAGTAGACAAAATTTGTGTGTCTACAAATGCCCCCTTCGAGACTTGTTCATGAAAATTTGATTTCGAATGAATAAGTCTCGAATTTTATTTTATTTTGGTACCAAATGTGTTGCGAATGACCTCCCAATTCTAATGGATAGCTTTGGCCGAGTTGGATCCTCTCCAACCGTGACTCTTCCAATGCAGATTGGATAAACACAAGAATTCCTTTCTTGTTTAGGATGCTTACTTATGGCGACCCAGATCAGTATAAATTGTAGGCGTTTATCTTGCCTTCCACACATTCAACCGCTCGATCGCAGCAGTGAGGATAATCGGTTTGGAGCGTCATCAGCGTGGAGACATCGCCAAAGTCTTATTCTTGCTCTGTTTGTTTTGTGCCAGGTCTCTTTTGTTGCTTCCAGCTTCGGTCGTTACCGGGGATTCCTTTAAGCATGACGGGTTGCTACTTACGCTTCTAGCCTCTACCGCTCGACCTATCCGTCCATCCCCATTCTTTAGTTTCAGCCCCCCTTGTGACGGTGGCGCTCGGGAGATGTGGTCGATGATGGCCGTGACATTGAGCAGGTGGTGTTTGAGCGGCACGGGCCTAGCACGGGGGACTCAGGCTTTGATGCGCAGTGTCTTTCCTTCCTTTATTATTTTTCAGTTGGTGTCGTGCGGCGCCAGTGGTGGTGGTGAATCGTGGTATTAGCGGCGTGGATGATGCAGCAGCGGCGTCGGCCATCGTGGAACCGGCGACACGGGGAGTTGCAGCACTGGCGTCGTCTCTTACGGAAGAGTTAAAGTGGGCAGCGCAGTAGCAATGTCGACCCTGGCAGAAGCGTTGCAGCAGCAACGTCGACCATGACGCGGGCAGCGCAGCAGCGGTACTGGCTCTGGTGGAAGCGCCGCTGCGAGCAGTGCAGCGATGGGGTGCAGCCACGGCGTTGACTTTGGTGGAGGCGCCGAGGCAAGCAGTGCAGTAGTTGCAGCAGCAGATGGCTTCTAGCAGCAGCTGTGTTGGGTCTCGGTGGCGGTTTTGCGGCGTGACGACGATCGTGCGGGCGGCAGCGAAGTAGCTTCTACGGGCAGCGACAATGTCCGAGCGAGGGCCATTGTAGCAGCAAACACGGTGATGGCCGCGGTAGTTTTGAGTGCGACGAGCCTTCTGACATCACGGTAGCTGGATGGCGTGTCACGGTGGAACCGGCGGCTGTGGCGAGGTGCGAGTTCTTGGTGGTGTTCGTGCGGTTTCGATGCGGGAGCGGTGCTGTTTGAGCTGTGGTGGTTCATGCAGCTTCCAGCAAGCGGTGATGCGGAGCAGTAGATGAGGAAGGAGACGCGACGGCGCTGATGGGTTTTCTCGACGGCGTTGCTGGGGGTTTCGGTGCTAGTTCCCGGGTCTCGACGGTGTCGGGAAGAAGAAGGAAGACCAGGGCTATGTTTGGGCGTCCTTTTGGTTTTTCAGTTTGGTCACAGCTTTCGTCGGAAGAAAAGAAAGAACAAGACTGCGTTTGAATGCAGATTTTAGTTGGAGGACAAGGCCGTGTTTGGCGCAGAAAAATCTGGATCTTAAGGGCTGTGTTTGGTGCAGAAAATTCTGGATTTTGAGGGCTGCGTTTGGTGCAGAAATTCTGGATTTTGAGGGCTGTGTTTGGTGCAGAAAATTCTGGATTTTGGGAGGACAAGGCCGTGTTTGGCGCAGAAAAATCTAGATCTTAAGGGCTGTGTTTGGTGCAGCGAATTTCTGAAATTTAAGGCTGAGGGGGGGTGCTGAAATTTTCTGAATTTTAAGGCTGCAGACTTTTTGGGCCTCCAAGTACCAAGCTTTAGTTTGGCTTAGCCCACGTGTACCATTTAGGCTTGAATTTTTGAGCCTTTGAGTACCAGGCTTGGCTTAGCCCACGCGTACCATTTAGGCTTGAATTTTTGAGCCTTTGAGTGCCAGGCTTAGCTTGACTTAGCCCACGCGTACCATTTAGGCTTGAATTTTTGGAGCCTTCGAGTACTAGGTTGGCTTAGCCCACGAGTACCATTTAGGCTTGAGTTTTTGGGCATTTGAGTACCAAGTTTAGCTTGACTTAGCTCACGCGTACCATTTAAGCTTGAATTTTTAGAACCTCCGAGTACTAGGCTTGGCTTAGCCCACGAGTACCATTTAGGCTTTGAATTTTTGAGCCTTCGAGTACCAGGCTTAGCTTGACTTAGCCCACGCGTACCATTTAGGCTTGAATTTTTGAGCCTTCGTGTACCAGGCTTGGCTTAGCCCACGAGTACCATTTAGGCTTGAATTTTTGAGCCTTCGAGTACCAGGCTTGGCTTAGCCCACGAGTAGTACCATTTAGGCTTGAATTTTTGAACCTTCAAGTACCAGGCTTAGCTTGACTTAGCCCACGCGTACCATTTAGGCTTGATTTTTTTTTGGGCCTTCGAGTCTGGATTGAGGCCCACAATTTTAGTTTAGTTGGAATTACTTTGTTGGCGCTCTTTAATTCCCCTTTTGATTTTATTATTCTACTTGGCCTTTGTTTCTTTCATGCTTTTGTAACACTCCTTATCTTCTTTTCTGCAGTTGTCATCATGGTGCATTTTAAAAGCAACACTTCCTCTTCTGGTGTGGAGTATTTGGTTATTCTTGATGAAGAGGGCCATCCTATAGAGAGAGGCACGACCTTGGCTGTTTATGCTTCTCTTAATAATCGTCCTTGGCCTAAGTTGTCAATTTCTCAGCGGATGGATAACTGGACCCGAGAGGTCCCATTTGGCAAGACTTCAAAGGCCTGGACCTTACAGTCATCTCACCATCATCATGCCGTTAGATCAGTTCTCCTGCCAACTTTAGGTCGCAGGATCGTCGAAGGAAAGGCCAAATGGGGGGATGTTCTTCCGTCTGCTGGCGAGTTCTATTTCACCAAGGGCTACTGGGAGTGGACCGAAGATGTGCTGGGTCGATGTGGACGTGAGCTGAAGGCAGCTCAGATTTTTGACGCAGTTTATGCCTCACTTTTCACCTACGATCATAACTCGAATATCTTACAGGCGATTTATGAAGCGTGGTGTCCTTCTACCAACACGCTTTTTACCTCATACGGTGAAGTATCAATGTCACTTTATGACTTGCGTAAGTTAGCAGGTCTCCCGATTTATGGGCGGCTCTACGATGAGGTCGTTCCGAGTGCAAAGCAACTCATGGGTGTCAATGATCAAGGGAAGAGACATGTTCCTCGGTCTTACCAGTATTTGTTCCATGCTTATCACTTGCTTCAGGGGGAGCCAAATGAAGCTCGTGCTCCTTCAGTTTCTATTGAAGATTGGATTAACTTTTGGTGTAAGAAGGAGACAAGATACTCGGCACCCCCTGCCCGGAAAGAGAAGAAGACGGTGCGTCCTAAATCCACATGCAATCCAAATGTTCGAAAACTCCTCCTGTCTACAAATGTTTGAAGACTCCTTGACATGAGTTGAAACTGTCTACAAATGTTTGAAGACTCCTTGACATGAGTTGAAACTGTCTACAAATGTTTGAAGACTCCTTTGAAAACATGAAGACTCCTTGACACAAATGAAAAAACTCCTTGACATGAGTTGAAACTGTCTACAAATGTTTGAAAACTCCTTGACATGAGTTGAAACTGTCTACAAATGTTTGAAGACTCCTTGACACGAGTTGAAACTGTCTACAAATATTCGAAAACTCCTTGACACGAGTTGAAACTGTCTACAAATGTTTGAAGACTCTTTGACACGAGTTGAAACTGTCTACAAATACCCAAAGATGCTCCTTAACACACGAGCCTAAACTGTATGTTACTCCTGGCCCGCAAGAGTATAAACTGTGAACGGCCCTACCTTCACAAATTAAAAATATTTGAACTACGTTATGACTTGATCCCATTTTTATGGGTATGTAGGCAGCTTGGATACTTTCTAAGTTCAGTCATGAATTTGTGATAGGTTATGTTCTTTCTTGATTACTACTGGAGGCACACCCAAATAGAGAAAGCTAAAATAAGAAAACAAAATATTTTATTAAGAAGGGCAAGTGCTTCATCAGAGAATAACGAATTTGAACTAAGCACTAATCCTAACGAAGCTAAAAGAAAGGATTCGAGCTCCCCAACACATCCTTGGCAGCTGCTAAATCCTCCTTTGTATTATGCAAGGCTTCTGTAGCTACATCGTTTGAAGGTTCAGTAGATTAAATGGTAACAACTTTTCCATGAAACTCACCAACTTCTGTTGCCACCTCTCTGAGAGATTCTTTCTGCTGCAAAAAAAGAAGTGGACAGTCCATCCCGTCGTTTGGTCAACAGTACAAGTCGCTCCTCCATGCTCTTCAAACTCGGCTTCTGAAGCTTTAACTTGCCCAGCTTCTTCAATTTCTTTTTTTAAAGCCTCCTGAAGCTGAAACTTGGCATCCTTTAGTTGCTTAGTAAGGACCTCTTTGGTAGATTTCGCTTCATCATATGCCGCAGCCTTGGTAAAAAGTACCTCTAAATCCTCTTCTGCAATACGTAAGGCTTCCACAACCGCATCATTCAAAGGCTCAAAAATTCAAGCCTAAATGGTACTCGTGGGCTAAGCCAAGCCTGGTACTCGAAGGCTTAAAAATTCAAGCCTAAATGGTACGCGTGGGCTAAGTCAAGCTAAGCCTGGTACTCAAAGGCTCAAAAATTCAAGCCTAAATGGTACCCGTGGGCTAAGCCAAGCTTGGTACTCAAAGGCTTAAAAAATCAAGCAAATGGTACGCGGGGCCTAAGTCAAGCTAGCTGGTACCGAAGGCTCAAAAATTCAAGCCTAAATGGTACGTGGGCTAAGGGGGGCCTGTACGCCGTGGGTCAAAGCTAAGCTTATACTCGAAGGCTCAAAAAATCAACCCTAAATGGTACGCGTGGGCTAAGCCTGGTACTCAATCAAGGCTAAATGGTACGCGTGGGCTAAGTCAAGCCTGGTACTCGAAGGCTAAAAAATTCAAACCTAAATGGTACTCGTGGGCTAAGCCAAGCCTGGTACTCGAAGGCTCAAAAATTCAAGCCTAAATGGTACACGTGGGCTAAGCCAAATTAAAAGCTTGGTACTTGGAGGCTCCAAAATCCTGCGCCAAACACAATCCTGAAGTCCTGGAATTTTCTGCGCCAAACACAGCCCTGAAGTCCTGGAATTTTCTGCGCGGAATTTTCTGCACCAAACGCAGCCTTGTCCCAAACCAGGATTTCCTGTGCCAAACACGGCCCTAAATTCCTGTAAAATCCACTCCAAACACTGCTCCATCTCAAGACGAAAAATCCGCTCCAAACACTGCCCTGTCTTAGAACAAAAATCTGCTCCAAACACGGCCTTAAGATATCCATTTCATCATCATCTTCCTCACCCATTGCCGAACCATCACGCCACTAGGCATCCCATCACCGCCGCGTTAAGAAATGGCTGCTGCCATCGGGGAAACGCTTCATTCACGCTTGGCGTCACCATCGCACCGCCGCCAGCCCGTAGAAGCTACTTCGCTGCCGCCCGCACGATCGTCGTCATGCCGCAAAACCGCCACCGAGACCCAACACAGCTGCTGCTAGAAGCCATCTGCTGCTGCAACTACTGCACTGCTTGCCTCGGCGCCTCCACCAAAGTCAACGCCGTGGCTGCACCCCATCGCTGCACTGCTCGCAGCGGCGCTTCCACCAGAGCCAGCACCGCTGCTGCGCTGCCCGCGTCATGGTCGACGTTGCTGCTGCAACGCTTCTGCCAGGGTCGACATTGCTACTGCGCTGCCCACTTTAACTCTTCCGTAAGAGACGACGCCAGTGCTGCAACTCCCCGTGTCGCCGGTTCCACGATGGCCGACGCCGCTGCTGCATCATCCACGCCGCTAATACCACGATTCACCACCACCACTGGCACCGCACGACACCAACTGAAAAATAATAAAGGAAGGAAAGACACTGCGCATCAAAGCCTGAGTCCCCCGTGCTAGGCCCGTGCCGCTCAAACACCACCTGCTCAATGTCACGGCCATCATCGCCCACATCTCCCGAGCGCCACCGTCACAAGGGGGGCTGAAACTAAAGAATGGGGATGGACGGACAGGTCAGCGGTAGAGGCTAGAAGCGTAAGTAGCAACCCGTCATGCTTAAAGGAATCCCCGGTAACGACCGAAGCTGGAAGCAACAAAAGAGACCTGGCACAAAACAAACAGAGCAAGAATAAGACTTTGGCGATGTCTCCACGCTGATGACGCTCCAAACCGATTATCCTCACTGCTGCGATCGAGCGGTTGAATGTGTGGAAGGCAAGATAAACGCCTACAATTTATACTGATCTGGGTCGCCATAAGTAAGCATCCTAAACAAGAAAGGAATTCTTGTGTTTATCCAATCTGCATTGGAAGAGTCACGGTTGGAGAGGATCCAACTCGGCCAAAGCTATCCATTAGAATTGGGAGGTCATTCGCAACACATTTGGTACCAAAATAAAATAAAATTCGAGACTTATTCATTCGAAATCAAATTTTCATGAACAAGTCTCGAAGGGGGCATTTGTAGACACACAAATTTTGTCTACTAATTAAATAATACCACGTGAAAAATATGGCATTAAAAATATTAATTAAATCAATTTTTATTTGGGAATTTAAACAAATAAAATTCTTAAAATAAATAAATGAATAATTAATATTTTTATAGGTCAAACAAATGATGACAAGTGGCAGAGTCCTGCTAGAAGTCCAGGCAACAAAGACTCTAAGTAGCAGAGTCCTGCTAGAAGTCCAGGCAACAAATACTCTAAGTAGCAGAGTCCTGCCAGAAGTCCAGGCGACAAAGACTCTAAGTAGCAGAGTCTGCCAGAAGTTAAAGGCGACAAGACTCTAAAGTAGCAAGAGTCCTGCCAGAAGTCAGGAGACAAGACTCTAAGTAGCAGAGTCCGCCAGAGTCCAGGCGACCAAAGACTCTAAGTAGCAGCGTCATGCCGAAGTCAGGCAAACAAAAGGGATCTAAGTAGCAGAGTCCTGCAGAAGTTCAGGCGACAAAGACTCTAAGTAGCAGAGTCCTGCCAGAAGTCCAGGCCACAAAAACTCTAAGTAGTAGAGTCCTACCAGAAGTCTACACGGCAAAGACTCTAAGTAGCAGAGTCCTGCTAGAAGTCTACGCAGCAAAGACTCTAAGTAACAGAGCCCTGTTAGAAGTCCAAGTAGAAAAGACTCTAAGTAGCAGAGTCCCGCTAGAAGTCTAAGCAAAGAAGACTCTATTGAGTTGTTGGGTAGAGTACAAACTCTGACGGCCAATAAAATCACGCCACGTCAGCAGGCACTCTATCTCTCCTACAACTATAAATAGGGGCCAAACCCCGCAAAAAGAAGAGAGAAGAAAAGAAGAAGAAGAAGAGAAGCAGCTGAAGAACTCTCCAAATTCTCTCTGGAATCCTCAAGAACATTCAAAGTGTTATTCATCAAATTCAAAGAAGCCCGCCGTGTTCTTCGCCAAATCCAGAAGCCCGCCGCGTTCTTCGCCAAATACAAGAAGTCCGCCGCGTTCTTCGCCAAATTCAAGAAGCCCGCCGCGTCTCGCCAAATTCAAGAAGCTCCGTTGTTCTTCGCCAAATTCAAGAAGTCTGCCGCGTTCTTCTCCAAATCAAGAAGCCCGCCGCGTTCTTCGCCAAATACAAGAAGTCCGCGCGTTCTTCGCCAAATACAAGAAGTCCGCCGTGTTCTTCGCCAAATTCTAGAAGCCCGCCGGGTTCTTCGCCAAGTTCAAGAAGCCCGCCGCGTTCTTCGCCAAAATCCCATAAGTTCATCGCGCTCTTCACCAAATTCAAGGAGTTCGTCGCTAAATTCAAGGCGTTCTTCACCAAAGTCTCCGAAATTCAGCATTTGATCCAAGATCGTGGTGCTAAACCCGAGGATCAGTGTTGCTGAGAAATCATCAACTCTCAAGGAAGATCAAGCGCAAGCCCTTTCCTTGAAGATTGATCAAATTTGAAGTCGAGCATTTTTTGAAGGAAGAATCAGAGGATCAAATTTAGAGAGTAGAACCCACAAATTGCCATACAAGAAGGGCTGACTGAGGAAGATAATGCTCGCCTGCGCCTTGAAGAACTCGAAGCACTTGACGAAAAGAGGCTCGATGCACAATAAAAGATCGAATGTTATCAAGCCCGCCTATCCAAGGCATTCAACAAACGGGTGCGTGCCCGATCTTTTCAAGTCGGAGAGTTGGTACTCGCAGTGAGAAGACCTATCATCATCACTCACCGTACTGGAAACAAATTCACCTCCAAATGGGATGGCCCGTATGTTGTCAAAGAAGTTTACACGAACGGCGCCTACAAACTGGTTGATCCAGACGGTGTAAGAATTGGCCCAATAAATGGGAGATTTTTGAAGAAATATTATGCTTAAAGACAAAAATCCCATCGGGTCAGGGATTCCAAAAAAAAAAAAAAAAACGACGAAGAGTCTCCTCCTCCTTGACATGAGCATAAACTGGGCCCCCCTCTCCTTTAAATCCGAAAGAGGACAATACTTCGAGTTACCCAGAATCAGTTAGAGATCTTGCCCATGAGGTAGTTTGTTACTTTTTTTCTTCACTGCATTTTTGTCTTTAATTTACTAATCGTATGTTACTTTCCCTTAGGTGGAGAGACAAGCTTTTGGGAGCGATGGTAGGGGTTCTAATGGTAATGATCATCTTATTGTGGAGCCAACTCCGTCTGTACTTGCAGTGCCTGAGAAAGTTTGTGCCCCAAAAGGAGACAAGGAAGCACCTTCTCCTGTGGTGGCTTCTGTGTTTAAAGCAGAGAAGTTTCTTCGGAGCCATGAGGAGGAGTTCCTTCGCCGATTGTGGGTGAGTCTCCGTGAGAGGTTAGCCAGCACTTTGCCTAATCTTATTTCCTCCCTCAAAGATGAAGTGATGCTTGTCCTTGAGTCGATGAAGCGTTTTGAGCATGCGGATGTGTTTCTCATAGAAGAATTTTTAGAAGCTCTCTTTACTAAGGCCGCAGCGTATGATGAAGCGAGATCTACGGCAGCTGACATGCCTACCAAAGAAGTCCTTGCAAAGCAGTTAAAGGATGCAAAGTTTCGTCTTCAGAAGGCTTTGGATAGGGAAACTGAAGAAGCTAGGCAGGTTAAAGCTTCGGAGGCCAAGTTGAAGAGCATCGAGGAGCAACTCGATCTTTTGACCAGACAACGAGACGAGTTGTCTACTTCCCTTTTGCGGCAGAAGGAATCCCTTAGAGAAGCGACGGCGGAAGTTGGAGAACTGCATGGGGAGATTGTTGCTATCCAGTCCACTGAGCCTTCAAATGATGTAACTGAAGAAGCCTTGCGTTTTGCAGAAGAGAATTTAATAGCTTCCAAGGATGTTTTGGAGAGCTTGAATCCTTTCTCTTAGTTTTATCAGGACTTAATGCTTTATTTTCATTCGTTATTCTTTCACGAAGTGCTCATTTTCTTCAATAAAACATTTTGTTTTTTTGTTTCTCGCTCTCTCTTTTTTTTTGTATGGCCGTGCTTCCAACAATAATCAAGGACTAAAACATAACCTACACAAATTTGTGACTGAACTCAGAAAGTATCCAAGCTGCCTACGTACCCAGAAAAATGGGATCAAGTCATAACGTAGTTCAAATATTTTTAATTTGTGAAAGGTAGGGCCGTTCACAGTTTATACTCTTGCTGGCCAGGAGTAACATACAGTTTAGGCTCGTGTGTCAAGGAGCAACTTCGGGTATTTGTAGACAGTTTCAACTCGTGTTAAGGAGTTTTAGAACATTTGTAGACAGTTTCAACTCGTGTCAAGGAGTGTGGATTTGGATTTTGTTTGACAGTTTATGCTCATGTCAAGGAGGGGTAGACTTTTGTTGTTTCTTTTTTTTTTTGGCATCCCTGACCCGATGGGATTTTTGTCTTTAAGCATAATATTTCTTCAAAAATCTCCCATTGATTGGGCCAATTCTTACACCGTCTGGATCAACCAGTTTGTAGGCGCCGTTCGTGTAAACTTCTTTGACAACATATGGGCCATCCCATTTGGAGGTGAATTTGTTTCCAGTACGGTGAGTGATGATGATAGGTCTTCTCCCTGCGAGTACCAACTCTCCGACTTGAAAAGATCGGGCACGCACCCGTTTGTTGAATGCCTTGGATAGGCGGGCTTGATAACATTCGATCTTTTGTTGTGCATCGAGCCTCTTTTCGTCAAGTGCTTCAAGTTCTTCAAGGCGCAGGCGAGCATTATCTTCCTCAGTCAGCCCTTCTTGTATAGCAATTCGTAATGACGGAATTTGCCGTTCGAGCGGGGTGACGGCCTCAGCACTGTATACCAATGCATAAGGGGTTGCTTGTGTAGGAGTCCTGTGAGTAGTCCGATAAGCCCATAAAGCTTCACCAATCCTTTCGTGCCAATCCCTTTTGGATTTTGATACTACTTTTTTTAGCAAGTTGCATAGAGTTTTGTTGAAAGCCTCTGCAAGACCGTTTGCTGGGGCATGGTACATTGAGGACTTCCTTTGCTTAAAGCCAAATTTCTGACATAGTTTGTCGATTGTGCTGTTGACAAATGGCTTTCCATTATCGGTGATGATATACCGAGGGACTCCGTATCTATAGATGATGTTGATACGGATGAAGTCAGCAACGTTTTCCTTCTTTACTTCTTTGAGCGGGACTGCCTCTGCCCATTTTGAGAAGTAGTCGGTTGCAGCGAGGATGTAAAGATGACCAGCAGACGATTTTGTTATAGGTCCAACGATATCCAATCCCCAAGCGTCGAAGGGCCATGAGGCAACTGTAGGGTGCAAGGGCTCGGGCGGTTGGTGGATGAAGCTAGCATGGTACTGGCATGGTTGACATTTTTGAGCGTATTCCATACAATCTCTTACCATCGTCGGCCAGTAATACCCCATTCTCTTGATGCGAAAGTGAAGCTTTAGTCCTGATTGGTGGGCGCCGCAAATGCCAGAATGTGCTTCTTCCATAGCTTGTATGGCTTCACCATTGCCAAGACAGCGCAGGAGTATCCCATTGAACGAGCGTCTATACAGCGTGCCACTGAAGTAGATGAAGCGAGCTGCTCGCCGTCGGATATCTACCTTTTGGCGTGGATCCTCTGGTAATTTGTCATATTTTAAGTAGTCAACGAAGGCTTGGCGCCAATCCTCTTTTTCGATTTCGAAGACCTCTAAGAAATAATTCTCTTCGCTACCGTCTTCATCTTCGAGTATTGGTGGCACTACCCACTTTTGGCATATAGGCACACGGTATTCTGCATTAGGCAAAGACAAGGAAGAAGCAAGTTTAGCTAATGCATCGGCTTGCTTGTTTTCTTTCCTTGGTACGTGTTTTATGGTGACATTTCCAAGCCATCTCATGAGCATATTGGCGTAGTTATAGTATGGGAGTAGTTCGGGCTTCTTGACTTCATATTCCCCCAACAGCTGGTTGACCACCAACCTAGAATCCCCATAGACTTCAAGGTGTAGCTGCTTAATCTCTACGGCGATTTCAAGTCCGAGGATTAAGGCCTGATATTCAGCTGTGTTATTAGAGCACTTTTTCATAAGGGTGAACGAGTGGGGTAGGACTTGTCCTTCAGATGTTACAAACACTACTCCAGCACCGGCTCCTTCTTTATGGGAAGCTCCGTCAAAGTACATTTTCCATGGAGGAGTGATTTCGATCATCAAGGCATCCTCGTCAGGTAAGTCATCAGGGAGGTCCCACTCAGCTGGAATAGGATGATCTGCTAAGAAGTCGGCTAGTGCTTGTCCCTTTACAGCTCTTTGAGGCACGTATACGATTTCAAACTGTTGGAATTGAAGATACCACCTAGCGAGTCTGTCAGAAAGAACGGGCCTTGTCATGACGTACTTCAATGGGTTTGCCTTGGACACCAAACGGACTGCATGAGCCTGGAAGTAATGTCTCAACTTTTGGATGGCGAAGACGAGCGCCAGGAAAATCTTCTCAATTGGTGAATATTTCAGCTCATTCGGCGTCATCATCTTGCTTAGATAGTAGAGAGCGTTTTCTTTCTTTTCGTCGTTTTCTTGTGCTAGTAGAGCTCCCACGGAACTTTCTTATGCCGAAATGTATAGGATCAATGGACGGCCATGTATCGGAGCAACCAGTACCGGAGGATTTGTCAAGTAGGACTTGATACTTTCGAAAGCCTTCTTGCAAGATTCATCCCATTCAAATGGAATAACCTTTTTCATAAGGCGGCTAAACGGCTGACAACGTCCTGCTAAATTGGAGATGAATCGTCTAATATATGCCAGTTTTCCTTGCAAACTCTTGAGTTCGTGAATGTTTCGAGGTTCTGGCATTTTTAAGATGGCATCAATCTTTGCTTGTTCGATCTCGATGCCTTGGTAGCGGACAATGAAGCCTAAAAATTTTCTAGAGGTGACTCCAAATGCACATTTTAATGGGTTCATCCTTAGTTGATACCTCCTCAATCGCTCGAAGACCTTCTTTAAGTCATGCAAATGATCTTTTCTTTTTCTGGACTTAACCACAAGGTCATCAACATAGCACTCGACGTTTTTGTGGAGCATGTCATCAAAGATCTTCTGCATGGCTCTTTGATACGTGGCTCCAGCATTTTTGAGGCCAAATGGCATTACCTTGTAGCAGTATATGCCTTTAGGTGTGCGGAAGGCCGTCAGTTCCTCATCTTTGGGGGCCATACGTATTTGATTTTACCCGGATGATCCGTCAATGAAGGAAAGTGCTTCATGCCCTGTTGTGGCATCAATCATGAGTTCTGTAATGGGTAAAGGGAAGTCATCTTTGGGGCATGCTTCGTTGAGATCCCTGAAGTCAACACAGACTCGAATTTGCCCGTTCTTCTTTCTCACCGGGACAATGCTGGAGATCCATGTGGGATACTTAACTTCTCGGATGAATCCAGCTTCGATTAATTTGTTGACTTCTCCTTCAATTTGGGGGAGAAGCTCTGGTCGAAATCGACGTTGTGCTTGTTTAATGGGACGAGCTCCTTTCTTTACCGCTAAATGATGTACAGCTACCTTTGGGTCTAAGCCAGGCATTTCTTTGTACGACCAGGCAAAAACATCTTTGAACTGCTTCAGTAGTTCCATGTACTCATTAGCCTCTTCTTTTGTAAGTAGGGTACTGATATAAATAGGACGAGGGTCGTCATCATCCCCTAAATTTATTTCTCTAAGCTCGTCCACCGTGGACTTGGAACCTGCTTCCATTTGAGGTGGTGCCATCTCAGCATCCTCTTCAGTGAGTTCTCCTTCCTCCTGCAAGGTTATGTGGTTGGACGAGCGCACACTTTCTTTATCGTCGTCTTCCTCGACTTGAGGTTTGGTGAAGACGATAGTTTGAAATCTGGCTTTCAGGACCCTGTCACACGACATAACCAAGTTCGTTTGTCGCTTCATACGGGAAGGGATTAGGCTTCGGAGTTTCTGCTCTTGTTTTGGTGTTTCAGTGATGCCCCATTTTGGCTTCCAGCATTTCTGTTTTTTGAGTGGGCCAAGCCTCTTGAAGACTGACACTCGTGCTGGCCTTATCTCAATCCTTGAAAAGCAGTCCTTTTCTGTAATGGTGTTAGTGGAAGCTCTTTTTATAGCAATGCGCACGGGACCTTTTGGCTGCTCGTACCCAATTCCTGCTCGGGGGTTTTGATTTGATGATTTCTGCGGAAGTTTTCCCAGTGGCGATTGCTCCTGCGGGTCGTATCCAGCCTTAATGAGGAGTTTATACGCCTTGGGGCCAAAGCATTTCGCAGCTTTTAGCTCTTAAGCCTCCTGGTGTTCTTTTGCGGCTTCTTTGGGTGGCTGAGTAGGTGCTTTACTGTCAATTTGAGTTAAGGGTAGTGTCAAACCCTTAAGGGCCTCATCGATTACTGGCTCCTTGCTGATGTGTCCTTTGGCGTATGCCATATTAGTTGGGGCATCATTTTTTGTCAGGTTGCCTTGTTCCTTGTTTTCTTGAGAGTTAGAAGCTTCAGGAGTCCAGATTTTGCTTAGATAGTATTTTGCATCAGCAATATGGGACTCAACCTCAGTGAATGGTTTGCAGTCTCCGAGAACTTTCTTTACGACACCATTTTGACAGTATTTAAAACATTGGTGCCAAGTTGAAGGGACTACTCCATTCTCGTGAAGCCATGGCCGGCCGAGGAGTAGATTGTATGATGTTCTAGCATCGATAACATGGAAGAGAGCTATTGATTCCATGTCGTCTATGAGCAGCCTCATTCTTATGGTTCCCAAGGCCCTTTGCCCCCCTTGGTTGAATCCTTGAATTACCAAGCGACTGTTTGAAAGCTCGTCAGTGGGGATCCCCAACTCTCTAAGAGTTCGTAAGGGTAAAATGTTGACAGCTGAGCCACCATCGACCAGCATTCGATTTATTTTCTATTCGTAAGCATAGCCGATAACAAATAATGGCCTATTGTGAGGTTGAGACCCCAGCATCAGGTCTTCGTCGGTGAAGACTATAGTAGCCATGCAGTCTTCTATGGGGATTTGGCTTTTCTTGTGGAGGCAGCCAGCTTCATTTGGAGAGTTGTCCATTTGGTGACTTTCCTCCGTTTGGTTGCTGATGGTGATAGTGTTGGCATTTACACTATCATCTTCTAGCGTAATTTTCCCTTGGTGGGCTAGTTCCATGATCTTTTCTTTGAATATGAAGCAATCATGGATGGGGTGCCCGACCAAGCGGTGATATTTGCAGTATTTAGGATCATCTGTTTTCCCGGCTTCCGCAGGCCGCTTCATTTCGGGTAATTCGATGAGGTTGGCCTTCAGTAAGTCGTCGAAGATCCCAGATACGTCCGTGTCCAAAAATGGGTATGTTTTGGCTTGTAACTCTTTTAGAGTTGGCTTTCTTGGCTTTTGGGCTATTTCCCTCTTTTCGTTCACCTTTTCCTTCCCTTTGGCTGAGACAGGTTTGGCACGTATTGTCATGGATTCTTTAGTGGCATTTTTCGTGGGAGGCTTGCCCCCTTTCTTTACTTCTTGCTTATCTTTTGATTTACGGAACTCCGAAATAGGTGGTCCACCAACACCACTTGCAGCTATACTCAGCTCCATGTCGTGAGCCCGTGTAGCTAACTCTTCAAAAGTTTTGGGCTGAATTCCTTGAAGGATGTATCGCAGTCCCCAGTGCATCCCTTGTATGCACATCTCGATACCTGAGGCTTCAGAGAGTCTGTCTTTGCAGTTCAGACTCAAGTTCCTCCATCTATTGATGTAGTCAATGACTGGCTCATCTTTCCATTAACGGGTATTTGTGAGCTCGATCATGCTAACAGTTCGTCTTGTACTGTAAAAACGGTTGAGGAATTCATATTCCATTTGTTCCCAACTGTCAATGGTTCCAGGCTCGAGGTCAATGTACCAATCGAATGCATTTCCCTTTAACGAGCGGACGAATTGTTTAACTAGATGGTCCCCATATGTTCCAGCATCATTACATGTCTCTATAAAGTGAGCCACGTGCTGTTTAGGGTTTTCCTTCCCATCAAACTGTTGGAATTTGGGGGGTTGATAGCCCATTGGCATCTTCAGGTTATCAATTCTTGCCGAATAAGGCTTGGCATATGTCAAAGTTGACTTGATGCCTCCATCGAATTTGCTCTTGATGGTGCCCTCAATGAAGTCTTTCAATTGATCAATAGGGATCAAGCCATCAGCGGAGATTGGGAGTTCCCTGATTGTGGACTTTTTTTGGTCATCGACTGGTTGTCTAGCAGATGCTTCGGCTTCATGAGGTATTTCAGGCGCCTTTTCAGCCTCCCTACTGGTTTCAGCATCGTAAATTTTATTCATCAGCCTAGAGATTCGTGAGTCTTGCTCTTCAACGTGTTTGGCAAGACCCTCGATGACCTTTGTTAGTGTAGCGATTTGGTCTTCTAGGCTTGAAGTGTTAGTTGTCATGACTGGCGCCATGTTGGGGACGGATAAAGCATTGGAACGAGGGCTTGAAGGTGCAAAGTTGTCCTTGTGGCCTTCGTTTGCAAAGAGCGGATTATCAACAGCCTCAAGGAAAGGAGTTGGCTCGGAGTATGCAAGTCTTCTTGCCACACTTCTGGTGACAGCACCGGCATTTCTTATGGCAGTCTCAGCAGCAGTTGATGTAACAGCCTTGGTGTTTCCTTTGTTGCTGGCCATAGTGATTTGTTTGAAACTTGAAGGGAGCTTGAAATTTGATGTAGGAAGAGATGAAAGGTAGAGAAGTCCCACTGGGCGTGCCAGAAATCTGTAGGACGAATTTCTTGAATAACAAGAATATTTGGAATTTGGCTGAATAATTTGAATAAACTTGAATTTTTCGTGGGTTCTACTCTCTAAATTTGATCCTCTGATTCTTCCTTCAAAAAAATGCTCGACTTGAAGTTTGATCGATCCTCAAGGAAAGGGCTTGCGCTTGATCTTCCTTGAGAGTCGTTGATTTCCCAGCAACACTGATCTTCGGGTTTAGCACCACGATCTTGGATCAAATGTTGAATTTTGGGGCCTTTGGTGAAGAACGTCTTGAATTTGGCGACGAACTCATTGAATTTGGTGAAGAATACGATGAACTTCTTGGATTTGGCGAAGAACACGGCGGACTTCTTGAATTTGGCGAAGAACACGGCGGGCTTCTTGAATTTGGCGAAGAACACGGCGGACTTCTTGAATTTGGAGAAGAACGCAGCGGGCTTCTTGAATTTGGCGAAGAACACGACGAACTTCTCAAATTTGACGAAGAACACTTTGAATGTTCTTGGGGATTCCAGAGAGAATTTGGGGAGTTCTTCAACTGCTTCTCTTCTTCTCCTCCCTCAAAGATGAAGTGATGCTTGTCCTTGAGTCGATGAAGCGTTTTGAGCATGCGGATGTGTTTCTCATAGAAGAATTTTTAGAAGCTCTCTTTACTAAGGCCGCAGCGTATGATGAAGCGAGATCTATAGCAGCTGATATGTACTAATGAGGTCCTTACTAAGCAGCTAAAGGACAACAAGTCTTAGCTTCAGGAAGCTTTGAACAAAGAAATTGAAGAAGCTAGGCAAGTTAAGGCTTCGGAAGCCAAGTTGAAGAGCATAGAGGAGCAACTCGTACTCTTGACCAAACGATGGGATGAGCTATCCACTTCCTTTTTGCAGCAGGAAGAATCTCTCAGAGAGGTGGCAGCAGAAGTTGATGAATTTCATGGAAAAGTTTTTACCATTTAATCTACTGAACCTTCAAATGATGTAGCTACAGAAGCCTTACGTGATACAGGAGAGGATTTAGCAGCTGCCACGGATGTGTTGGAAAGCTTGACTCCCTTCTCTTAGCTTCGTTAGGATTAGTGCTTAGCTCAAATTCGTTATTCTTTGATGAAGCACTTGCCCTTCTCAATAAAACATTTTGTTTTCTTATTTTGGCTTTCTTTATTTGGGTTTGCCTCCAACAGTAATTAAGAAAGAACATAACCCATCACAAATTCATGACTGAACTTAGAAAGTATCCAAGCTGCCTACGTACCTATAAAAATGGGATTAAGTCATAACGTAGTTCAAATATTTTTAATTTGTGAAGGTAGGGCCGTTCACAGTTTATACTCTTGCGGGCCAGGAGTAACATACAGTTTAGGCTCATGTGTCAAGGAGCATCTTTGGGTATTTGTAGACAGTTTTAACTCATGTCAAGGAGTCTTCGAACATTTGTAGACAGTTTCAACTCATGTCAAGGAGTCTTCGAACATTTGTAGATAGTTTCAACTCGTGTCAAGGAGTCTTCGAACATTTGTAGACAGTTTCAACTCGTGTCAAGGAGTCTTCAAACATTTGTAGACAGTTTCAACTCATGTCAAGGAGTCTTCGAACATTTGTAGACAGTTTCAACTCGTGTCAAGGAGTCTTCAAACATTTGTAGACAGTTTTAACTCGTGTCAGGGAGTTTTCGAACATTTGTAGACAGTTTCAACTCGTGTCAAGGAGTTTTCGAACATTTGTAGACAGTTTCAACTCGTGTCAAGGAGTTTTCGAACATTTGTAGACAGTTTCAACTCATGTCAAGGAGTTTTCAAGCCTAAATGGTACTCGTGGGCTAAGCCAAGCCTGGTACTCAAAGGCTTAAAAATTCAAGCCTAAATGGTACGCGTGGACTAAGTCAAGCTAAGCCTGGTACTCAAAGGCTCCAAAAATTCAAGCCTAAATGGTACTCTAAGCGCCTGGTACTCGAAGGCTTAAAAATTCAAGCCTAAATGGTACAGTCAAGCTAAGCCTGGTACTCAAAGGCCCAAAAATTCAAGCCTAAATGGTACGCGTGGGCTATGCCAAAATAAATACTTGGAGGCTCAAAAATCTGCAGCCTTAAAATTCGGAAATTTTCAGCACTCCCTCAGCCTTAAAAGTTCGGATTTTACGCATCAAACACAGCCCTGAAGTCCTGGAAATTTCTGCACCAAACACAGCCCTGAAGTCCTGGAAATTTCTGCACCAAACACGGCCCTGAAGTCCTGGAAATTTCTGTACCAAACACTGCCCTGAAGTCCTGGAAATTTCTGCGCCAAACACAGCCCTGAAGTCCTGAAATTTCCTGCACCAAACGCGGCCTTGGGCTTCTGAAAATAGGTGTCCAAACGCTGCCTTATCTCTCAACTGAAAATCAGCAACCAAACGCAGCCTTATCCTCCAAACTAAAATCTGCACCCAAACACAGTCCTGCTCTTCCTTCTTTTTCTCGAAGCCGTCACCTGCACCCGCTGCTTCGCGTTACAGGACCGCCGTCCACCGCCTCTCCAGCGTCCCGTCGCGCCGACCAGCGCTGCCAAGCTCAGCAACCGCAACCACTGCACCGTGACGGCGAGTCGTCACCCGGCCGCCGCGTAGCTCCGCCGAAACCGCAGCTCAACACTACTGCACTGCCCACTCCAACACCTCTTCCAGGGGTCGACGTTGATGCTGCCCCACACGCTTCAACTCTTCCAAGGACGGCACCGCCTTACGCAAAAGACAGACGCCGCTGTTGCACTGCCCGCACCACCACGTCCGCCATGGTCAACGCCACTATTGCACTGCTTGCTCGGGCGCCTCCACCAGGGTCGACGCCGTGACTGCACGCCGCCACCTCCGCTCTTGTCGCTCGACACCGCCGCCAAAAGTCACCACGTTCAAATCACCTCAGGAGCCGGCGTCTCTATCAAAAAAAATCCACAGCAAGATTCACTCGCGAATAGAAGGACCCACCACCGTCGTCGCACCCCACGCCGTCGCTGGGACCCCATACTTCCACTGTCGGAAGCCGACTGCTCCTGCAAACCACAACAACACGTCGTCACCCAGCCACCGCGTAGCTCCGTGGCCGCCGCTCCGCACCGCAACGCCACTGCTAGAAGAGGTGCGAACCTCCGCACGAAAATCCCTCCGGTCGAGCACCACCGCTTCAAACAAAAGGAACTTGGCCGTGTGGTGGCGGCAATGGGGACCGGACGCAAGACAGTGAACACGGCGCACGAAACACATACATACAAACAAAAATAATAAATATGAAAATAATAATAATAAAAAATAAATAAAATACCTTCTTCTGTTGTTGACCGGCCGTGGTGAAGGATGTTGGTGGTCTTCGATAATTATATCTGTGAAAGATGAAGAAGGACGCTCTAATTTATAAGGGTCAAGCCACTTGAGACAAGAATTTTAGTTGGGAAGAACTTCTTCAAATTGATAATCATCTAAACTTTTCTGGTGGAATCAGGATTGAGGAAGCTCGGAGTTTAGATTGGTTGAATATCCGTTAACGGGAAGCCCGTAAAAGTCATGGGCTTTGGATCCAATAAATAAAGACATCTTGGGCTTCTCTCTTAAAACAGGTTGCAGACATAATAAAAGAAATGAGGGCCCGACAGTACTCACGGATCAATGGACCATTGCAGATTCTGATGTTGGGCCGTCAAAACAAAGACCGCTAACAAAAAGGTTCGAGACTAATTCACTCAAAATAAAATTTTCATGAACAAGTCTCGAGGGGGCATTTGTAGACACACAAAAAAATTAATGCCCAATCAAATGAGGCCACGTGGAAAATATGGCATTAAAAATATTAAGTAAAATAATTTTTATTTATTTGGGAATTTAAACAAATAAAATTCCTGAAATAAATAAAAGAATAATTAATATTTTTATCGGCCAATCAAATGGCGACAAGTGGTAGAGTCCTGCCAGAAGTCCAGGCAACAAAGACTCTAAGTAGCAGAGTCCTGCCAGAAGTCCAAACAACAAGGACTCTAAGTAGCAGAGTCCTGCCAGAAGTCCAGACAACAAAAACTCTAAGTAGCAGAATCCTGTCAGAAGTCCAGGCAACAAAGACTCTAAGTAGCAGAGTCCAGCTAGAAGTCTAAGCAGAGAAGACTCTATTGAGTTGTTGGGTAAGTACAAACTCTGACGGCCAATAAAATCACGCCACGTCAGCAGGCACTCTATCTCTCCTACAACTATAAATAGGGGCCAAACCCCCACAAAAAAAAGGAGAGAAGAAAAGAAAAAGAAGAAGAGAAGCAGCTGAAGAACTCTCCAAATTCTCTCTGGAATCCTCAAGAACATTCAAAGTGTTCTTCATCAAATTCAAAGAAGCCCGCCGTGTTCTTCGCCAAATCCAAGAAGCCCGCCGCGTTCTTCGCCAAATACAAGAAGTCCGCCGCGTTCTTCGCCAAATTCAAGAAACCCGCCGCGTTCTTCGCCAAATTCAAGAAGCTCGCAAGAAAGGGCTTGCGCTTGATCTTCCTTGAGAGTTGTTGATTTCTCAGCAACACTGATCTTCGGGTTTAGCACCGCGATCTTAGATCAAATGTTGAATTTTGGAGATTTTGGTGAGGAACGCCTTAAATTTAGTGACGAACTCCTTGGATTTGGTGAAGAACACGATGAACTTCTTGGATTTGGCGAAGAACACGGCGGACTTCTTGAATTTGGCGAAGAACACGGCGGGCTTCTTGAATTTGGCGAAGAACGCACGAGCTTCTTGAATTTGGCGAAGAACACGGCGGGCTTCTTGAATTTGGCGAAGAAGGCGGGCTTCTGAATTTGGCGAAGGACGTAGCGAGCTTCCTGAATTTGGCGAAGAACATGGCGGACTTCTTGAATTTGGCGAAGAACGCAGCGAGCTTCTTGAATTTGGTGAAGAACACGGCGAACTTCTCGAATTTGACGAAGAACACGGCGAACTTCTTTGAATTTGACGAAGAACACTTTGAATGTTCTTGGGGATTTCAGAGAGAATTTGGGGAGTTCTTCAGCTGCTTCTCTTCTTCTTCTCCTCTTCCTTTTTTTCTTTCTTTTGTGGGGTTTGGCCCCTATTTATAGTTGTATGAGAGATAGAGTGCCTGCTGACGTGGCGTGATTTGATTGGCCGTCAGAGTTTGTACTTACCCAACAACTCAATGGAGTCTTCTCTGCTTAGACTTCTAGCTGGACTCTACTGCTTAGAGTCTTTGTTGCCTGGACTTCTGGCAGGACTCTGCTACTTAGAGTCCTTGTTGTTTGGACTTCTGGCAGGACTCTGCTACTTAGAGTCCTTGTTGTTTGGACTTCTGGCAGGACTCTGCTACTTAGAGTCTTTGTTGCCTGAACTTCTGGCAGGACTCTACCACTTGTCGCCATTTGATTGGCCGATAAAAATATTAATTATTCTTTTATTTATTTCAGGAATTTTATTTGTTTAAATTCCCAAATAAATAAAAATTATTTTACTTAATATTTTTAATGCCATATTTTCCACGTGGCATCATTTGACTGGGCATTAATTTTTTTGTGTGTCTACATATGCATGCAAAAATACGAAAGAATGTAATTAGTAACTACATCCGTAAGACAATTCATGTAGTTTGTATCGGCATCGAAGCTGACTGGGGTCAAGGAAATGAAGATAGGAGAGGCCCATAAAAATTTTTCTCAATGACTACACAGGCACATGGGTCAGACAGCTTTTCCAACCCAAAGCAGATGTCCGTAGCTTACACGGCATGCTCTGTTCGTCTGAAAGATTTTTTGTACGATACAGTCACCCACCTTTCTTCTCGTCTATCGTCCACGGACATTTTTATGTACCGCAGAGTACTACTGAGCCGTTACAGTGGGATTTTTATGTCAATTAGCATCTCAGAAAGCAACTTGTTTTTATATTTTTTAAATGTTATTTCTCTTTCTTCCTCTTATTTTTAAACAAATTTTGAAATTATTAATATTCAAAAACTAAAACGGAGATAACAGTTGTCAATTATTAGTGACAAGCAGAAAGGAACGGGGCAGAAACTATTTGTAGAAGTGATGCTGCAGCTGATCATGGGGAAAATGGAAAAACTGGGGTAATTGGAATTACGGTTACAGGGAAAAACAATGATTGGCAGGGTCCGTGATGAATCAGAGAACTGCAGCGCAAATATAGGAGCGGATGGGAAGAAAAAGAGGACCCAACAACAAACAGCATTTATTGAATGATCTCTCATTACTACTCCACAAGGGATTGAGTTCCATCCCATTGCAGGAACTATAACCTTTTTCTCACACAACGAATCAATTTACCATGTCATTGAGAAGAAGCTTCCTGAATTCCTCTTCCCTTCTAGAGTCACATAACCACTTGTAGAATATAATGTGTGCAGAAATTCGGAAGAGAGAAGCAATAAAGAGAGAAGTAACCAGCCAGCTATGCTTTTGAGCTAAAACCAGAAATTAAACCTAGAGAAGAAAATTGACACCCTAGAACTTCAAGATTTATTATATTAGTGGTACAAGACTTATATAGGGAGTGTTGGTATCCGTTTGATTCACTTGACTGATCAGCCTCTAGCTAGCAATTACTGAATTAATAGCTAAGGCTTTCTTCATTGTCGCTTTAGTTGAATTTGAACCCACTGGTAGCGCCCCTCCATTGGCTCGTCCTTGACGATGTCATAGTTGTACCTGCATTATTCGTTAGTATTTATTGACAAATTAACTAAAATTATGGTTACCTTGTTGAGTAGAATGTCATTGTGATTGTGAATTAGTTAAGCTTCTCCTGTTTGAACGGAGAGAGTGAAAAAGAGTAATTACTTGTCCAAGAATCGTGTCTGCAGATTTTCTTCAGCGGCGGTGAAGAATTCTTCGACCTCAGCTTCGCTTGGCGTTTTCTGCGCCGTGGAACAACGGCAATTCGAGTCATGTGGCCTTGCCGTCGACTCCAGCTCGCCTGACTCAGCTTGAGCCTCGCTCGACGGCGCCTTCTCTTTCCTGAAAGTATATGAGATCTTAACTACTTTTCGTGGAGGACAATTACTACCAGAAATCATGGAATGGAAATCGGGGAATAAAAAGACTGAAGGAGCGTGCGTGTGCAAATTCCTTCGAGGAAGAAAAGCACTGCTTAAACAAGCAGACGACAAAGAAGTAGTGACATTCAACCCTATTTTTGTAGATTTAAATTTTGAGTTGAAGAGACGTGTCGTGCAGAATCATAACGTTTATTTTTGGAAAAACAATTGTTATACTTCACCTGTCTCTGAATTTCATCGAATGGCCAGCCGACGTTGCGAAAAACTCCACCGTCACTTCATCCTCCTGCTGAATTCGTGGGAAAAATGAATTCAAAATTCAAAATTCTACTCAATTTTATGTAGAAGAAAAAATAAGTAAAGAAAAAGAGAGATCCAAACACGATATTCACTCCGCTGTCTGGAAAATAAATCGCATGACGTTAAAAGTTAGAATTAGATCTTTCAGAATTGATAAATACCTCTAGATCTACAAAGTTCGAACTCTCAGCGAGCTCGCTCAATCTGCTACTTGAGCAACACGACGCTAAACCATGACCAGAACTAACGCTCTCACACGTCGAAGTTCCCGCACTCACCGGAGAAGCTGAATTGCCCGGCATCAGCTCGGGTAAACGGCTCGATTTAAACTGAGCTGAGGACGCCGATATCTCATATTCTCCCAAGACAAGTTTTCTCTTTCTTCCTGCCTCCATCTTCTTTGTCTCCGCCGCCTTCTCCATGGTCCCAGCCTTTTCTGATCTCCTGCACTTCCTCAGGTACCTAACCATGCGGGAATTTTCCAAAATTCAACCCGTCACTGCACAGCAGATCACAGATGCGGAAAGGCAGCTAACAATGCTCGGGTATAGGCGATCTCTACAATTTTGTTGATTTTTCTATACACGTACGAGTCTCGGGTGCAGGTAGAGAGTCGGAGAATTATCCCGTTATGGCTGAACCCTTTCTGTTACAGAAATTTTTATATAGAAAGAATTGTGTGCTTGAGAAAGAGTGACAGCGAGTTGTTGGTGATGATCAATGATTGTGAACGGAGCATTCCGTTGAACGGTCCAGATTGGTTCTTACTTCGCAAACGGTGACGGAACTCTTCAGATCCCCCGTCAGTCGCTAAACAGATTTAGCAGCGAGTTGAGTTAGAGGGGTAACCTGACGGCCACCTACTGAACATTTGGCACATGCATTTTCCAATGTTTATCGGAAGATTTTTATATCAGGCAATGTTTGTTTCCTTATTTGGATGAGATGCAACAAAAGGGCTAGGGCTATGTTTGTTTTCAAATTAAGATGGAAAGAAAAATTTGAGTGATTCGAGTGAAGATAAAAATTATATTTAATTTCCAAAATTTGGATGAGTAGAAAAATTATTTATATATATATTTAATATGTAACAATAATTAAACGATAGGATAATATATATGTGTGTAGGATAATAAAAAAATAAATGTGAGTATGAAAGTTATAAGAATAGGTGTTGATTTGATTGTTAATACGTATAATGATTGAAAATTATTAATTAGTTATAAAGGATAAGAGAGAGAAAATTTTTGAATTTGAATTTAAATAAATTTTTTATAATAAAATATTTGGTTTGTAAAATTTTTAAATTGTAATGAATAGTTGGTAAAATAGACATAAAAATTATATTTAGTTGTAAAATTTTGGTGAGTGTAAAATTTAAATTTACTTGAATTTAAGTATTTATGTATATGTAACATGTATAATAATAATTAGATCATGTTATAATGTGAATATATGAAAATGTGAGAGTATGTGTTTATATATGTAGGTATTAATGTAAATATAAATAAGTGCATTGGTTGAATTTAAATACTTGTACATCTTTATGCACAAGAGTGAAAATTCATATTCAGATAATCAAATTCAAATAAAATTTTGCACTGTTGTATGTTAAAAAAAATGATGGGTTCTAAGCTCATTAAAATAACCAAACAAACTTAGAATAGTGTTACGCTTGATAAAAAATGTTGTCCTTTGTTGGCATTTTTTACAGAAAAATCCCCACTTCAATTATTATGGTTATGTTTGTTTATATTTTTATTTGTGTTTTTTTGGTGTATTTTTTGGAAAGGTGTGTAAAAATAAGAGAAAGAAAGATATAAATTTTGAAACGTGTAATGATTACAGTGTATGTTTTTTACAGGGAAAAGAAACATTGCCTACTTAAAGATAATCATAACATCAAACACAGTCTGTATTGATGTTATTTCTTAAAAAATAAATTTTAAAGAAAAAATATATTTTTTAAAAAAATAAAAAAATATATATGAGTTTTGTATGTGAATAGATAAGTTTTAATAGTAATAACAACAACAATAGATGCAAAGGAGAGTTGATATATGATTGAACGTTAACGTGATATATTTAGAACATAACATTATTGTTGTGTTTGTATATATTATAATGATTGGAAAGATTTTATTTTTCGGCTATGTTTGTCTCTGTGTTTCAATTTCTCAAGCTCCTTTAATTTTACGCAATTAAACATACAATTCAATAAATATTTTATCTAAATTTAAATTTAATTTTTTTTCTTTTCTTATATATATAATTAATTAACCATTTTTTAATTACTATATCTATTTACAATTAAATCAAATCAATATATAAACACACATACGCTTACATTTATATATTTATACCTTAACTATTAATAATTATTTATATATATATATATATTATCACATCATCCAATCATCATTACATATTTTATACATATATTAAAATAAATTATAATTTTTAACATAATTAAACATACAACTCATTCCAAACTCATTCCAAAATAACTAAACCAAACATCATCCTTAACTAAAACCCGTCTCCTAAATAAATTGTTGTTTTTATTGTTATTGTTTTTATAATAATTATTAATTATATCTTATTATGAAATTTACAATTATAACAATAACAATAACAATAACAATACATATCAACGAGAACGACAACAATAAATATCGAGGTTTGTCATCATTCTCGTCCACACCTTACATCATAAGTCATTAATCAACTACATCGGTAACCTTTAATTTCAAAATTGCATCAATTACTTATAATAATAAAGATGTGGTGACTCCATTGTAATTGTACCCCAAATTTTTGCATTTCTTTCTTATTTTCCGTGAACAGGAGCATCTAGTTTTAATACCCCTTGGGAATTACTCGCTGGCCTCTGTAAGTGGCAACTGCATGCATGTGAGATGTGATCCTCAAACTGGGAGACAATGGCATGCACCACCATTTAAATTAGGGGCACGACGGCACTGCTGGTTACGTAGGCTCGTCCAAATTTTGCCATTTGTTTTGATTGGCCTGCGATTCACACCTGAGTGATCTCGTGCATGAATTAGCTAGCTCGCTTGTCGCCTTGTCTGGTCCGATTGACAGATGTACATTCGTGAGTTTGGGTGTGTTAATTGGTGGAATTTACGTGTGGTGATTGGATAAGAATTTGTGGTATTTGTATTTGAACTACTCTAACATGCGTACATATATAAATGTCAAAAGAATGTTGTATATTAAAAAAGAAAAAAGTGAAAAACATCATTGCTTAGGCTTGTGCCTCATTTGGATGAAATAATCTGAATTTGAAGAGGAAATTTGAAAAGGTGATTTCAAATGACTTTAAAATAAAAGAAATTTTAAATTCACCATACAATTACTAAAATTATTGTTTAAAACTGAGGGTTTGATGATTTGGAATACATCACCAACTAAACAAATGTAATTGGTACATTATTATGAATATAAAATTCATTCCGACAAATCTTTTCATTCACGCATAGCCTATTTGAATTTTAATGGAAAAATGTTTGTTCAGCTCAAATTCCATTGTGAATGCATGCAAATGGTTCGTCACACGACTTTCAAATGATTTTCTATCCAGCTTAGTGATTAATCACTCATTAAATTATAAATAATTATGACAGAAATTTGATTTATCATGTTATATGTTTCTATAGTTATGCTAGTTTAACTGGCATATACCTACTTCAAAACTGTTTGCCAAAATTTATTTTTTATAGTGTATAAGACGTTTTTAAAGTTTACAAGCTTATAAATTTTATTTTAAAAATAAATTGATAAAGTATTTTGTAAGATTATCTTATAAGATTTTGTTGAATTTTATAATTGTAATTGATTATAATTTTTTGAAGTAATAATAATAAAAATAAATTTAGTACGATCAATAAAATATAATTTAAAGATATCTACATTATTTTTGATATTTAAAATGTAGTAACTTATAAAATATATAAAAATAAGTTGGAAATAGTCAACTTATTTTTAAAAAATTTATAAGTTTCAAATATTTTATTTTTGAAACTTATAAATTCTTTAATCAAAAAAATTACTAAATATTTATAAGAAACTTATAAATTCTCGAAGACCTTATATAAGATATTTTAAATTATTTATAAGTTCACCCAGACATCTCCTTAAACGTATATACGTGTGATGGCTATTGAAGTTTTGACAAAATCTTCTAATGTTAATTATAGAGACTTCTCCCGCGAATTAGTGTAACTATTGGCTAAACACCTCTTTTTAAATTACAAAAACCTCTAGTTTAAGCTTATAATATTAACATATTTTATTATTCCGAATCTCTATTTCAAATTTGTTTTTTAATCATATATTAAAATTGACAAATATAAGTAAGTGCTCTTTAAAATTTATACTTGAATTTATATAGTGTATGCATTCAACAATCCCACACGAGATTGAATGTAACATTCGACATAGATTGAGTTTGGTTATGTTTGCTTTTATTTTTAGATGTGTTTTTTAATAGTATTTTATTAAAAAATATGTAAAAGTAAAATAGAGAAAGAAATAAATTTGAAATGTGTAATGATTCATGATTGTAGTGTGTATTTTTTAATATTATAAAGCAAAACAAACATTCCTAGTATATTATAATATTTTAAAATTTTTGATGAGATGTTGATTTTTTTTTTTTTTTGGGTATACATAAAGGTATAAATGCTTTATATCTGATATTATAAAAGGAAGTATTTGTGATTTCAAAAATGACTGAAGGTACAATTGATAGATAATTACATTAATTAATAGGAAAATTTCGTACAATTTAATCCAATAATTTTAAGAAGTTGATTGTGTTTCAAGAAAAGATTCTACTGATGTGTATTATAAAATAATGAATCATCGAAAGATGTAAAAGAAAAAAGAATAAAAGAGGAGATTGTAATGTCGCATCAGTTCGTGTTGGAGATGTCAACCCGATACTTGCATCAAGCGTTTGAGATTGCAACACACACACACACACACACAAATACACACACACACACAAATACACACACACACACACATGTTTATATTGTTAAAATATTTGTATAAATATCACGAGTTTAAAATTTAGTGCATAGTAAGTGAAACGGGATCACCAAATATATTAAAGCTATTAGGGATTGTTGGATTGTAGGGTCTATGCTACTGTAGTTGCAATATAAGGTGCCCATCATGTTAACAATTGCCCTTACATGAATTAATCATTTGGTTGGCTGATAAAGGGGTGAGATTATTGGCTATGTTTGGATGCTATTATCAATAATGTTCTATTCTCCCAAATCTATACTTCTAAATGCACGATTTCTTCCTTGCTTTTCCAATTCTATGATTGGCGAAGGGGAAATTCCAATGATCAAGGACCCGGCTTGTGGAACTGCAGCTGCGGTAGGAAAGTTTACAATTTTCATTTATTTTTATTCAATTTCACATTAAATTTATTCATTTATATGTCTGTTCTTTTTCAACATTTATTTCCTCCCTGCCCTAATTTTTTTTAATTTTACTATACAAAAAACACAATCTACTGCGTAAAAAAATGTAAATTATTGATAAATACATGTTCGTTGGTACCTGAAAAATACTAAAACTATTCATTTTCATTTCAGCTCATATAAATTGTTAGGTACTATATATCAATTCAAATACATTTTTATTTTTCGAATATATTACAAATAGGAAAGGAAACAAACTAAACCTAAACTGCTAGTTCTATCCGGTTACGTATTGTTTGAAGAAACTGCAACTTGTGGACTCGAATTTTAGTGTGATTTGGTAGTTTGTGTAATCTAACCTCTTATTATTATGCCTATGCTTTGCTTAATTAAATGTGAAATGATTTGATTAATCTTATTTTAAAAAATAGTTTTCTCTTTTTTCATGTATTTTATTCTTTTTTATATATTTTTCCTCTATCTTCCATTTGGCTTATTAAATTATCCTTATTTTTATTTTTTTAGCTTTTTTTATTTCTCTTCTATCTCCTAATATATTTTGTTCTCTTTTTTATTATTTATTTTTATTTTATATTATTATTTAATTTTGAAAATTTTTATTATTTAAAATATAATATTTTATATTACATTATAATTAATAAAAATATTAAATTTATAAATAATTTACATGATTTTTTAATTTATATGAATCAAGATTAAAATTAAAATATTTTTCATATATAATTTTGAAAGAGTACGTTTTCAGCTAAACACACGTATTGAAATAAATGATTTTATTCCAAATCCAAAGTGAATGATTACGAATGTAAAATCAAATAAAGTGTTTAATTCCTACTTTGGTTACATAAAGTAAAATTATACATTTACTCTCATTTTCAATTCTATGTCCTTTCTCTATCCTTTATGATTTCTTTTTTTTAATTATTTTTATTTGCATTTTCCTTTCAAACTTTTCACTTTCAATTTTTTATATTTTGAATAATATTGTTTTAATTATTTAAAATACAATCATTTTATATTTTCTAAATAATTTTACACGCATATTGTGTGTGCCAATTTTACTAGGATATCACTTAATTTAGTTGCATGTTATTAATTTACCATTAATCAGCAAATTTACATTATTATTCTTACTTAAAAAGGTAAACCACACTCAAATATAAAAATTTAATATACCATTACTTCTTTCTTTTCTATATTATATATCCATCTATACTATATTATTAAAAGTTTGGACCAAATATAGTTACACATTTTTAATTTAAAATATTACTTTTAATTAGTAAATTTTCTTAATTACCCTTAATTATAAAGCTCAAACACACTTAATTATAACAATTTAATATATCATTACTTCTTTCTTTTCAATATTATATATCTATACTTATATTATTATGAAAGTACCATGTCTTAGGGTATTTTGTAAAATTACACAATTATCTTTAACAAATTTTTTATTCCTCTATTTTTTTATTTTTCTTTTTTCTTTCGACTTATTATTGTTGTTTGTTTTTCTCTCAAATTTTATATCTTTTCAATTTTTTTCATCTTTCTTTTTTTCTTTTTTAAACATTATTTGTACTTTTGATCTATATTTATACTATATTATAATGAAGATAAGATTTTTGATTGCACACTGTAAAATTACTCAGCCATCATCAATATTATTTTTTTTTCTGTCATTTTCTTTTTCTTTTTCTTTTAACTTATTATTTTATTTATTTTTTTCTCAAAATTTTCCCTCTTTCTAAATTCTTTTTATCTTTCTTTTTATCTTTCTTTTTATGTTGAATATTGTTTGTATCCTTAATTTTAATATTTTTTTATTTAAAATACAACATAAAAATAATTTATAAATTAATTAATACACACATAGAGTGTATTACGATTAGTACTATCATGTACAATATCCCATTTAATCAAGCCTGTTACAATATTACACACACAAACACACACTCTACATTAATTATCTCCTTCCATTGTTACGATAACTGCAGCTTGCAGTTACAATTCCTTTCAAATTAGTGCATGTTCTTGCATGATTTAGCTTAGTGCAGAGAATGATGAGATTCTCGTACGATAATGAGGAAGCAACCATGTTGCAATCGCAAACTTTAATCATTGCTTAGGTAAATTAGATTAACAGCTATTGGATGATTTAAATTAAAGTTAAATAAAACCTTCACTCTGGTCATGATGTGTAGATCGAATCATCAAAAGGCAAGGTAAAGTGAGATTCCTTGCTTTAGAGATAAAGAAATTGACTAAAGCAGACCCACTTTAGATGGGATTTGCACGGAAAACTTGAATGGGTGTCTAATTAGCATAAAAAATTAGGACCATCGTAAAAGTTTTCAGCCCTTTTTCTGGCTAAAATGCAATTGAATATCTAATTTTCATGTTGGTGTTACTAATTTGTACAAAAAAAGGACATGCAGACTAGGTATATTTACAAGTGGTGTATGAGTTAGGCATAATTATTCTACTAATTAGTTAACCATGAATTAAAAATAAATTCAACACATCCATAGGATCAGAAGGCCTAAATTAATCATCTTTTGTTGTATACTTGAATTTCAATGGGAAATAATGTTTAAAAATACTTTATAGTTGAAATATCTGTTCCATTTATTGCGTCCAGATATAGCTTTCCTGAACCAAGCACACCAAATTTGGGTTAAATATAACTTGAAATATAGAACTGGCAGGAGAAAGTAAATTTCAAAATGCCTTGTAAAGGAATTTTAACATAGAATTCCAAATATGAAAGAAGAATTGATGAGGTTGGCAAGTAGGACTGTGGATAAATATATCTTTAACACAGTTTTCATAAAAATGCTTCAAAAGTTCACATTTTTTTTGCAGATTTATCTGTGGCTCTAATTACTATTACATTAGGTGGTCCATCAAGATAAAAAGTTAAACATTATGCCTGCGATTGGATGGGAAGTCTATTATAGAGAAAAAAATTTTTTAAAGAAAAAGGAAGTAGAGAAAAGGAGGAATTGTGTGAATGAATTGTGTTTAAAAGATAATGTAACGATTATTATATCGTGACATGTAGTTATTTATTAAAAAATATAATTGATATGATTGATAATTATAGCTTTTTTTGTTTAGCAATTATCCACCCTCAAAAAATACACATTCAATTATTACATTTTTTTTTCTCTTTCTCTCTCTTAGTTTTACATAATTTTCAAAATAAAAATACCTAAAAACACACACTATAATTGCAAAACAAACAAAGCCATATACTTTTGTATATATATTACAGGTGATTAAAAATTATATAATTATTGATAATGTTGAGAATATTTATTATAGCAATGTAATGGTTAATGTTAATATTATTTTTATTATATATTATTGTATTATTATAAATATTAGACTTATAATTAAACTAATCATCATTACTAGTATGCTTATTATTATTAATGTTGTTATTTGTATTATTATTTTTAATTTTTATTATTATCATTGCAATCATTATTATTATTTATACTGTTATTGTTATGCGTATTTATTTTTATTATCATCACCATCATCATTTATTAGTTGTTAGTATTTGCATTATTTTTAATTATTGCAATCATTAATAAGTTAGAGATGAAGGTAGAGTGGGGAGAAGTCAGATATGGTGGCTGAGGGATTTTCCCATTTTTTTTCCACAAATTTCCCCCTTTTTTTTCTCATAGATATAGCTTCACAAAATTTATTCTCAAGAAATGGAAACTGGAGAAATAGACAAGAGCCAATGGCGGCTTATGTTGCTTTAACTAAACTAGAGTTACAATTTAGGACCATCAGAAAATGTGAATCTTTTCCCAGCAATTTCTTCTTGCACCTTCACTTTAAACCATTTCCCATACCATCATTTCTTAAATGTTCAATTTCTATTCCCCTTTCCCCTTTTTTAAAATGAAAAATAGTGTTTTATTCTATATTTTGGGGGAACATATATGATCCATCTCAAATTGTAAGGAACATATGACGTATTTTATTTTTCTCTTGACATTCACAATGCACCCTATATTCACATTAGTGTGAGGATAATGGTCAATGTAAATATAATTCTCATAGATTTATAAATACCTTATTAAATATAGTTAAATTTTATACCCTTCTAAATGAAATTCTCTTTCCATCAAACGAAGCCAACATAGCATCCTACAAAATAATAATTATCATGGACTTGTGGGCTGTAAGTCTGAATTGAACAAAAAGGCCCAAAATATGGGTATGTGAGAGTGCCCAATTGCCTAGAAACTGTCATCATATGATACCCAAATTGTCTTGACTCTTGATACAAGATAAATACATTTTTGCAAAAATTTAAAATAAATGTGAATCGAATATTCCCTTTAGAATATATGTCCTGAGATTGGCCTAGAAGATGTGAAAAAGAAGCAATTTCTCCTTTAAATGAAACTGTCCAGTCTAATTTAGGTTCTGTCCTACTTGATGTTGGGTATCTGTTGGCAAATGTGGTAACTATGTGATAATGGGTCCATCCATCTGCTACCTGTGTTCATAGTAGCATGAAATAAAGAAATGTGCCTTAAAGGGCAACGCTCACGAAGTTAATAGACCTATGACTTGAGGTACAAGGACAAGTTTCAACATCCCAACACAACTGATGCGCGTATACACATGATGCAATTAGAGGCTTTGACATGATATGCAAATGCAACATAAACTTATTACAAAATTAAGGGCAACGTATAGTTCCTTATTAGGGTGCTTTAGAAAATTTTGATAATTTTGATGAGTAGGAAAATTATATTTGACATTAAATTGTACAAAAGAAGAAAAATTTAAATATATAATAATGATTGGGTATGATAATATATAAATTTATATAGTGTTAATATATATATGTGAGTAGGAATTATAGTGATGAGTATTGATTTAATTGTAAATATGTACAATAATTGAAAAATAAACAATCAATTAATTATAAAAATAAAAGAAAAAACTTTGAATTTAAATTAAAATAAAATTATAAGATAAGATGCTAAGTTTGTAAAATTATTGACTGAGAGTGAATAATTTGAAATAAGAAACCAAAAATAACTAATGGGTTTGCTTTGGTGTTTGCAATGGCGAATTGAAATTAAGTCGGACCAATTAACTCAAAAATAAATGAATTAAATTTGAGTTTAAAATTTGTTTAGAATACTCATGTTTTAACTTTTTGTGCTAATTTATAATCAGTATATATATCATTGTTAAACTATAATTTTCAACATGATGTGGTGACTTAAACTGTAATTTTCAACTATATGTAAATTCGGCTCGAGCTTAATACAAAATTAAAAATCGATTAAAATTGAGTCAAATCGATTGACCTTTTTTTTTTTTAAGAAAAAAACAGGTTTGATTTGAATTGATAAATTATTTAGAATATTGGTGGAGTCGCGGGATTCCGGCTAAAACGACGTAGTCCGTTCAAATTGTAAGAAAAACCTGACATTCGTCGACTACGGATAAGAGGGGCAGACTGAGGGAGAGAGAGAGAGAGAGAACAGAGAAAGGCATGGTGGCGGGCAGTCCAGTTAAGCCTCGTTTAGTCTCTACCTTTTTAGGGGACTGCGGCTTTCTTCCCACAAGTTCTACTCATTCACTCCATCGTCTCTTCCGTCTGAACGCAGGTTTTCTTAACATACGCTCTAATATCAATTTGACGTTCTATATTTTCTGTCTGTATTTTTACTTCGGGTAGTTGGAATTGGAGTTTAAATTTGCTTAGCTTTATTCTAGTCCTTTTCCAATCGAATGCTCAAATCTGGGTGGTTTCATTTGGCATTTGGATAAAATTTCTGTTATTTTTTTTTATGCTAAATTGACTTTTCATACGAAAAGGAGAGTGTGTCGATGATATTTTTGTTGATTTCATTTAATATCTCGTTTTTGAACAGGAAGAGATCATGTATCGATGCAAATGTCGAGGACATTTTCTGGGCTAACCAATTTTTTGTTTAACAGAAGGTATCCTTTCTCTTTTCCGTGAACCTTTTCTTTTATCTTTTGGTTCAGATTTCATTTGTTGAACGTAGTGGGAAAAGATAATTAAGACTTCAGCCTGCAGATTCTTCTGCAGTTCGTGATTTTCGGTTTACTTTGTTAATGTCGTTTATTGTTCTTTGCTGATGATAGTAGCCCGGGACTGTTCTATTCTGTTGAATTTTTTTAAAAATAGAATGGAATAGAAGAAAAAAGGTTCATATCCTTGCTAAATGTCCTGTTAATAAACATGCAATACACATGGAGGTGCCTAGGTATCCTGTAGCTTCTGACATAGCATAGAGCACAGAGAAGCACTTAAGGACCCCAAGTTTATCAAAGCAAAATGCACATGATGTAACAGATAAGGAGGCTTCATATTTCATTTCCAATTTTAAAAAGTTCCTCCCTGAGTTATAATATACACGGAAAAGATGCTCAGCCTCATAATCATGATGTTATTCCATAAAATGTTTCTGTTTCCATTAATTGCAGCAACAGCAGTATTGAATTATATTCACATTGAGACATATCCTTTTCAGTTAGCAATCAAAACGAAATCATTTTGTTTTCAGAATAAGATTCCGCTTCGGAGAATCTATGATGCGTGCTCTTTTTTCCTCGTAATTAGTATTTGTAGATAGCCATCTAACATTATTAGCCATGTACTCGTTCAGATAATAGTGTAATTGTTTGATGGAGGTGTTATTCCATAAAATGTTTCTGTTTCCATTAATTCCAGTAACAGCAATATTGAATTATATTCACATTGAGATTCCATATCCTTTTCAGTTAGCAATCAAAACGAAATCATTTTCTTTTCAGGGGAGAATAAGATTCTACTTCGGAGAATCTATGATGCGTGCTCTTTTCTCCTCATAATTAGTATTTGTAGAGAGCCATCTAACATTATTAGTCATGTACTCGTTCAGATAATAGTGTCATTGTTTGATGGAGGTGTGACCTTTTCCTTCACTTGTGATAATTAGTTGAATGAAGAAATCAAAATGATCCTTGTGACCCATCTTTTTGCATTGCTTGCAATCTTGATATTGAATTTTCTTTGTAATTTTTCTCCTCCTGGCAGAAGCACAGAAGGCTCCACTGATAGCAAACGGGAACGTTTGAAGCCCGGGAAAGTATCTCCCAAACGGCTAGTCCCTAGTCATATACCAAGGCCTCCTTATGTCAAATCTAGGAAACCACCTGGAATTTCAAGTGGGCCAGAAATACACGATGAGAAGGGGATAGAGTGCATGAGAGCTTCAGGAAAGCTTGCTGCTCAGGTTCTTCAGTATGCTGGGACATTAGTGAAGGTGAGTTGTCATCATGCTGCTCATTTATCCCTGTATATACTGTCATTACTTCTTTTGCAAGTCTAATAACTCTTCAGGCGGCTATAGCCTGTTGAGGCATCAATAAGTCTTGGAGGAACTAGTCCTACCATTATGCCCTTCGGCACAGTCATCAATTTCAATTTTCATTGTTTAGCTGCTATAATACTAATTTCTGATTGTTCTTGTATGTTCTGTACTATAAAGTTAGTGGCATCAGTAATGTTTAGTTGCTTGAACTGATGCCTGAAGTGCATGCACATGTGCATCGATCTGACTTTTTAACCAAACTTCATTTTCAATTGTATTTTGCTCTTTTGGCAGCCAGGCATCACAACTGATGAAGTTGACCAAGCAGTTCATCAAATGATTCTCGACAATGGAGCATATCCTTCTCCTCTTGGTTATGGTGGTTTTCCAAAGAGTGTATGCACATCTGTGAATGAGTGCATTTGCCATGGAATCCCTGATTCACGTGCCCTCGAGGTTTGTCATACTGAACTATTGATACCATATACAAATCCCTGTTTATGTATGGCAATTGCACAACTCTCAGATCTCTGGATATGTTTGGTTTTGCAGGATGGTGACATTATCAACATTGATGTTACAGTTTATCTAAATGTAAGCAATTTGTTTTACTCCCAATCTCTCCTTTCTGTTGCAGCAGCCTATCCATGCTGTAGCCCTGTTCCCAGTCAAATGAAGATGGAAGATAAAATGTTTTTTTTTAAATGATGTTGCACTTGAATTAAAGCCCAATACTGAAATTTGCCCTACTGGAGTTAAATTGTTATTGATCTTGGCAGAAATAAGTAAATACATTGTTTCGCTAGTGAAGATACAGTTATTGCACGATAATTTGTCCTTTTGCTTTAGCTTATGAAGTTCGTTCTTAATAGTTAATAATTTTTCTTTTGATTGTTATACCAAATTTACCAGACACATGGGCATTGAATAATTTCTTGCAAGGCCAACCACTGGTGCATAGCTGTGTAGTAGATTCCTTCAAGTTTTGGTGGAGTTTTAATTCATTTTCTTACCCGACTGACTTGATATGCAGGGTTATCATGGCGATACGTCTGCAACATATTTTGTTGGAGAGGTTCATGAAGAGGCCAGAAACTTAGTAAAGGTGCCCTTTTAACTTCATCCTGTGTCTGGCTGTATTGATCTGTTGACTTTATCTTCTATCATAATAAAAAAGATGCTATTTTCTATCAATTCGTTGTTTAAATTATGCAGTGGTGTAGGTAGTATTGAGTTGAGTATTGTTATCCAGAATTTCTCTCCCCTAATTAACTGTGCCTTGCTTTAGGTAACCAAAGAATGTCTTGACAAGGCAATATCAATATGTGCGCCAGGCATGGAATTTAACAAAATTGGGAAGACAATACAGTAAGACGTCTGCTAAAGCTCTATTTTCTTCTTCCTTCTTATGTTCATTGGTGGTAGCACTTTCGAGCTGTATTAAATCATGTTATAAAACAACAGTATTTTTGCATTATTTGGCTATATTACACTATCTTTGCTCTACCATCTGCACGTGAACAAGCACTTGCTCATACACCCATATACACGTGTACAATTGTTGTTCCTTTACACAGTTACGAACTACCAAAGCTCTTCTCTAACCATCTTTGCTGTGAAACATTAAACTGCAGAAACAGTCTCTGTTGGCATACTCTTTAAACGTACAATGCTTACGGGATAGTTCTATTTAGAGTTTATTCTTTGTATTAATTTCTCCTTAAAGGGATCATGCAGATAAACACCATTACGGAGTTGTCCAGCAGTTTGTTGGGCATGGAGTTGGACTGGCTTTCCACAGTGATCCAGTGGTTCTTCATTACAGTAATTCTCCTTGCTTTACTTGGACCGTCAGTTCCTGTAGTTAGTGCTACCGGATTAGTTGTTCAATCATTTTATCAATTTTCACTGTTAAAATCTTCCTACTGTCAGTCATACTATAGAGTGCTAGTAGGGAACTTGTGAAATGTCACTTTGTTCTCATTGGATCTAGGTTCTGGAAAGCCATGATAGTTCATCATCAATAGGATGAAAACTGGGAATATGATTGTTTGCCTGTATGTTGTTTTCAGTTCTATTTGTTTATCTGGATATGCTTTCTTCTAATAATGGTATACAAATGACTTCTACAATTCTCATAGAACAGTAACACACACATGCACACATATATATATGAATGGCAATCTAAACACTAACCTGGCTGGCTTACATAATTGGCGATAAGTTTCTAGCAGCAACTACAGAATACTGTTGGAATGGATAAAATGTTTTCACCTGTGGCAGGGGAAAATGACATAGATTTCAAATTTTGTTGTGGATTCTGATTGCATTATTATCTTTCAGTTTGCTTGCTTTCGTGTGTTCAGTAGGGTGGATGCACTAGCATATCTGACATTTGTTTTTCTCAATAACTTTGATTTTTGCTAGGGAATAATGATCGTGGGCGAATGGTGCTGAATCAAACTTTCACTATTGGTAATATCTCTTCCCAAATATTGTATCTTAGGTTGAACAATATCCATTAATAATAATTTTTCTCAATAAGTCCACTATAGATTACCATGCTTTGATTTTTCTCTTTCAGTCTCCTGTTGTGTCTATCCTGTATGGCTGCTGAGTACTACACTTTTAATTTATTTTGTTGAAAAGGGGCACATTTATTTTTCCAGCTATGGTTTTTTTGAAGAATCAAAAATCCGATCATAACCTCATTTCTTCTGATTTATGAATGCTTATTTACTTTGGGTATTGTATGAAATGCCTGAGCAGAACCAATGTTGACAGTCGGCAGCATAAACCCAGTAATGTGGGATGATAATTGGACTGTGGTCACAGAGGATGGGAGCCTTTCTGCTCAATTCGAACATACCATCTTAATTACCAGTGATGGTGCTGAGATACTGACCCAGTGTTAACGTGGCACCGGAGATCATTTGTCAAACATCTTTTCTGGGTGTCTCCCGAAAGATGAAATTTTTTATTGTACCATAGATTCAAATTGGTTTTTGTTATTATTCAAATAGTTAAATAACAAACGCGAGTCACATTGTTTGAGCCCAACCTGTCGTCAAAAAATTTGAGTTCATCATAGAGAGGAAACTGTCTGTTTATTTGGATTCATGCGACTCGTTTATTTAGATTTTCCCTTCAATGGAAAAATAAACAGATTCGGGTGGACCAAAACGGGACCCACCAGGGCCGACAGTTAATTTTGTTTCGACCATTTTTTAGACTGTTAAGCTAAGATAATGAACAGAAAAGTGTCAACTTGCAGTCAGTTATTATTAAAAATAAATAAATGAAAGGTTCTAATATACCTTGTTTGATGTGATCAACGATGGTAAGTGTGGACTCGCGACCAACCTTTGATGCATCGTTACAACATGCTTTTTGCTTGTGATGGGTTTGCCGAGATGATAATAGAGGTGGATGATTGTAGGCACCTATCACAACTTGCTCTTACAACAAGTCTTGTAACGTGGTATTCAACTCTTTTATTATTATCCGAAGTTAGCTAAGTTTGCTTAATTCACTTCTCCAGTGTGAAGATGTGCAAATGCCTGAAAAATAAGTTAAAAAGAACTTGCAAAGATGCCATAATTAAGTAGTCACGTGATAATTAAAAGGAAAACAACTCAATGGTTTACAAATAAAGTTGTTATGACTATTTATAATATCCACCATCTCAACAAATCAACAAATAGTGGGAGTCATTTCGAACTGAAGGTACAAAATAATGCCTTGGTAAATTTCTACAAGATGCTAATTATCTACTACTATGTTCTAGATTTTTCTAATGTCCATTAGATATATAAGTACAATGCGTATAAAGAAATCTTTTTGGTAACCTCTAAGCCCGATATGCATGTAAAAGTGAACCCATCATGAGCTTAAAGTTGTTAGGTCGTGACATCTTACACCACCTACATTATCAACATCCTCGTTGTCTTGTACTCCTTGAGTTGGTCCTTAATTGCCACAAGTCAACTTTAATTTTCCTCGTTTCCTTAGACTTGCGTAGTCCCTTCCACTTGATCAAGCACTATGTATTTGGTAGCATGCTTCGCTTCCTCACAGCTTCAGATGTTGGCACCTTTTCAATCTCTTTATCAAAGGACCTAGTCACAATAGGAGGTGTCCATTGTGAATAGCCAAAGCTTGGGTCTTCCTTATTGTTGTGATGTGGTTTCAGCATGCTCACATGAAAGATTGGAAGAACTTTCAAACATGGCGGGAGATCTAAATGATATGGTACTTTACCTATCTTGGCAATCAAAGGGAATGGTCCTTCATACTTCTTCACAAGTCCCTTGTGAATGGTCAACAATACATTAAATTGTTGAGGAAATAGCTTTACTCGTGTTGGGTCTCTCACCTTATAGTCCCATAGTCATTTTTTCTCGTCGGCTCATTTCTTCAACTTTCGTCAAGCATTCTCCAATCTTGGTCATGCTAAGTAGGCTTCCTCCCAATATTTAGCTATTCTTAACGCTCTGAGACTCATTACCTCATTGCAGATGGTTGCCAATATGTGCAATGTAGTCCGCTGTTATCCCACCACTAGCTTGATCAAACCCTTACTTGTAGTTTTACTTGTATGCACATTGTACAAAATTTTTTGGAGAAGGTTAACTTAGTCCCTAACTATTTGAACTACTCTATCTAAAGCTTCCCCGTGAAGTACAAGTCATGGTCACTTATGATGGTCTTTGGAAGCCATCAATACTTCACCACATTATTATTAAAGAATACTTGGGTAGACTTCTTAGTCATACAGCAATCAACAGTTAGAAAATGATGATGAGTGTTATGCTTAAAATAATTACTCGAATTATTTGTGGTATTTTAACAGTTGCCAAAATTGAGAGATTTAATTAGGGTAATTTAAAATTTTAAACTAAATGTCAATATACCACATCTTATATTTCTAATACTAAATTTTAATCTTTTCCTATCGTGCAACCAAAAAATCAATTAAGACAGAAAGCTTCTTAAGCACCTAGATATATCACCATAACCTTAAAAGACTTGAATATCACCCGCCATCATAAATCATCCCATTGCCCATAGCCTCACTTGGGCAAGATTATCACTAGACTATGTTTGTCTCTTATTTACCTTAAATGGCATAAAATAGCATAAGTTCTCTATTAAGGGTGTGTGCCAACCACACTAAAAGAAGGCCACAATTCATGAACTACAAGCACTTGAGGAAAATGGGACCTAAGATCATGCACCATTGCCAAGAGGTTGTTCTACTATTGGAGGTAAGTGGGTATATAAAATGAAGTTCCAATTGGTGAATTCATTGAAAGATTCAAGGCAAAATTTGAAGCAAATGAATAATTAGATTGAAGGATTTGATTTCCAAGACACCTTTAAACCTGTTGTAAAACAAACTACAATCAGAGTCTTCTTCTTATTAGCCACAACAAATGGTTGGTGTGTTTATCAACTTCATGTTCATAAAGCATTCTTGAATGAAGGCTTAGAGGAAGACGTGTATATATGGCATTACCACACAGATATGAGTTGAAAGGGGAAAATATTAGAAGGAACTCAACATTAGTTTATAAACTGAATAAGTCACTCTATACATTCAAACAAGCAACAAGGTAATGGACTTCCAAATTTACAGAAGCCTTACAACTACAATTTCATACAATCTAAAACTGATTACTCCTTATACACCAAATAAGTCAGTGGCGATGAAAGAATAGCTCTACTGGTATATGTGGATGACTTGTTCATTAGCTATAAATATCAAGAAGAAATGGAGAAAGTGATTAATGCCTTGCAAACAAGGTTTAGGCTAAGAGAGTTAGGAGTGCCAAAATACTTCCTTGGAGTTGAAAGATCAGATCAAGGAATTGTAGTTTGCCAAAGAAAGTATATCCTTGATATGTTAACTTGATACGATAAGTTGGGAGCGAAGGTTGCAGCAACACTTGTTAAAATGTGTTATAATTTGACAAGGGTGGAACATGTTGGAAGTTGCCAGCTTCTATAGGAAATTGCTAACTAACCAGGAAAAGCTCATTTGTTGGCTGCCTATAGGGTGTTGAGATATCTGAAAGGCACATTTAGAAAAGGAACCATGATACCTTGTAGCCACGATAGAAAACTCCAAGATTCTATTAATAGTGATTGGGGTGCTTGTAAAAGGAATTACAATGGCTTGCAACTCTAATAGAAAACTCTAAAGTGTTACTAATAGTGATTGGGGTGCTTGTAAGGATGCAAGGAAATTTCTAATTGGGTATTGTATTTACTTTGGAGATGCATTAGTTAGCTCCAAATATAAGAAATAACAAGTGGTAGCGAGAAGCTTAACTAAAGTTGAGTATAGAGGCTTAACTTCTTGTATATGTGAGATAGTGTGGATTCTTAGTATTTTGAACGACTTCAGTTTGAAGCATGAGAGTGTAGTATTGATGTTTAGTAACAATTTAAGTTCAATTTGAAAAAGTAAAAATCCCATACATCATGAAAGGTTGAAGCGTTTTGATTTGAATGTTCACTTTGTAAGGGAGAAAGCGGAAAATGGGATGATTAAAATAAGGGGTATTCCAAGCAAAGAACAACCTACAGATCTACTAATAAAAAGGCTTAGTTAGATGCAATTTAGCAAGTTGGTGGATAAGATGTGTATGAAAAACATACATACTTATCTTGAGAGGGAGTGTCAAAATGGAAGTAAGTAAGTTGAGTCAAAGGAATCCTAATGTGGAGCCGTTAACTTCCTGACCGATGATTAGTTGTTATCTAGAATTTAAAAGCTTTATGTTAGTTATGGAACAGTTATGTAATTAGCTAAGTATCTTTGAGAGTTGTAATTGGAGTTCAACTGATCCTACTTTGTACATATATCCAATGAAAAAGTAACCATAAGGTAGATAGACGAGTATGTGCATCTTGATGTTCTTTCTTCCGCTGCCAAAATCCTTTCTTTTCTAAATCCATCTGAATCAAGATGCACATACTTGTTTATTTACGTTATGGTTATAGTTTCATTAGGTATATGTATAGTGAAGGATTAGTTAACCTCCAATTACAATTTTCAAAGATACTTAGCTAATTAACTAACTATTCTACAGTTAGTACAAAGCTTTTAAACTCTAGGTAGTAGCTGATCATTAGTTAGGGAAGTTAATAGCTCCTCCAGACTTCTTTAACTTAGCTTGCTTGCTTTCAATTTGACATTCCCCTCAAGATATGTATGTATGCTTTTCATTCTCATCTTTTCCACCAACTTCTTGAATTGCATCCAACTTAGGCCTTTTGTTAGCAAATTCACACGTTGTTCTTCGTTGTGAATACACCTTATTTCAATTATCCTTTCTTTCACTTTCTCCCTTTCAAAGTGAACATCCAAATCAAATTACTTCATCCTTTCATGATGTGTGGGACTTTAATTTATTTGAATTGCATCTGAATTGTCACAAAACATTAGTATTGCGCCTTCATTCTTCAAACAAAAGTCATTCAAAATATTACAAATGCACACTACCTCACATGCGTAAGAAGTCAAGGCTCTATACTTAATTTCAGTTGAGCTTCTTGCCAGCAACAGTTGTTTCTTAGATTTCCAATAGATTAATGCATCCCCTAAGTAAATATAATACCTATTTAGAGATCACCTTATATTCTTACAAGCACCCCAATCACTTAGAAAACCTTGGATTTTTTTTCTTGCAACTGCAAGGCATCATGATTCCTTTTCCAGGTGTGCCTTTCAGGTAACACCCTTTAGGCTGCCCACAAATAAGCCTTTCTAGGTATGTTCATGAATTGTGAAAGCACATGTACTTAATAACATATGTCTAGCCAAGTGAATGCAAGGTGGATCAACTTTCCAACCAATTTCCAATGGAAGCTTGCATCTCTTAACACTTCTTAATCTTCCCCTATCAAATTGTGATGCATTTCAATAGGTGTTGTAGCAACCTTTGATACCAATATACTATATTGAGTTAACATGTCAAGGGTATACTTTCTTTGGCAAAGTACAATTCCTTGTTGTGATCTTGTTATTTCAACTTCAAGAAGTATTTTGTCACTCCTAACTCCCATAGCTTAAACCTTGTTTGTAGGAAATGAATCACTTTCTCCATTTCTTCTTGACATTTGTAGCCAATGACCAAGTCATCCATATATACCAACAGAGCTATCCTTTCATTGTCACTGACTTATTTGGTGAATAAGAAGTAATTAGTTTTAGATTGTATGGAACCATAACTCAGTAAGGCTTTCGTAAGTTTAGAGTTCTGCTGCCTTGATTCTTGTTTGAGCTTATAGAGTGACTTATGTAATTTACAAACCAGTGTTAAGTTCCTTCTAATTGGAACCCCCTTCAACTCATATCGTTGTGGCAACTCCATATATACATCTTCCTCCATGTCTCCATTTAAGAATACATTTTGAAGGTCAAGCTATGAAACTCACCAACTATTTGCTGCAGCTAATGAGAAGAAGAATTTGATTGTAGTTTGTTTTACAACAGGGCTAAAGGTGTTTTGAAAATCAAATCCTTCAATCTGATTATATCTTGTTACTACTAATCTTATTTTGAATCTTTCAATGGAACCATCTAATTTGAGCTTCACTTTATATATCCACTTACTTCTAATGGTATGATAGCCCCTTGGTAATTGTAAAAGAACACAAGGCTGGTTTTCCTCAAGTGCTTGTAGTTCATCAATCATGGCATTCTTCTGGTGTAGTGGGTACACAGCCTTAGCAAAGGAATCATGTTTCTTTATGCCATTTAAGGTAGATAAGAAACAAGTATAGTTTGGTGATGTCTTGCTATAGTGAGGTAGTTGGCAATGGCGTGATTTGTGGTAGCTCGATGATATTCAGGTCCTCTAAGGTTATGGTGATATATTTCTATGTGCTTCAGTACCTTTCTTGTCCTAGTTGAGTTTCTAGTTGTAGTTTAGGTGATATATTCATTTATTTGACTTAGTTTAGTTACAACAGGTTGCTCAAGAGATGGAACATGTGGTGATGAAAGGTACTGACAATGCGTATCAAGGAAGGTGTGTTCAGAGATTAGTTGACATGAGGTAAGGGAATTATGTACTGAGTAGCATCTACTTTTCTTCCTACAGACAAATGATCAAGGCTTTGATCATATAAGGTAGTCAGTTTGGAGGCTAAAAGTTGGTTTATGTTTGGATTGGTGGATTAAGAAAAGTGTGATAGGTCTTGTCAAAAAGGAAAATATGTTCATAGAATAGTACATCTTTGGAAACAAAGGTTTCATGGTTATCAAGTTCATACAGTTTGTAGCCTTTGATGCCAATAGGATAGCCAAGGAAGGTGCATTTCCTTCATCACTTCTTTCTGTTTACTTGTAATGTTAAAGTAAAGGCTAAGTAATTGAATACTCTAAGTTGTTTGTAATCTTGAGGTTTGCCAGAAAGGGGACTCATAGGGAGATTTGTAATTATAGTTGGCAACGGGTTAAGTTGGCGAGTTGAGTTAAGATTTGAGTATTACATGTAACCCATTGATCCTAACTCGACTTGCCAATTTTACGGGTTATCTAAATTTGACCCACCAACTTGTCAACAAAAATTTTTTTTTAATTAAAATTAAGGCTTAATGTTTTAAATATTTACAACTTTATTATTTAATTTTATTTAATTAATTTTTTATATTTATATAGATATTTATTAAATTATTTAAAATATAGTTGCAAGTTCTTGGGCTGGCGAGTCAACCTAAAATTGACCCATTTATCTTTTTGGGTTATGGGTGTGACCTAATCTTGACTTAAACCCATGAGAGCTTGACCTGAAACATACTAATTTCAAATCGGATTTAGGTCAAGTCAGAAATTATGGCCCCTATTTGTGATCAAGAACTTTACTAGGAAGTCTGTTAATAGTATTAGTAGCTATAAGAATAGCTTCACCCCCGAATTTGAGAGGTAAGTATGCTAGGAACAAAAAGGCTCTAGCTATAGAATTAATGCGCTGATATTTTCTTTTCACCACTTCATTATGTTGTTGTGTCTCAACACAAGATGAATAATGTGTAATACCATTTTAAGAGAAGAAATAACACAAATTAAAGTCTAATCCATTGTCAGACCCGATTATTTTGATGGTGAATTGAATTGGTTCTTTTTCAAATTGTAGAAAGATGGCATTAAATATAAGACTGCATTTTTAGATCTCATAAGGAACGTCTAGTAGCATCTGGTTAAATCATCCATTATGTTTGAGAAATAATGGTATCCACCTATAGTTGTTGTTGAATATGGTCTTTAAATATCCACACATATCAATTCAAAAGATGATTCACTAGATTTGGTATGAGTTGGAAAAAAATGTCTTTTTTGTACAGTCTTTAGACAAGTTTCACAAAGCTTGTTTGGCATTACATGTACAAAAGGTTCCACTCAACTAAATTTTGTGTACAATGCCATGAGAATGACGTCCTAACCTATATTTCCAAACTTCAAATTTATTGCAAAAGAATGAGATGATGCTATGTGTAGATCGACAGACTCTTCAAACTGATCTGGTTGCTTTAAAACTTAATGAAGGGTGAATAGGCCTTATTCTAGCTTGGCCAGTCCAATCTTTGTCCATGGTGATAGGACATGAATGTATTATGTGTCGGAATCAAACACTAGGAAACAATTAAGTTCCTTCGCTAACTAATTGAGAGGAGATTGAACTTAAAGAAAGGTACAAACAATACATTATGGAGAAACAGGGCATTAGATACTTTCATAGTTCTAATATGTCTTACATCCACTCTCGAGCCATCAGGAAGGCTAACAAAAGTGTTATTAACAGGCTTGTATGAAAGGAAAAGGTTTAGAGTGCCTGACATATGATCTGTGCCTCTATGTCTATATCTAATAAGATGAAAAGGATGATTTCTCAAAACACATTGTCATATGATAGTTGGTCATTAGTGAGAAAGGGCGAATTAGGGAATGGCTATGGTTACTTACAAAGTTTGAGTATGATTGATGGTTTTCAATTGAAACATGGTTGTTGATGGCACCTCACTGAGTCTGTGGTCCTCCTACACCAGATTGTACAGCCTCTTATGAATCAAGTAAACAAAGCAATTTCTCAATTTGATCAATTGACAAAGAAAATGTCATCCTCGTTGTCTACTCCTCCACTCTATCCCTTTCCTTCACCAAATACTTGATTAGCTATTATCTAATTCCTATGTATTTAGTGAACTTAAAGTTTAGGGGAGACGGTGTGGGGGAATCCTACATGTTTGAAGTACTTTTCTCTTCTATAACCCTTCTTACCATAGTGTGAGCATACCAAGTTTATCTTATTCTGCTTTCTTTCTGTTGTAACTGCCATTCCTAATGCCTTTGCAATGATATGCATTACCACTCATTCTTTGAGCCTCTTTAACCATAATCGCATTATAAGCTTCATTAAGTGAAGGGAATGGCTTTTGCCTCAAAAGTTAGGATCTATATGTTGAGTAGCTATCATTGAGTCCATTGAGAAATTTATACACCTTGTCCTTATTTTAGAGTTCAGCAAACTTTTGAAAGTATTGTGGATTACATCTTCCATATGAATAACAAGGGAGCAATTTGTAATACCTCAGCTTTTCCCATATTGACTTCAAATTAGAGTAATACATATCAACAATCCTAGAACCTTTAGTCACTCTACACAATTCACTTTTTAGTTAGCATACCCTATTAGCATCAGGGTGTGAGAATCTTTTCTATAATAGTTCAAAACTTGATAAGCGTACCGCATATAAAAGATTGTGGATATGAGTTGTGGACTCATGGACCTTAACAACGAAGAAATGATGAGTTCGTTTCATCTTGACCATTGCATGTGGAGGATCACCCTCATCTAGCTCCTCGATCTTCCCATTTATGAAGCCAAGTTTGTTTCAAATGGAGAGTGCAAACGTGAAGGATCTGCTCCACATGACACAATTTGATCAAGTGAGTTTTTGATTCACTAAGACCATATTATGATTATTTGTCAAATGGACAAACAAGGGTGAGTTTACATCTTCAACACCATGGCTCTGATTTGCTTGGTTGACAGAATGTCTTAGGGGCAAAGCACCCGTTTGAAGTGGCGAAGGCCTATGCTACAGTAACAAATAAAAGTACGTTAAAGTTACCAAATAAGGTCAACTAGTTAAGGAGAGCTCAGCTTAATCCAGATTCCATTACTTATCCCAAAAGAGCAAATCAGATAAAATGACTACAGACAAGATGTGGAGAAACTTACCGCTTTAATACCATGTGAAAACAAGTAAAATCCACCTGAATCAACAAGAAAAGAAAGGATTTTGGTGACAGAAGAAAGAATAGACTTGCATTGCTCCGTCAACAATCACATACTCGTCTATCTTCCTCATGGTTACTATTTTATTGGATACATGTACAGAGAATGATCATTTAACCGTCAATTACGACTGTCAAAGATACTTTGCTAATTAACTAACTATTTTATAGTTAACACAAAGCTTTTAAACTCCTGGTAGCAACTAATCCTTGGTTAGCAAGTTAACAGCTCCTCATCAGACTTCCTTCGACTCAGTTTGCTTACTTTCATTTTGACAGAAATAATTGACTACTTTTAAAAAATATAATACGTGGTAAAATATAAAACACCTGATGTATTTGTACAAATATATTGGCATTTTCCTCTTCGGTTGTTGAGAGTTGGTTTCTTGTTTCCTATTATAATATTAAATGGGATATTTCAAAAAGTAGGTGTAAATTGTAGTCACCCTGTCACTAAAGCTTGTGAAGTAGTAAATTGGTTTCGACTTTATCACTTAATGAAATGAAATAGAATATATTAGTGCTGCTTCGCAATTCTTAATATATATATTTTTTACTTTTTAGATATTAAATATTACATATAATTTTCATTATTAATTTTCTATTATGACTTTTTATTTGACTTAATTTATCCTATATTTATATATTATTCTAATTGAGTTGTTGAAATTTCAAATATTACATTTCAAACTTATTATCTGACATATTAATTTATTTTTAATTTTTAAAAAATTAGTTTTCCAATATTTATATTATTATTTTTTTTATAATTTAAAATATCTTTCTTTTGGATTTGTAGAATATTTATTTTTTATATATTTTTTGTTTATTAAATATTGCATTTACAATTTATCATTTAGCATATTCATTAATTGAATTGAACTTATTTTTAAAATTAATTCTAATGTTTTTATATATATATAATGAGTGTATATATAATGTAATCGATTTTTTAGTGGTCTAATCTATCAACAAAATTTCAGGTTTACCCATCGTCCGATTTTAAAATCACAAGACCGGGCAAGAATAAGTAAGGTCCCACAAGTAATAATGGTTTAGGTGACTTAAAAAATTAAATCACTCAAACATTAATGCTATTTTTAAGTCAAACGTGCATCAACAGGTAGAGTTTACATGCAAAATGTCGAGTTAAGATTTTAGTGAGTGAGTGTACATAATAATGATGATGATAACGGCATCTAACACACGCATCAACCAATTAAATAATGCTTTAACTCAAGTGGTCAAATCTTTGTTATTAATACATCAATATCACCATATTAACCATTGCGAGATCCCCAAACAACACATGAAATCTTTATGAAATTGACATCTTCCATGCATACATATTATATTTTTGTGCAAAAAATGGCAGTATCTTCAAAGAGAATACACTCTTGTCTACGTCCAATTTATTTTTTAAAGAGTAATGATGATTTTTTGGATGAATCATATAATTGATTAGCTAAGATTTATATTGTTATGTTGAGGTAGAGTGCAATTTAGCTAAGTTTGAGTAGCAATTCAACTCCTATAACTATTTAAATTTGGCTCGTTTTAATTTTATAGAATTTTAACTTAAAACTGAAGTTTTAGATTAGATACCAAAATCAAATTCAAATAATGTTCAAAAAATTTTCAAAACTCAAACTCAAATCTCAAAAGAGTTTGATTCAAGTAGCTTAATTTATAAACACTTTGGATGTGGTAATATTTTGACACTTAATTTGTGATTTGTTTTCAATTTAAAGAGCGCTCTTTAAATCAAAATTTGATCTTCTATCATTCTTCAAATTGAGTTAATTCCTTGAATATATAATGTCAATACTCATAATCCAAACTCATGGTTCTCTTTTACTTATATCTTCAATTTCTTTTTTAATTTTAACGAGATCAATTTACTTGACTGAATTATATATGCAAATATTTTAGTTACGCTGGTAATTGATTAGCTTGGATAAATTTTACTAGAGTGTTTTCAAATAAAAAAAATGATAAAATTGTAATAGCAGTAGTGAACATAAAATTTACAATACAAATTAGGAATAGCATGGAAAAGACGAACAGTTACCTCAAGTAATGCGAAGAGAACAATAGGCAAACAAAAAATTAAAATCACAATATTCAATAGAAAAGCAATTGTTTAGAAGTCTATAATATAATATTTGTATATGGGCCATACGAGTGTAAACAATTAAAAAACTTATATAAATTTACAATTAATATATTAAAATTCAATTTTTGAGAATTTTGATAATGAAGTATAATTATTAACACTAAAGTTGCATTAAAAACATTTTATTAAATTAGAGATAAAGTTAATAAGTTTGAAAGGAAAATTGTTAGTGCCACATATGAAGAGGCTTCATGAGTTATCGTTATTCTTGACATAACTTAATAATGTGGTCCTGACTTGATAGACAGTTCTTTTAAGAAAATTTTGAATTTTTGGTTACTTGTTACAACGAATATTGCAACATGATTTGTTACAATATATGTCAGATTTGTTGAGATTAATCAAACTATTTATTCTTTTTAAATAGTGATTTTAGATTGTTAATTTAACTTATTTAAGAAGATCTGAAGGGATTTCATCCAATTGATTTTGATGTAGTTGACTTTTCTTATTTAGAATATATAGAGAATCTGAATAATTGACTATATCTTAACTTTCATATATCCAAATTAAATCCAGTTGAATTAGACTTGATCTCTAGAAGATTTTAAACTTATTATGCTAAGGAAAGATTGTTGAAGATTACTGGAATATCAGGAAAAAAAATCCCAAAAATGTCAAACCTGGCATGGAAAATCTTATTTTTGAATATTTTAAAAATTATAAGCCAAATTTCTTGGAGTTCTAACCATAAAGGCTGACAAGATTGATACTTTAAGTGGTCAATTGAGTGAATTGAGAGAGTTTAATTGAGAGAAACTTCGTCAACTCAAGTGTGAACTCCACTCTTTTCTTGATAGGACTTATCATCAGTTGATTTTCATTTAAAGAGTTCAAGTGTGTTGTATTGTTCTTATCCTGTTGAAGAAAGACATTACAAAGCCCCAGAGGATTGCATGTTTTACCTGTCCACCACCACCCACTAAAATGATAAGTGAAGAATAACCTTCAAGAAAGAAAACTTACTGATTAACACTAGAAGTTAGAACCAAGTGGAAATCTTGCCAAAGTGAAAGCAAATGGACTTGCTGCTTGAGGAATCTACGCAAGAAACGTGTCAACTAATTGATATTAAATAGAGTTTAGGTAAGGCAAAAGATTATATATTGGTTTTTACTAGTTTGGCCTAACAAAGGTTGTATCATTGTTAGTGGAACTTTGTAAGTATAATCCCGCAAATGTATAAGAGTTATTTTTGAATTGCATGGACAAATTTTTTATATTTATTTTAATTTTCTATTGTGTGCGAGTTTATGGTAATTCATGATACATCACAACTTGTACTATAACTAACCAAACCAATTAACAGTATATTTAAAAAATAAAATAAATCAAATATAAAATTAAAATTAAAATTAAATATTAGATGGAGAAGGAAATTTTATTCAATTAACATTTGGCTACTAAAAGCTAATCTCCAATTAATATATATTTAAGTAGATAGATAGTGCAACTTTATATTATTTAATTAAGGTTAATATTGTATATGTTTTAAAAGTTTAATAATATAGCGTAGACAATTGAAACTTTGGTTCAACGGCCAAAATTAAAAGAAAAGTGGCGTGAGTTATGTGTGGGCAACCTTAATTATAATCATGTTGCAGAAATTATCTATATTGAAATCAATGGCAGGTTGATCATATAAAGCCAGCAAAGGGTTTATTCAGCCATAAATCCCTACCTTTGAGTGTCGTGAATTATAAGCAAAGGTTTTGTTTGGAACCCAATTTTCTATCATAAAACACCGTCTCTAACTTGACACTACCAACCATATCATTCAATATTTTCATCTAATTAAAATTCAAAATTTCATTCTCTTATATGTATAACTAACTAATTATTTTTTAATTATTATATTTATTTACAATAAAATCAATATATATATATACATATTACATATATACTCACATTTATTTTACTTATATCCTATACTAAAATTATTATACCTATAAATTATTACACCATCCAATCATTATTATAAATTTTATACATATATTCAAATAAATTATACTATTTATCTTATTAAAATATTCTTTTTAAATATAATACTTATCTCAACATAATTCTTATTTAATATTATATCAAACAAAAACCCCCTCCCAAACATAGTCTAATAATTAAAGGACGATGTTTTCCTCGTAAAACTGCCCGCTGCCGCCAGTAGTCTATGATTTAAAATTCGGAGCAGGGAAAAGCATACGCACCGTATATACTTAGCGCTGAAGGCACATTATAATTATATATTTCAATCTATAATTTTTTAAAATATAAATTATATATTTTTCACAAAAATGAAATAAAAAATTGAAGAATTTGAGAAAAGTAAAATAAAAGAAAATAGAAAAAATAAAAGTTAGGAGAGAGGAAGGTGAAAGGAAAGAATATAATAAATTAAAGTCGGGGAAAGAAAGAGAAAAATATATTAACAATGATAGATGTGTGTGTGTGTATGAAATTATTTATAAGTTACATACACTTTATTGAATATGACAATTATATATCTTTTTATTTTAATAATATAAATGAAATTATTTAAATTAAAAGTATATAAAAATGAAACAAAAAATAAAGAAAAGAAAAAAGAAAATACAAGCGAAAAGACAAATGAAAATAAATTTAATAAATAAGAATAAAGGAAGGCTAAACAAGAAAGATTAGGTTAAACTAAAAAGCTATAATATAAAACCTTGGTTCAACTAAAATATTTAGTGTATCATTAAGCATGATATCCTTAACGATAATTATCTTTGATTATTTTAATAGATTAATTAAAATGCTCCCATTAATGTGTTTTATATTATTAAAGTTTTGAACATCTTTTCTATACATTGAGTAAAATTACATATATATTCCTCTTCAACTTAATTTATATTTTGTTTATATTCATGCTATTAAGAGTTTACTCATAATAAGAATACACTAAGTTTACAAGTATATCATTATTCAACTTAATAATAATAAAATTTTCTTTTATTATTATCATTTTTCATTTTATTATTTTTTAATTATAACATTTTTAGCATAATTATAAAATAAATATTTAAATAAACTAAACTATACTATAAATAAAATAAATTAAGTAATTATTTTTATTTTTATATTATATCGATTTAAGAACACAGATAGTGTGTGTCTGTGTGTCAAAATTACTAGTAAATCTATATTTATATTGTTAATTACTGATAAATTATAAAACTCCCAATATTAATTAGTGTTTGCTACTTAAAGTGAAAGGACTGAAACGTCACTCTCTTCTCTTTTTATTTCTTCCCCTTTTCGCATCACTTTGATACGACCAAGTGGCACGCAGGCATTGGAGTAGTTGAAGGCTACGACCTGTATAAATACACTGTATCCTTTTGTTTTTGCTTTGCCTTTTTTATTTTGCGTGTGAATTGATATTACAACGTTTAGTTTAAAACAGTTTATTAGAATTACAATATCATGAGACATAAAATAAATTAAAATTATAATACTTGATCTAACCTATCCTATAATTGATTTTTTTAAATAAAATTTAATATTTGAAATATTGAATTGAATTGATTAAAAATTATTTTGGTTATATATTAAATTGAATCAAAAAAATTCTATTTGATATTCAGTATGCCACTTTGAGGTACCAAAATTTTGGTTCAATTTTACAAATTGAAGACCACCTATATTTATACAATTATATAATTTATATCATTTCATAAAATGATATGGAAAAATGAGAAATTTTACAAAAAGAAAAGAGTAGAAAAATCAATTAGAAAAAAGTCAAGAGAGGAGAAGAAAATTTCTACATTAAATTTATTACCTTCAATTTATTACATTTTATTAAATTGAAGTTGGTGAAGGAAATAAACAATACAATAAAAATGAAGGATATATGGTATACAAAATTATTAATAAATTTTATTAATTATAATAACTATATAATTTTTATAATTTAATATTATAAATAAATTTATTTATAATTAAAATTAAAAAATAAATAAAAATTGAAAGAAAGAAAGAAAACATAAGTGAAAATACAAATACATTTAGAAAGTACAAATAAAGGAAGGCTAAAATAAAAAAAATGTTAAAATACAAATATGAACTTTAAATAACTAAAATTTGCCTTGAGACTTATTTTAAAAATAAGTTAATAAAATACTTGAATAGAAGTAATAAAATTATCTTATAAGATTTTTTTAAAATTTATGATTATAACTTTTTACTTGTAATAATGATAAAACTATACTAAATATCATTAATAAAATATAATTTAAAAATATTAATATTATTTTTAATATATAAAATAAAATAATTTATAAAATATTTAAAAATAAATTAAAATAAACAACTTATTTTTAAAAAGGTTTATAGTCTAAACATTTTATTTTGAAACTTCTAAATTCTAATTGCAGTGTGTAAAAGAGAGAGAACATTTTAATTAAGAACTTTTAAATTCCAATGACCGTGAGAGAGAGAGAGAGAGAGATTGGCGAGTGCCTGTTTAGGGACTGCTGTCCCCGAGGAGAGACCCAAGGGAAAGCAGCCACAATTATGCTACAAGTGGTCAACCAAGGCCTGTTTGCGCTGCTGCTACCGTGGAGAAACCAAAGGGGCAGCAGCCAACTTGGGCAAAGCAAACGTCAGCCAAGATGCAGATTTTCAAAGAACCAACCGCAGGTCAGTCAAGGTGAAGACTCCCAGGATGCAACAGTGGGATTGACTGGAATGGCAAGGGTTGAAGAAAATTACAGGCTGGAGTTGTGAAAGGGTACAGACACATCTAAAATCCCTGAGAATGCATTAAACCAGCTTCATTTGCAATTTCTGTTATCTTCCAAACGTATAGAGAAGAGAGAGAGAAGATTCAGGCGGAAGAAAAGGAGAGGGAGGAGTTCACAACCTTGAAGGCTTAACAAGGGTGGAGACTGGTTGGGCAAGAAGCGAAAAACGGAGGTAGATTCTAAGAACACATCTACTTAAAAAAGGCTAAAGATTTCGATACCAAAGCATGTGTAGATAGTTATCCTTTGTTTTCCGTAGGAATTTTCCAAGCATGAGAGCATGTAGGTAAAGTCTTCGTGGACATGCAGTGTGTGAATAGGATTTTGTATATATAAGCATGTTGGAAAGAACGAATCTAACACGAGTATATGTGGATGCATGTATATAAGCATGCACATCTAGGTGACAGCTGAGACATGATTGAATCTATAATCATAGATTATTTTCTTTAATAAGAGCCTGCTGTAGGAAGATCAGGCCTCCAACAACTTATGTTTAGATTATTGTATATAACATGAAGGGATGATGGCGTAAGATTGGTGTTTACAACCAAACTTATGTACATTCATGAAAATTTTATGGAATCATTAGATATACATAGAGAAGCTTAATTCCTTCATAAAAAGGGCTTTGGGATGTAGAGGGAACTGAGTTTTTCTAGGGAACGGTGGAGGAAAGAAGAAATTCGAACTGAGCAAAGATTTAATATGAGATTAATATGATTAAGTGTCACACTGTATAGGAAAATGATTGCATCATGATTCAAAATATTAGGAAAAATATGAGAAGTGAATTTCTGTTAACTTATAATTAAATTAAAATTATTTTAATTTAATAAGAATCCAAGAACTTGAAACTGGTGAATTACCCATTTAAGTGACTTAATTTCAAGTAAAAGGGGTTACCTAAGAATTTTGCAACTATCTTATTTTATTATTCGTTTTATCACTTAAATAGATTTTTGCTATGTAAGTAGTTTAAATACAAACTTTCAACTATTTCATTAAGATGAATTCTATGTTATTATGAATTTTGAAATCATTTATGAATCCTTTCGAAATCTATTATTTTCACGATTAAGTTTAACTTATGTCATCTTGAAATTTACCTCACTATAAGATTTTGGATATGAGCATGATTATGTATATGTTTACATGAGACATTGTTGAATTTGTTATTTCAAATTGTGTATATTGAATTAGATTACAAATATTTGTTGAATGGGAACCCTTTTGAACACAATTTTTTGAAAAGGATATGCTCATTGGGAATGCTTGTTAGTTTTGACTCTACTAATCGAGAGGATATAATGATATGCTACCTAATTGAGATTGAAGACTAGGATTCATAGTGTACGAAGCTGATAGTGCACACAACCCTACCAATTTAGGAGCATGGGTTAGGGTACTGCCTAATTAGAGTTGAAGATTAGAGCCTACGACAGACAAAGTCGATAACATGTATATAGCCCTACCAATCGGAATTATAAATTAAGATATCAAGTCAGGATTAAAAATTAAAGCTCATGATGGGCTAAGCTAATAGATCACGTAACCCTACCAATCGGGAATATATGTTAGGATACTCTCCAATTGGAATTGAAATTGGGGCTCACAACGAGCGATGCCAATTATCAGCGGAATGATTTATGAATGTCCAAACCATGAGCATATAACGTGATGAGTACTAAATGATTTGTTCCAATAATTGTGCTTTAATTTTGAATTTTGTTTTAAAACGTTTTGTAAATTATTTTAGCTATATTCACTTCTCACAAAAGAATAAGCAAACCACTTATTGGGTGGCTTTTGCTCATAAGTTAAAATTTCTATTGTAAATGGTAATTCTGTTTGCAATTAGTAGATGCTATACTTGAAAATTGAATAACATATTTTATTATTTTATTGTTTATTATATTGAGAATAAGCAATGTATTCGTTAAATTTCTATTGTAATGATTATATTTAGTTTTTTTTTTATTATATTTGATGTAAGAGATGAATTGTACGAAAGAATGATTATTCAAGTGATTGGTTTATATACTTCTATACATGTAGGTTTAGTTATTCTTTAGAAAAAAATCTTGAAAATACTGTTATATTGCATATTCAATTTTACAGGCATAAAATAAATTCTTTTATTAAATAATTTACAAATGCTTAGAGAAGTTATAATGTCTAAAATATTTTATAAAATATTTTTAGGAGCTCGTGAGATCACCCAATCACACTCTTAATTTATAGATTATTATAAATCATATATAACGTCGCAAACAACGTATTAGGAACTTAGGCGATCTGATTATTAATGAGGCGGAGTACCGCCCAATGCGTATCCACCGACTTGGTTCAACCAAAATTTTAAAAAATAAAATTACAAAACAGGCATTCCATATCCTCAAGAAACAAATAAACAAATAAATAAATAAGACTGTTTAGATTTAACTATTTTTTATTTCTCTTACTCTCTTATCGCTATATTTCGTTTAAATTTTGATGTCAATTTTCTGCGACACCAGAACACGCATCCAAATAAAGCCCAGACATTCCTCTCCATATATAATTACATTCTTGCCCAACTGGTTACGAGTCTGACAATCTTCGTGCGAGTGGCAGAGTCCGCTGTGCCTTGAATCCTGTGTTTTTTTAGGTTGGCAGCGTGAATGCCCTATTACTTTTGTATTGGGCAGATTTCGGTGTGTGTGAAATAAAATAACGATGATTTAACAATATCCAAATCAATACTTTATTTTTCCGTATCATATATTTTAATTTAGCAAAGAAAATTTTATAGAATTCTATGAAAAAGACCATTTAGAAGTGGCGATTAGCAAGAAGACAGTAGAGGGAACAGTGCCTCAGCTGTGTACGCTCTTTGTTTCCTTCGTTCCCAACGAGGAATTTCGTTCCATTCCGGACTCTGCTGCCGACTTAGAGACCTATATTTCTGTTATTTCAGTATTTTTCAGGCATTGCATTGTATGGGCGTGCAGTGATAATCGGAGTTTGCGTGGCGGTGATGAGAAATTGAAGGAACCTGAGCTCTTTGGGAAGGCCCCCTTCCAGGTTTTGTTTCGTCATTCTTGGGAGGTATAATGGCTGAAGACACTTGTCTCTTCACGAAGGTGAGTCCTTCTTAGCCTCCCTATGCTGGTTTTCCCTTTTTCTTGTCTTCTTTTTTTTGAAGTTGTGTTGTTGTTGACAAATGGTGGATTTAAGCCTTTGTTTTAGTTATTTTTAGGGGACATGTTAGAGATTGATGTTCTGGGTCTGGATATTTGTCTTTTCCTTAACTGGAAATCTGCTTGGAATCTGGAAATTTAAGGCGATTTTGGAATTTTCATTTCGTTTTGGCTAATTACAGGAGATTTTACCTATTTTCTTGTTATCATGATTCTGAAAACCCCCTTTTTGGCTCTATTTTGTGCCTCAATTGTCATGCCTGTTGTCTTTTCATTCCCGACGACTTCTTATCAGTAAGGTCATAGCAAGTGCCTGAAAACAGCATGGAGGAAAACTAATAATTGGGGTATCCAGTTGCTCCTTACGTCTGGACCAAATTGATTACTAAGCTGTGAAAAAATAGTGACATTTGTACTCAAGGCTATTCATTGAGCCCCTTTGGGAGAAGGGGTGCCTACTCATAAAAGGGGTGGCAGTGACCAGCAGCGATAGGTTTTATGTCCAAAATCCTATTTTTGGATGCAAATTTGTATCCATCAAAATCAATTCTTCCAAACATTTCACACCTCAAAATAACACTTTTTAATCTTCTTCTATTTCCTACTTTTACATTGTTTTAATTTTTGGTGTCAAATTTTATTCCTTCAAAATTTGCTTCAAAATTTTTTATCTCAGTGTTATTCATATGCACATGGTTTAATATTTGTTTGGTATTTTTTTCAGCATTTTGAAAGAGTTTAATAAGTTTCATGAAGCTGTCTTTGTTCAAATCTCAAATTGACTAATTAGTTTGATGATTTTCTGTTTATCCCACAAATAGGTAAGGAAGCAATGCATTGCTTCTAATGCACTTCGTTTAATTTTCCTTAGACAATTGTACCAAAATTTAGTTGTATTTGCCTCTTTCATGTGACAGGACATGGTAGTGGTCAAACCTGCCAAGAAATCTCCAGTTCCATTGAGGATGTTAGTCTTAGTTTGTGCAATGGTTTGTGGTGTTTATATCTGCTCAGTCTGTCTAAAGCAAACTAATGATCGAACAAGTACCAAATTCCTGAACGTTGAAGTTAATTGGAGTAATTGTCATGATCACAGCATCGATAGATCTCGAACTCCCTACCTGCACTATCCCAAACCCACTACCTTTAGCAGGTTGCTTTTTACACTTCTGTTTGAATCAAAATTTTTGGTCTCATGATGATTTGGTCATAGTTAATTTATTTCTTTGTGCAAGAAGAGCTGAATGTGCCTGTAATCCTGTGCGACTTTTCGCCATTCTTTCTACGCAAAGATCTGGAAGTGGATGGTTTGAGACTCTGTTGAACAGCCATTCTAATGTGAGCTCTAATGGGGAGATATTCTCTACCAAAGAGAGGAGAAGTAATGTTTCTTCAATCTTGTCTACACTTGATCAAGTTTACAATTTGGACTGGTTTACCAGTGCTTCCAAGAATCAGTGCTCTGCTGCTGTCGGCCTCAAGTGGATGTTGAATCAGGTATAGCAGTATAGACATATTCTAGCCGGAAATCCCAATATGCATCTTTCTTAGTACACAACTGGTTAAAAGTGTTTTAGAAGCTAGCAGCATCTTCATACATAATAATAGCATGCAATAATCCCACCCAGAACAGGTCAATTTGATGGGAAATTTTACACAATGACACAAATGAATATGACTTAAGTACGTAAAATGGATGTATTCCAGAACAAAATTGCATATTTGAAAGAAAGTGTACTTTAAATGCTGAAGAGCCTTCTATTGCATATTTATGGCATTGTGTGGCAACAACTGGATCACTTGAGGTGAGACCCCCAGTTTCTGCATTGGTTAAACTATAATGATTTGCATCTCTTTTGAGGATTATGCCGGCAGTGTTTGACTTTAACATATCTCACAAGTTTAGTGAAGTGGCAAAATTGGCTTAACTTTCATCTGGTCTATCCAATTTTTGAGCGCCTTGTTACGGCTGCCATAATTGTAGATTGTCAAAGGATCACATTCCCTCACAATATTAAACTTGATCCTGAGTATTTCCTGTCATTTTTATGCTTCTCAGTAGTTGTCATTTTGGGAAAATTGCTCATCTGAATTGCTGTCATGATTCAGGGATTGATGCAGCATCGCATAGATATTGTAAAATATTTTAATGATAGAGGTGTTTCAGTAATATTACTCTTCCGAAGAAATCTGCTGCGTCGAATGGTTTCAGTGGTTGCTAACTCTTATGATCGATACGCTAAACTCCTGAATGGGACCCACAAGTCCCATGTTCACTCTCATGAAGAGGTGCTCTTTCGCCATTAAACTTACCCAACCATCCTCAAATGTGTATATATGTAAGATACTGATGTTTTTGTCTGCTCCATTTAGGCAGGTGCTCTTTCTAAATATAAACCTGCAATCAATTCAACATCACTGATTACTGATTTAAGGCTCATGGAGAAGATGGTCTTGGAGGCATTGGAGTATTTCAGCAGCACCAGGCACATCATTCTATATTATGAAGATCTCATAAAAAATCGAACTGTAGGTTCACTTGACCTCCAGCCCATCTTCTGTGATTTCATCTTTACTAACTATTTCATCCATCCCACATCATCAGTCCTCGTTGCTTCTCTCATCCATTGCAGAAGCTGGTAGACGTGCAAGAGTTTCTGGGGCTGCCGTTAATGGAGTTAACTAGTCGGCAGGTGAAGATACACAAAGGACCGATGTGGGAGCACATCAAGAATTGGGATGAAGTCAACAAGACTCTCAGAGGAACGAGTTATGAGAGCTTCTTGCACACTGACTACCCTTCTTAGTGCCTGTTAATCTGTTAAATATGTGAACCAACTAAGTTCTTTCGTTAAGGTGTTGACGCTGACAAAAACTTGTCCAGGAGATCAACAAAGTGCTGATCTTCAACTTCTTCCTTCCTAGTCCAAACCTTCATGTCAGCCTCCCCTTTCTTATTATTTTCTTGGGCTTCTCGTTTTTGTTTGGCTGACCAATTTTCTCTCTGTCGGTCATTCTAAGCATGCAAAAATATGTATAGCCCTGTAATTTATGTACGACATTGCCAAGGAACTTGAAATATGAAAGCAGTATTTCGGCTTCTACGTTTATCTGTCCGGAAATGAAAAATAGAAAAAATTCCAATCCAGCCACTTTCTCGATCGAATAAAAGCAAGGTCAATCATGGAATAAAGATTGATATGTTCAAGATTTAGATCAAGCATGAGGGAGACTGAAGTTCCATCTTGTTGGAAGATTTGAAATGAAGAGCAGCATGATCAATCGGGAGATAAAGGAGGATTTTGATCAGGCCGAGCTTACGCAGCAGCTTTAAATTTCTTCTCTGGTTTATCCGTGAATCTATATTTTAATCGAAATATTTCGATTTGATGTTGTTTAGAAACAGGATTTGATAGGTTTGGTGTTGTATTCCAGTCCTTTTAAGTAGAACAAGTGAAATGTCTTCGGTCTACCATGCCTTCGTGTCAGTTCATCATTTTCCAGTCAAATTGGCATAAAAAAACATTCCTTATATGAAAATAGAGATCGTTTCATTTAGGATTTGAATTTGTAGCGTTAACAAAATCAAATTATTTAATTTAAGTGTAATTTATGTTTAATTGTATTTACGTGCTCAACTTTTTTAAAAAAATTCAAATTGGACTTAAAGTTAGACTTGAGTTCGACATCTGTACAATTAAGTTGATACTAAATCGATTAATTATCGAATGTAAATTTCTATTTGTGTTATGGGCCTATCTTCCGCAGCCCAAGTCTCAGCACTCGGGCTCCAGTCCAGTCTCTACAATGGATCTGTGACCTTATGGGCTCACCACTGATGAATTCGCATTTGGAGACACTCTTAGTGTGGTTTTCCTAGTCCAGTGCAATTTTTTCTATGATGCAGAAGGGAACAATCGCTATTAATTTTTTTGTAAATTTAGACAATTTTTCAACGTCATCGGGATTCAAGTTGGGTCCATCTCCACATTAATAGTAAGATGTCAATTCGTACATTGCTATAATAAAACGAGTTCAAACGCGAAATAGCCACAACTTTAAGGTGAGTAGTCTTCCATATTTAAAACAAACACAACGGACAACGTATTCCCTTGATTTTGGTGTAGCCTTGCCGCATGTTGCATCAACAACTTCACCAGGCAAAAATCTTGCCACGCCTCACCAACTCAAACCCCACGTGCAACTTTTCCCAGTGGCCAGTGAGAATACACCATCTAAAACTGCAGGTGCACAAAGCTCCAACTTTTCCCAGTGGCAAAGTGAGAATACACCATCTAGAGCCGATTGTAACTGACAAAATTTCCCTCAAAAGAATCGCTAAAGGTGTTTTTCTCAGCAGCAGAGTCGAGTATATCAAAGGGGATTACCGATGAAATAACACCCGCGGGCACTCGACGTTAGAGGAACAAGATCAGATTGTCTCTGAATCCCACAACTTTGAATCTGTGCTGCAAACATCAAAGTGGCTGTTTCTCTGAACATGTCCAGTGTAGGAATGTACAACCACAGAGTACTTATCAACCGGAATGAAAAGATGATGTTTACTCCCCCGTCATGTGGTCGTAATCCCACATCGTGAAATAAGACTGGAAGCGAAATAACAGATGCGTATTCATGTGCTATGATTCACGAAAGGTGGGCTCAAATAAAATGTTGTCCCCTAAGCCCTCCATATTTTATGGAAAATAAACATTTGGCTCTGAATCTGAAATACTATATTACTATCATCCCAAGCAACCACCACGCCATGAAAATTGTCAAGTTCTGCAGCAACCATGAAGCAGCATTTGTACTTTTGTGTTCTCTTTCAATTAATTCCCCATGCTGCTTCTTTGTTGTTGAATCTACTAAGTGTGTGTTAAGGTTTGTGGCTATTTATACACTAAGAGCCACCCATTTTGACCAACAAGAACAAGCCAAAGGTTATGACCAATGAGGTGCGGGGGTAGGTGCCTCCAAACGTGGCCAATCGGGTGCGGGGGTAGGTGCCTCCAAATGTGGCCAATCGGGTGCAGGGGTAGGTACCTCCAAATGTGGCCAATCGAGTGCAGGGCTTTCAACTATAAATAGAGGAGGTTTTGGCAAGCTTTAACATTAGTTCAAGTGCATGAATTGAGTGTGTGAGTGTGTGTAAAAGAAGTGTTCCTTGTGAGGTTGTTTTGGAGAGTTCAAGTTCCTCCATCCCTTTTGTTGTTTGTTTCTTTCTTTTGTACTATACACATTCAAATATAAAGTGCCACGTTTTAAAAGCTCCTTTCTGTTTTAGAGTCCATTTCTCCCAACAAAGTGGTATCAGAGCGAGGTTCTGTCATTTTTATAATTCAAGGAGTAATGGAGGAATCAACCGGCACCATGATCAAGTTGAATCATAGCAACTATGCTATTTGGAAGCCTCGAATGGAGGACCACTTGATCATACGAGACCTGTGGGATCCAGTGCTTGGAGACGCTGCAAAACCCGAAGGTAAGTCTGATGCCGAGTGGGAAAGGATGCACAGAAAAACGGTAGGCCAAATTCGTGCTTGGATTGATCAAAGTGTTTTTAATCATGTTTCTAAAGAAACAAGAGCTGATGTTTTGTGGAAGAAACTTGAAGCAATGTATGAAAGGAAACATGGTTTAAACAAAGCTTCACTGTTAAAGAAAATTACTCGTCTTCGTTATAAGGAGGGCTCTAGTATGTCAGAGCATCTAAATGATTTTCAAGGGTTAATTAATCATTGTGCAACCTTGAAATTAAATTTGGATGATGAGGTTCAAGCTCTTTTGTTGTTTAGTTCATTGCCTGATAGTTGGGAAACCTTGTTTGTTACTATTTCTAACTCTACTCCAAATGGAGTTTTGACATTGGATATGGTGAAGGAAGCTCTACTCAACGAAGAAACAAGGAGAAAAGAGCTTGGACAAGAAGTTGAAGGTGAGGCTTTGGTTTTTGAAAAATATGGAAGACGTGGACGAAGCCAAAGTCGAGGACCAAATCGAGGAAGAGGACACTCAAGAGGTAAGTCTGTTAGTAGAAAAGAAGTTGAATGTTTCTACTGTAAAAGGAAAGGCCACATCAAAAAGGATTGTTGGAATTGGAAACGGGATTTTAACAAAGGAAAAGAGGAGCAAAAGAAACAAGAGAACGTGCTCGAAGAAACTACAGCTACAGCTTCAGATGGAGATGTGATAATTGTAAGTGATGAAAATTCCTTGAACTTTACCTTTCAAGATTTCTCTTGGGTGATTGACTCAGGGGCTTCCTACCACGTTACTCCGCATAAGGAGTTCTTCTCTTCTTATCATCCTATAGAAAATGGTTTTGTAAAAATGGGTGATAGTGGCACCTGTAAAATTCATGGTTTTGGTGATGTTTTAATAACTACTGCCTTGGGATGCAAATTAAAGTTGAAAGATGTGAGGCATGTACCGGACCTGAGGTTGAATTTAATTTCTACGGGAAAGTTGGACGATGAAGGGTTCTCTAGTCATTTCACTGGTGGAATTTGGAAGTTAACAAAGGGCAATCTGATTATTGCCAAAGGAAGAAAGGTAAATACCCTCTATGTTACTGATGCAAAAATTGATAGTAATGCTTGTGCAGTGGTGGAATCATCAATGGAGTTGTGGCACAAAAGGCTAGGGCACATGAGTGAAAAAGGTATGTCAATTTTGGCTAAAAATAATTATTTGCCAAAATTTGAAAAATTGGATTCCATACCTTGTACCGACTGTATAAAAGGGAAACAACAAAGAATTGCTTTCAAACATTATCCCCCTACAAGGAAAGAAAAACCTCTTGAGCTTGTACATACTGATGTTTGTCAAATGAATGAAAGAACAATTGGTGGTGCTTTGTACTTTGTGACTTTTATTGATGATTTTTCTAGAAAAGTTTGGTCCTATGCATTAAAATCAAAGGATCAAGTTTTGGAGTCTTTTAAAAATTTTCATAAAAGGATTGAACGAGAAATGGGTCTTAAATTAAAATGTGTTCGGGCTGATAATGGTGGAGAATACCGAGGACCATTCGAAGAATATTGTAACAGCCATGGGATCCGGTTGGAGAAGACTGTTCCAAAGACCCCGCAGCAAAATGGCGTTGCTGAAAGAATGAATCGGACCATTACTGAAAGGATTCGAGCTATGCTATCACATGCAAGGCTATCAAATCCGTTTTGGGGGGAGGCTATGAGGACAGCTGTTGATTTGATCAATTTTTCACCTTCAGTTCCTTTGAATGGAGATGTTCCAGAAAAGGTATGGTCCGGTAAGTCTATTAATTTGCAGCATTTAAAGGTTTTTGGGTGTCGGGCATTTGTTCATATCCCAAAGGATGAAAGGAATAAACTTGATCCTAAATCAAGAGATTGCATCTTTTTGGGATATGGACATGAAGAATTTGGATATAGATTGTGGGACCCTAATGAAAAGAAAATAATAAGAAGTCGGGATGTTATTTTCTTTGAAAATCAAACTATTGAAGATGTAAAGAAAGAAAATAAGAACAGGACTACTGAAGAAATTCCAGTAAAGGATCCTCCCTTCAAGCAAGTTCAACAAGGAGTTGAAGTCCCACGAGAAAACATAGAAGAAAGGCATGAAGCTGAAACCATTGCAACTCCGCCTCAACCTGCAAGAAGGTCTGAACGAGAAAGGAGGCCATCAATAAGGTACAGTCCAACTGAATACCTTATGCTGACAGAAGATGGTGAACCAGAATCCTTTGAAGAAGCAGTAAATGACAAAAATAGTAAAGAATGGTGGAGGGCGATGGAAGAAGAAATGAAGTCCATCTATGAAAACCAGACTTATGATTTGATAAGTCTACCTCTGGAAAAAAAGGCACTCAAAAACAAATGGGTATTCAAGCTAAAGACGGTTGAAGGGAGTTCTCAACCAAGGTATAAGGCAAGGTTAGTAGTTAAAGGCTTTGAACAAAAATATGGCATTGATTTTGATGAAATCTTCTCTCCTGTTGTGAAAATGAATTCTATTCGAGTTGTCCTTGGATTAGCTGCAAGTTTGGACTTGGAGATAGAACAACTTGATGTGAAAACAGCATTCTTAAATGGAGAACTTGAAGAAGAAATTTTTATGGAGCAACCAGAAGGCTTCCAGGTGAAAGGTAAAGAAAATTTAGTCTGTCGGCTTAAGAAAAGCCTTTATGGACTAAAGCAAGCCCCGAGGCAATGGTACAAAAAATTTGACTCCTTCATGGCTAATCACTGTTTTAGAAAAACAAGTGGTGATCATTGCGTATATATTAAGAATTTTGATGATGATTTTATCATTCTTTTATTGTATGTTGATGATATGCTTATTATTGGCCATGATCTAAACAAGATTAACAAGTTGAAAAAGGAGTTGAATAAGTCCTTTGAAATGAAGGACTTGGGACCAGCAAAGAAACTCTTGGGTATGCATATTCTACGAGATAGACCAAATGGTAAGATTTGGCTCTCTCAAGAAAGCTACATCAGAAAGATGGTTGGAAAGTTCAGGATGGAAAATGCAAAGCCAGTGACAACTCCACTGGGAAGACAATTCAAGTTGAGTTCGAAGCAGTGTCCAAGCAGTGAAGATGAAAAGCTATATATGAGTAAGATACCATATGCCTCAGCTGTTGGAAGTTTGATGTATGCAATGGTTTGCACCCGGCCGGACCTAGCTTATGCAGTTGGACAAGTAAGTCGTTACATGTCAAATCCCGGAAAAGAACATTGGAATGCTGTCAAGTGGATTTTGAGATACCTAAAAGGAACAATCAAACTTGGACTTTGCTATACTCGAGGAAGGAATAAGCCTGTTCTTGAAGGATATTCTGATGCAGACATGGCAGGTGATGTTGATTCAAGAAAATCTACTTCTGGTTATTTAATAACCTTTGCAGGTGCTGCTGTATCTTGGCAAAGTAAACTCCAGAAATGTGTTGCACTTTCAAGTACAGAGGCAGAATACATTGCACTAACCGAGGCGTGCAAAGAATTAATTTGGTTGAAAGAGTTCCTTCAAGAGTTAAAATGGAGCCAAGAGAAATATGTTGTCCATTGTGACAGTCAGAGTGCGATCCACCTAAGTAAGAATTCAACATTCCATTCCCGGTCCAAGCATATTGATGTACGTTATCATTGGATTCGACAAGCCTTGGAAGAAAAAGAAGTAAGTTTGCAAAAGATTCATACAGATGATAATGGAGCAGACATGTTAACTAAGGCGTTGCCCAGAGAGAAGACTGACACATGCAAAGAAGTTGCTGGGTTACAAGAAAGTCTATAAATAGCAACAAAGGGGGAGGAATGTTAAGGTTTGTGGCTATTTATACACTAAGAGCCACCCATTTTGACCAACAAGAACAAGCCAAAGGTTATGACCAATGAGGTGCGGGGGTAGGTGCCTCCAAACGTGGCCAATCGGGTGCGGGGGTAGGTGCCTCCAAATGTGGCCAATCGGGTGCAGGGGTAGGTACCTCCAAATGTGGCCAATCGAGTGCAGGGCTTTCAACTATAAATAGAGGAGGTTTTGGCAAGCTTTAACATTAGTTCAAGTGCATGAATTGAGTGTGTGAGTGTGTGTAAAAGAAGTGTTCCTTGTGAGGTTGTTTTGGAGAGTTCAAGTTCCTCCCTCCCTTTTGTTGTTTGTTTCTTTCTTTTGTACTATACACATTCAAATATAAAGTGCCACGTTTTAAAAGCTCCTTTCTGTTTTAGAGTCCATTTCTCCCAACAGTGTGGAACTAAAATGAACCTTAGAACTCTACGCCATCTGTTATAGGTTTATGAAACTAATATTACGAGACAACCGAGGCCTTATAAGTTGTAGGGAAATATAATGCTCTTAACTGATATTTATCCCACACATCTAATTCCAATGAATGTAGAACAATATTATTGCAAGGTAAATAATTCTGACTCCTGGTCTTCTCTCTGGTTGAACATAGAGATTTTGATCAGAATATTTAAATTGAATAGTCTAAATTTAGAGGATAGTTGATCCAAACAAGTAGAGTTCAGCAGACCAATAAAGATTGTGTGTCATTCTTGTGAAAGTTTCACGTTGATGTTAATCCTTAATTTCCATCCGGGCAAGCGTGAAGAAATTAAGGTTATCTTTGGCATGTAGGAGACAACAAACCGACAGTGATCACACGTTATTTGTGACAGATTGGTGTGAAGAATCCAGCGAAAAATCACCAGTATTCGCAACAAAATTATGGAACAAAAACAGAAGCTGGGCCAAACCTGTTTTGATAACATGTTATACTTTAGAAAGGGTGAAGAGAGACAATGAATAGTGGTTGTGGGCCTATATTCATGAGTGGATTCCTAAAGGGCTAAATCATTTATTATTCTTTCTTAATTTATTGTTATATTTATCACTTATATTTGTAAAGGTAAATAGAACGAACATATAGTCCCATACAAATATAAATAGCAAACTCGGTCTAATTTTTAAACTGGACAGTTCGATGTACGTGAAGCAATATTATTACAAGATAAATGAATACCTAGTTTCCAACAATGCATAGTGGATCATATAAATGTGTGTAAATTGCGCCCAATATAGAACAATTTATGGAACATGCTGATGAGGAGTTGTGTAACAACTTAGGACTCTGAGAATAAGTTGGCCTAAAAAGACATGTAATGGCACAGCACTTGATCCAACTAAAACCCGGGGACTCAATTATCTGCAATGGACATGTAAAATGTGAATCTGGACAGACAATACTGCACACTTACAGTGGCACATGCTTGACAATTAAGAACAGAAATATAACATCCTAGATGTACTTCCACTAAAGAATCTCCAACCAATGAGGACCTACATTCACATATTTAGTTCTATAAATACGAGGGAACCCCCGGGTATTCAAGCATCCTACATTGCTGGTTGAGTTAATTCCTTTCAATATCCCTTTAACCCTAAGCCCTCAAACTCAATGGCTCTAATAAAGCCGATGATTGCCTTCTTTTACCTTGCCATTATATTCTCCCACAAAATTCAATCCACGGATGGGAGAAACTTGAAGCCTAAGAACAAAGTTGAGTTTCAGATTCAGACAAAGATTTCTGAACAGGATAGTGAAAAGTTCACTAAACACATACACGAGGACTGCTCAAATATGGAAGCATGTTTTAATAAGGCTGCCTTTACACCACCACCACCACCACCACCAAGCCCAGTAAAAACCAAGTCGCGGCCACTGCCAGCTGGCCATGCAGATGGTTTTAGACCCGCTGCACGGGGTCACAGCCCCGGAATTGGTCATTCTGTATGAATATAGGGTGAGGGATTGTGTGAGAAAATATGTTTATGAGAAGTCTGATTTTATGAGTTCATGCATGTATTTATTTGTTCTGAAGGACTGTGCACCGTCTGTTTCCCAGTCAGCATTATGTACGCATTATCTCTCTGACTAAGTAATTAAGTTCAAGTTTGATTCACAAATTCGCCATGTATGCAACACAATTTTTTCGTCATCCAATACCTTTATTTATTGATTTATTTATTTTTTTGGGCTGTGGGAAAGTTTTAAGACTTTCACATGAGTTTGAATGGTAACATTAATTCCCACGCCTTAATGGCTTACAACTCCAGCTTGGCAAATGCTCCGATATAAAACCGTACTGTATATTAAGTCTTGGGCCTGTTTTTCGGTCCAACATTAAAATCACTAAATTATATTTATTTTAATTTTTTAAATTTATATTTGTTTCTCTTCCATCTTTTAATGTATTTTGCCCTTTTTCTTTCATTTATCTTTATCCATCATTTACCCTCTCTCTCTCTCTCTCTCTCTCTACCCTGCCTTTTAACAAAGGCCTTTAGACTATTTTGGCCGTTCAATGTTGATTTGCTAAATGTCATTCTTTTATATTTTTTTCACCTTTCTTCATTAATGTTTAACTTTTTTCATTAATATTTTCTTTCTCATTTAATTTCTTTATATTTATATTTCTTTTATTGCATTTTTCTAATAATATGAATTTAATTTTAAATTTTCATTAATTAAAATATCATAATTTTATAGAGTATTATAATTAATAAAATTTAGAAAAGTTGTACACAATTTCCCACTGAGTTAGAATTGCAATATTCACTAGTGACATAAGAAATCACCGTAAGTATGTTAACATGGTAGGAAAGTTTATGATTAAACAGATTAAATGACTATTAGAAACTTGATCAATGATAACTTAATCTATTTTAAAATCAATGAGTGAACATTATCAACCTTCAATTCAAATCAGACTCACACGTCTGAAAACTCGAAAATCCTCAGAACCATCTGGGACATAACTGGGGTGCAGTATGAATTTTTTTAAGTCATTTGAAGCATAAAAAATTAAAATCTGCTAACTTCTCTTAGTGGACCCCAAGAAGAGTTAATTTTCTGCTATATGTGAAATGCAATGGATTAAAATGCCAAAGATAACAGCAAAAATAAAATTAAAAAGTTGACGTTTATTGAAAAATTCAATGTTTTAAGTTTATAGCTGAAGGAAATTACAGCAAAGAAAACATTATAAGAAATATGAACTGCGGCAGCAACCACCATCAAACTTCTATCATATTATGGTACCTATGTTTTCAATAACGTGTTTTTAAATTGAAGTTATTTACTTGCCACAAAAACTTCTGCCATAACCTTATGCAAGCCTGAATAAGATAGTATAGATCCATGGGGCTGTGAGTGTTCAGAAACAGAACCTACATCCTGTTGACAGAAAAATTGCTTTTACTGTGCCATATATTGAGTATGGCATGCATGATCTATTTGCTGACAAATTAAGACAAATTCTTCCAAAAAACCATAAATACTCCATTAATCTAGGTTAATACAGTTGACACATATATGGCATTTCTCGAAAACTAAATTTGATAGAGTTAATTTAGCGTACAACCTTTGTTTTTCAATTATCTGTCAAGCAATGATCCCAAAAAGAAGAAATCAAGAACCTCCTACATGGCAGGCCAAACATATTAATTAATTATGTCTTTACAGTGTATGAACGCTCGTTCATGCCTAAAACTTATATATAAACCAAACGTACCTTTAGAAGATATCGAAGCTCGTTGAGAACATCATAATAATTCGAGATTCATCAAGTGAAGGAGCTTTGCACATACTAAATTTCTGGCATCCTTCAATTTTTCAATACCCTTCAAAGAATGAGATGGAAATTTACCAAATATATCAGACAAAACAGTCACAAGCTAAATTGCAGATGTCGGAGAATCAGAATAGGAACATTTAGGCGGCAATCTTATCATATATCTGTTCCCTCGTAGGACTATAGAACTTTCATTTCCGATTTTATATGACTAAAATTATGTCAACATTGAATTAGTTTCGGTAGATTTTGTAATGCTTTAACCCTAGACCCTTGCTATAAGTTGACGTGAGTTCTTCACTAATATATATATGACTTAATTCTTTCAATTTCCAGAAGGGTATCAAAGCACTAATGCATCACTGTCTACTGTAACCACTTTCTTGTTCCTATTTCCCTTTTCCTACTTCCAATTCATTTTAAAAAACAAAAAATTTCCGGCTGTGACGCTGCCTGACTACTTGTCATGTGTAACAAGTGCCTTGTCAAGATATTTCCTTTGAAGAGCCAGCGACTTGGAATTAATCAATCTAGATGCTTCAAAGCTCATGATTTTTTGGAAATCTTGGTCAGTTGTGTTATTTCACGTAGGAAGAGAATGCAAGCAGTGCCTTTTTCAAGCAGTTGATGTTTACCAAGTTTTGAAAATATTGATGCATGTTTTTTATATTTACTATTTTCTTCTAAATTTGCATGTTTAACTTCAATCAAACAGACCAGAGAGAGAAAAAAACACAAAGAAAAATCAAAAGCATACACAATATATTGCCAGACCACTAGATCCAAATTAATGAGAAAACACTCTCCTGCCAGGATAACTATCAAACAACAGACTTTTGACATTGTATTGAATATTAAACAAGATAACAATAAACTACTAGCACTATAATGCTCTACACCCTGGCACCGGGGAGATTCCAATGATCATTATTATTTAATGTAATATGGGGTCTTCCACTTTCAGAGTTGAGTGGGACTAAGTATAGAGGGTTCCAAACCTTAAGGAACCAACAATGTTGTGCTCTTTTTGAGGTAACTCCGTCACTTTGAATTTTCAATGGGGAGTCAAAGAAAATGGAGGGTTGAGAAGTCACACTATAAAGCTCATGATTTGGATGCCTCAGTAGTTTGAAATGGTAGCAGTCATAACAGTAACAATTAGCAAAGTAATATATTTTAGACCTAGTGCCCCTGGCCATCATGGGTTTGGTGAGTAATAAGTCAAAAATTAAATTGAAATAGAAATTAGGTGGCACTTGTTAAAAGAGTTTTGAAATTGAGAAGGAGAATGAATCTCCTAATTGTTTTTTTGAATTACTATTATTGAAATTGAAATTTGAGAATAAATTGAAATAGGACTTAGGTAGCACTTGTTAAAAGAGTTTTGAAATTGGGGATAAGAATGAATCTCATAATTATTGTTTTGAATTACTATTATTGAAATTGAAATTTGAGAATTGTATTTAAAAATTTAGGTTATTAAGGGGGAGGATTTCTAACAAAATATAAGTTTGATTCCCATAACTTAACTAACATACTTAAGTCCTATTAATATAGTAAATATGTACTACACACACTATATAATTAAAAATGGCGCTTATTTATATTACCCAAATGTAAAATTATCAAATTAATCTTATTTTTAAAAATTGTTTTTTCCCTTCCTTAATGTGTCATGTTCTTTTTTCTTTCAGATTTTTCCTTTACCATTTCATTCAAACTATGGATACTATTATATTTGTACCTGAAGGCTTTAGACTAACAATTTTTTCTTATTTTTCTCCCTTTCCAGTTATTGTCGATTTATTTTTCTTTGAAATTTTCTATATCTTTCAACTCATTTTTTATATTTATATTTATTTTTTAATTTTATCTAATTTTATCTAATTTTATTTTTATTATTTAAATATTATAATTTATAATAATAAAAATATATAACTTACAAGGCTTATTTTCAATTATTTTTTTTTAACTTTATACAAGTTAAGTTTGAAATTGAAAATTTCTCACATTCCATTCCAAGAGTACAAGGAACCAAATATGAAAATAGCAATGATACACTTTCCACATTCTAAACCAAATAGATGTATTGTATTGAATGATCCCATTCTAAGCCAAGACGAATAATTCTGAATTCAAATCCGATTCCGATTCCAATTCTAAGGTGCGAACCACAAGCAACCTTAAATCTATTATTTTTATTAAATAATTAGAATTGAGGGCAAACTGGGGTTATCACTAAGAGAAAATAGTAGTCTTAGAGTAGTTAGAGATATATAATAGTCAGGTTTGCTGAATGCATGTGACCAACAAATTCTCTATTACCCCTTGTTTTGGCTTGTCAAGGAGGGTAATAAACTTACAATCAAACAAGAGTGCCAAGGGATAAAACTCAATTCAGTAGAATATTTTAGGTAAGTGGAAGATAGGTACCCAAGTCAAGTAATTTAAGAAAGAAGAGCCAAGATCATAAAATAAGAATAATGATGCATGATTTAGATCAAACATAACCCCAAAAATAGCCTGAATTTTCATCATCTCTTGCAAATTATCTTATTTGCCAGAAGAAGAAAAAGAGGGATAACTACCTTAAATTTTATGGACCGAAATAGGACACCGGAATGAAGTCCATTACTCCATTCCCAATCCCTCTCACCGGAAGATTGCAAGGGAAGTTGTCTATTGGAGGTAACCTGAAGAAGTCAATCACCACACTAGTAACTGGTCAAAGCTCAAATTTATTAGCAGAAGAACACCACACAAAAGAAATAAGAGTCAAATGATGATCATTGAAATAATATCATAGCAAATCTTCAGTTATCATTAATATTTGGAGCCACAACTATACTCGCTACACATCCTATCAAACTTTACCAAATATATTAGTCAACAAAATTTTTATATAAATTCAAATTTAAATTTTCTTTCTCTTACTTATATAACTAATTAATTATTCTTTAACTGTTAGACTTAATCACAATCAAATCAATATCTATGTAAGAATCATATACTCACATTTATATATATTTATACCTTAAAAACTAACAATTATCTCCATAGACTATTATAGCATCCGATAATTATAATATTATATATATATATATATATATATCTATATTCAAAGTAAATTAAAAATTTCAAAACATCAAAATCTTATAATCAAAGATTCTACACATTTCAATACAACTCATATCAAACATCATCTTCTAACAAAACCCCTCTCCAAAACATAGCCTAGGCTTTTAACCATAGCCATCCGTTGGCTTCAATAGATTTAGGCCCAAAGACAACCTAGATCTGAATATCAAAAAACTCATGGTTCAACCTTAAATCAGCTTGAGACCAGATTAACTTGGACATTTTCATGGATATCAAGCATAACCTAACATTTGGTAATGTCACAATTCATTGCAGGTATATTACGCATTATGCCTGCAATCAGACGAGCATTTTCAATTGTGGAAAATTGTTGGTGAAGCTTAAATGAGATTATTTTATCCTATTTATAATAAGTGGAATCTTGAACTTTCAGCAGCTAGGTAATGATAGAGTTCATTCTAAAGCTGAAGCATTCCATAAACAAATCTAAGCTTAAACCAGAACACAGATGCATTCACTTGAATTTGTTGACCGAAAGAAAATGAAGCTTGCATATGAGCCGTTCACATAAAGAAGCAGACATAGCCAAGTGGGTAGTACACAGAATCCGTGCCCTTTCATTTCCACTGTCCTAAGGCCAACTTAGTTTGTTTTAGTTTGTTTCTGTTATTTTATTGTTCCAATAAACCTAAGTTGCCCAATCTTCCAGAAATAATATAATACGACCAGCTTCAAGCATCTGAATGATGAAAGCAACATTTGAGCACAACGAAAGGCCATCAAAAGTCAATGGTGAGCCTTCAGCCCCAAAAGCTTCAACTTCTAAGAGTCTCTCATTTTATATTGCTTTTTCCCAAGTACATGGGCCCTAATTTTCACTTGAGTGCATGAGTTTTTTATTGCTGTGCAAGTAGGGGTGATAGGTGGGGGCGGCGGGGCAGGCAGAACACTTACTCGGTTACTCATATTTCTATTTCCGATGTGCAGATTCTTTATTTGAAACTCTCTGAAGAGAACTTGAAAGACCAACAGTGGCAGAAAAAACTGAAAGAAATTAAACAAATGACCAGATGGTGTGATGATAGTGAAAGGGGAGTCAAATTGAAAAGGCAAGGAGTGTGGCCCATCCACAATTGCACAACACTGCAGATCTTTGACTATCAAATTTAATGGTTAAGATTCAGGCATGACACATTAATGATTTCTCATGAGTATAAGTACTAGAAGAGGAGTAAGTTAGAGACATTCTGCTTCAGAGCAAAACATCGTCTCCCTCTTATCTCACACATAAACACACAGAAAAACTAAGACTAGAAGCTGAGGGTCATTATCCTTTTCCATTCAATGCCCAACATGAAACACATTTGTATGTTCCTTTTCTTTCTTGCACTTAAAGCCTGCCAAGAAATTCCATTAGCTGAGGGAAGGCAACTAAAAACAATGAAGGATCAAGAGTCAAGTCAGGTCAAAATAGAGACAGGACTGCAAAATCATGCAAAACAAGCTACCAAAGTCAACCAAAATCTAAGAAGTCATGAAGGCGATCAACATGTCAACGGTAAGAACAAAACTACGCCCCCGATGATACCTACTCAAAACCATGAATTCGGCAGTTCAGAAGTATCAGATTCAGATGCTTTCCACCCCAAGGCACAAGGAAAAAGTCCTGGAATTGGCCACCATTTTGCAGGGCAGAAACAAAACATGCAACCAAATGTGCAAGATTTCACGTCTGTTGCCGGGGGAACGGATGGTTTCAAACCCACAGGCCACAGCCCTGGTGTTGGTCATTCTTTTGGAAACATGAAAGAAGAACCAAATACTTAATCACGTGCACACATGCATGATCATAAGTGTGGCCACTTGAAAGTATTGTAAATTTTCACTTGTAGAACCGGCCGCAGAAGATGCTTTATCATCTTGATTTGAACATGCTGTATTTCACCTTAATACTGTTCAATGCATATCTAAGAAGCCATGTAACAGCATATTACCCGTTGTGTGAAAATCAATGCATCATTTTGTTTGTCTAGATCTCTCTCTCTCTCTCTCTCTCTCTCTCTCTCTCTCTACATATATATATATGATACCCAGTCAAATGTTCTTGTAGACTTTTATATGCATCTAACAATGCCTAATACAGATACACAATCCTACCACGAAGGTTAAAAACAGTCAGCACAGACATACAATAAAGAAACACAAGTAACAGAGCATGGGCATACACGATGCCGATCAAACAATGAACCATCCCGAATTACATTTGCAAGCTACTATGCGATTTTCGAGGGAATAACTTAAGCTTCTAATACAAAAGGAATTGCAAATAAATATCTCAAAACCTTTATGCAATAATTTATCTCCAGACATTTTATTGATCAAAATTCCATGAGTGCAAATAAGCATATATTTTGCATTTAACAGGGCAAGCTAGTTTTTCGGTCCTAATGTCCAGGTATTCATTCTCTATCTCTTCAACGAGACACTTTACACTATTATACACCACAACCACGACCCTGATTCAAGGTTGAATGAGTTCTTAATGTAAATAGGATAATTTTTCTTAGAAAGCTTAGTTTATATTATGTTCTTTTGCTCAACAACGTAAGATTAATACAGGAACTAGCCCATTGATTTAGATCGCCTTTTCAAGAACTAGATCAAAAGCCCCATGAATAAATATCCTGAACATAATATTATAATTTCTACTCTCAATCTTTAAACACCATATTATAAGCAGGCCTAGAGTGGATTTTTATTGAATAGTACACCCAAATAGGAGTAACACGACGAAGCACCAAGAAGTTAAATTGCAAAAGGCAATCTCAAAGTTCTACTTAACAAAATAATAAATTCTTCTTTTCATAAAGTCTACGGAAAATGATAACTAACTTGAATTTACTTTGTCCACTAGCTATATTCTTAAACATAAGCAATCATTGAAGAAAAGATGCTTAAATCTAACAATAAATCTGAAATTACGGTCACGTCTCCCAGATCCTACCTTTGCAAAAGTGAACACAGTGACTGAATGATTATAATATGTGTACCCTTTTTCACACTTTGTGGGCTCTGTTCTCTGTTGATAAACAGAATCTTCAGTCCAAGAAATAAAAAATTTAATACCTACTGAGAACAACTGGTGATCACTACATGTCATTGCATTAGTTATTAGAAAATGGGATTATCGCAGACATGGCATCATTAGATCACACACAGTATGTACTAGATATAGACACAAAATTTAAATCGTCTAGCAGAGAACTAAAGACAGCTGCCCACTTAACCACAATACTGAAAGGAAGAGCAAGAAAAATCCTCACCCCTAGATAGATAAATATAGCAGGACTCAGTCTGGCCATCCAAGTAAATAATTTTCCGTTAGCAAGGCAAATAATATAGACATTTAAAAAGGGAAACTTTTTCATTCCAGCCAGCCAACCACTGTGGACACGTGCACTTACACAGGTAGATATCAACCCCACATGCAAGCCATAATTTATGAATCCTGAACTCTGGGTTATACTAATATGTGTGTGTATATACGCACACGCATAGACACGAACATGTGGATGTAGTGTTAACATCAATTGACATTTAAAATTTAAAGATCCATATTTACGATCGAATACAGTAGAGAGGAGAATAATTAAATAATTTAATCTGCAAGCCCGACGAAGTTGAATGCAGTTCCCAAGGACAGTAATGTGCCGTCTCCTCGATTGGCAACGGGGGGTTGATTGTTTTACCCCATTGTTGCTCCCCTGTTCATCATTATTCTGACGGAAATATCTTGTCGCTCTGGAATCGTTTCTTAGATATGAGGTGCAAAGAAAAAAAACGTTAATTTGAGAAAATTTGTGACATATAAAATCAAGGCGTAAATGCGACTTATGGCTATTCTAAACAAGTAAAAGATTAACCAAATTCAACTCCTGCATTTAAAGAAAAAATAGTGTAGTGCATAAACAACATTCTTGTTGTGAACTGCGTAGATTCCAAACAAAGCCCAAATATTTCTTTGCTTGAACAAACAATTCGAGCAATTCTTCGATTACACGAGAATCTTCTTTCATTTTTTTGCCCCTTTCTTTTATGAAACCCGAGGAGTATCAATGGATGATTTACTCAGCCAAACCGAGTCATCACTTGCAAGTTGATGGGCATAAGCAAATCGTATATCAAAATCCCATTTCATTGAAAATGATTTTTGTTACAAGCACAAAATATAAATGTTAATGAGAGAGAGAGAGAGAGAGAGAGATGGTGAGATGATTTACCAACTATTCTCCCCTGAATTTGAAAAGCGAAAATGAGAAAAAACACAAATAAAAATATAAATTCCAAGAAAAGAATAAAATTAAAAGATAGAATAATAAAAAGAATTTTAAGTATGATTAATTTTGTAATTTGATTTCTAATAATATATTGTGTGAATGACCATAGTCCATAGATTTGAGTGCTAGGCTGGCAGCCAAAGAATAGCGCGAATCTTGATGAATCTCGCATGCTCATTCGAGCTGTGAGCTGTCTCCGTGGATTCTATGAAGAATATGCTGTCTCTCTTTTCCAATTTTTTTTCTAGCCGTTATTTTCACTTCTAATTTTGTTTTTAATTAGAATTAAATAAATAGGTCTGTTTGACTCCTTTTATGGCAAAATTTTAAGCGCCATGTTTGGTTGTAATTTTTGAACCCCAAAAACATTCAGAAATATATTTTTTAAATGCACAACACTTTTAGAAATAATTTCTTATCTCTTTGTGTGTGTGTGTGTGTGTGTGGATATTTATTACTAAGCTATTCTTACTGTATCTTAATTTTTATTTATTTCAATCTTTTTAATTTTGATTTATTTTATTTTTTTTAAATATTTTCTTTATCTCTTAGTTTGTAAATAATATATGATTTTATTTATTTATTTATAGAATGGCGTACATATATTTGATATGGTTTTTATTAGTAAGGCGTGTACATATCTTTACGTGCATGTACGGGGTCTTTATCAGTTTGCCTTGGAGACCAATTATGTTAGCGGCTCTATGGAGAATATATTTGTATTTTGTATTTAAAATTATAATACATCCTATAATTTTGTATAAAAGGGTGAAATTTTAATTGCATATTAGTCATAATTTTATAATTTAATTCATTTGAATCAAGTGCCTTTTTTTTATTACTATAAGCATGAAGGTTAAATGTCACATGACAGCCTATGCATGGGAACGGACAGCAGCGTACAACGGAGTAAGGCTATGTTTGGAAGTGGGGTTTTAATGAAAGGTAATATTTGGTGTGAGTAGTAATATATTTGATAGTATGATTTTGATGTTTTAAAAATTTTTATTTATTTGAATATGTGTATAAAGAATATAATATAATAATTAGATATAGAGATAATAATTAATTTGTAAGGTATAAGTATATATAAATATAAATATAAATATATGTAAATTTATATATATAGGTATTGATTTAATTAGAAATATGTGTGACCATAAAATTATAATTAGTTAGTTAGTTAGAGGGAAAAATTTTGAATTTAAATGTGAATTAAAATTTTATTTAGTAAGACGTTTAATAATATGTGTTAGATGATACGTGGAATGTTGAGAATGGGCTCCCAACTTGGAGCATCTGCTCCCACCCACAGATTGTCCGACCTGCACAAGTGCGGCTCACCTCTAATGTGTCTGAATGGCGGCTGCTGGATTCACGTCAAGTGAAAGCTGCAGCCACCAATGAACATAAACGCGTACACGACAAGTATGCTGCATGCGAGCAACTTTTCCAACTCCATATTCAAGGTTCTTTTCATATTAAAAAATATATTGCTCTGCTGAAAAGAGGGCCGTTCGCCAACTCCATGCTATATAAGCATAATCTTCAATTATTATTTTTATTATTATTCAACTTTTAGGAATAATTAATTGTTAGTTAAATTGGTCCTCACATTAGCTTCATCACGAGTCTTGATATTATTGTTCAATGCTTTGATTGCAATTATTTTTCAAAGAGCAGTGGATAAAGAAAGAAACGAATTGATTGGTTTTGTATGTGATGAGTTGCAAATATGCGTCGCAAATAATTATTCAAGTTATATAATTATAATGTCATCGTGTAATATTTAGTTTTCATAAGTTGAGGACTAATACCTAGTTCGTAGAAGGTTATAGGTTATGTTTGTTTTAATTTTTAAGTATGTTTTTAAGTGTATTTTTTTAAAAAAAATTATGTTAAAATAAAAAAGTAGAAATAGTAAAATTTAAAAAATATAATGAAGACGCGTTTGTATTTTTCAGAGTAGACATAACTATACTTAGCTTGAAAAATTGTGCACCCACTAGATAATATTAAAGATCAAAATCCAAATGTAAACGAGGATCTCGTAAAAAAAAAAAAAAAAAAAAAAGATGGCTGGCAACATAGTAAAGATTACACTTACAGAACATACTAAAAACATAGTTCAAAGACATGCAAAATTCAGGGAATCAGTTGGAAGATGAAATCTAGAGTGTTGCAAAATATTTGGGTATGCCCTTCAAATGAATTCAGAGAGCAACAAACTAATTGGTGTTACAAGATTTAACCAAACCTGCAAAAATTTATAAATTGCTTGAAGAAATATGCAGCTACACGCGCTCAATTACTGGAAATGTTCTCATTGATCTACTTCCCTTCGTTGCCCTAGCTGTCGTTCAGATTCAAATCATGTCGTACTTCGATTGACACTAATCAATTCGATCATCTAATAAATTATAGTGATTGCTTTAATTTTACCACTATAATGACTTCTAAATTCATCTATAAAATATTTAAAATTTTTATTTTTATTTTTTTACCAATTACTTTTACCACTTACGTCACCATCTCCACAAATCTAGTATTTTCTATCTAGAAGATTAAAAAAAATTTCTAAATGTGAGAGGCACGTAGAGAATGGTTAGTTTATTTACACATCTATCACTTTGTTGAATTGAGGCCAGTCCGTAAAATGCTATACATTATAGATCACTTAGTATTTCTGAGTTGATGGTTCGATTCGATATACGAAATGTGACTAATATATCACTTATGAATATTGATTATATTTATTTACAAATAGCACGAGTTCGTCAGTAATATCTCCAACAATTGATTTGATTTTTAATATATATCTCGAGTTTTTTGACCACTGTTAAAAAAATTATGTTTGATTTTATTGTTCTAAGTTGAAAAATACGCATTGCAATTATTATTACATTTTTTCAAATTTAATCACTTTCTTTTTTCTATTATTACACATTTTTGAAAAAAAAATACATTAAAAAACACGTTCTAAAAATCAAAAACAAACATAAAACTTTTATCAAGTCATGGATAATATTAAACTAAACAAGTTGACTCAATTTTAATTAATTTCAAAAATATTTCTAGTCTAATTAAACTTAAATTCGAAGTTTAAATTTTTTTTAAGTTGAATCATAATATTTGACTTAAACTTGAGTTTGGATTCAAATAATAAAAAATTGAGTGAAGTAAAAATATAATAGTTATTGAATTCAATGGTCTTAAAACTTGAATGGATTGCACCTTCTTCCTAGTGCATATACATGCACACCGATAAAAACAAGTTTTCACCCAACAAGCTCAGTGCTAATACCTAACAAAATAAAATGTTCAAAACTAATTACATGCCAAAGGGTTAAAATTTTAAGGTACCAAAGTCATCATCATCAAACATCTAGTAATTATGTTGTAGAGCAAAAATATTGTAGTAATTAATTAGTAATTGAAATAAAAAGCCCAGAGCCCCAAATTTGCGCCCCTCTCCTTATGAAGAAATGCTGAGTATAATAAAAATGTATGATACTAGTGCAGAATCGTTTAGCAATTTTGGAAGAGAATGAAAAACATAAAAGAAACACAAGATAATTCGATAATTCAACTTCTTTCCTTAATTGATGTTTTTTTTTTCTTTTTAAATTACATAGGCTATGTATAAGTGCAATACAATGACTGTTCAACTTGCGTAATTAATAATTTACGAAAAAACTCAAAAACATAGAATACTTCATAAAAACTATGAAGAACTCATAGAAAATAAAAAATATTAATGAAAAACAACAAAAGAAATAAATAGCTCATGAAAAACACCAAAAAAGACTCATAGAAAATTGCGTCGTTCACGTAAAGAATTAATTGCACTTTTTATTTTTCAAAATATTACTTTTAAAAATTAATTGCACTCCCTATGTTGCTATAAAAATCAAGATGTTTATCATAAAATCGATCACCAACCCCAAGTTGAAGGAACACATAATGATTACCCGTGGGATGGGGTTTGTGAAGATTGGACATCGCCGTGTCACGCATATTCATGACAATGAAAGCCTCCATAGCAGATTTAATGTCACTACAGAAGACAGGAGAGAGTGGGGGGAAAATTCAGATTGCATGCAAATGCAGCATCCAGTTTGTGTTTCATGTCTCTCTTTTGTTCCATCAAAAATGTGGAAACATGACCCAAACACCACGAACCTATGTGTCCGCATCATTTTTGGCAGGACAGAGTCACCCTCAAACCCCTTTGCTGTTCACCACGCGTTCTTTCTTCTTTGCCATTATAATTGCTGGAGTTCGCTTGGTTAAGACACAACAATACCAATAAAAGTTATTAAATAATTAGAAGTAATAGTTGGTGCCTTCAATATTCCTTTTTGAGAATTGATGACTTACTTGTCCAATTGAATAAGTTTAGTCTGGACAGGTACCAACTATTGCATACATTAAGCTTACGACAACTGAAGTATATAAAATTTTACTTATATACTTCTTTTCATCTTCATTGCTTGGGCATTGCTTCGAATTCAATTTGAAATATTCACTCAATAGAGTTGTCATTGGCTTTGCATTTTCCATCCCAAATTTTCCAATCATCCTTTTGATGTAATTTTTTTGAAATAGTCAAATCTTACCATTTGACATATCTCGTAAAATATGCATGCTCAAGATTTTTTTTGTTGGTTCTAAGTTTTTCATTTCAAAGGACTTATTCAACCCTTTCTTCAATTTATTGATTTTGTTCAAATTATGACTAATAATTAATATATCATCAACATACAATAACAAAATTATAAAGTCATCATCAAAATTCTTAATATATACACAGTAATTACTATTTGTTTTTCTAAAATTTTGTTTGACCATGGAGTTAAATTTCTTATACCACTAACTTACAGCTTGTTTTAGTCCATAAAAACTTTTCTTAAATTGACAGACTAAATTTTCTTTACCTTTCACCTTGAAGCCTTCTAGGTATTTCTTTAAAAAAAAATTTTCGAGATCTCCATTTAAAAATACTATTTTCACGTCAAGTTATTCTATTTCCAAATTCAAACTTGTAGCCAATCCCAAAACAACTCGAATAGAATTCATTTTTACAACAAAAGATAAGATTTCATCAAAGTCAATACAATACTAAATTTTTGTTCAAAACCTTTAACAACTAACCTCACATTGTACCTTGATTGAAAACTTCCTTTAACTGACATTAGCTTGAATACCCATTTGTTTTTAAGTATCCTTCTTCCCAAAGGTAAACTTACCGAGTCGTAAGTTTGATTTTCATAGATATAACTTTATTTCTTCTTCTATCGTTTTCCACCATTTCTTGCTATTTTTATGGTTTATCACTTCTTCCAAAGACTTTAGTTCACCATCTTCTGTCAGCATTAGGTATTTAATTAGATTATATCTTGTTGAAGGCCTTCATTCTTGTTCAGATTTTCTTATAAGTTGAGGCAGAGTTGGAGCAATTTCAACTTGATGTCTTTCTTCCATGTTCTCTTGTAGGACTTCGACTTCTTATTGAACTTGCTAGAAAGATGGATCATACACTGAATTTTTTTCATTAGTTCCATTCTCATTTTCTTTCTTTGTATCTTCAATAATCTGATTTTTAAGAAAAGTAACATCTTGGCTTTTTATTAATTTTTTCTCATTAAAGTTCCAAAAATTTATGTATAAATTCTTCGTGCACATATCCTAGAAAGATGCAATCCCTTGACTTAGAATCAAGTTTATTTCTTTCGTCTTTTAAAATATGAACAAATACCTGACACCCAAAGACTTTTAAAAACTGTAAATTAATAGACTTATCAGATCATACCTTTTTCGAAACATCTTCATTCAAATGAACTGAAGGCAAAAAGTTGATCAAATCAACAATTGTCCTCATTATGTCCCCTAAAAACAGATTTGACAACTTTGCATGCAACAACATAACTCGGATTCTTTTGAAAATGGTTCGGTTCTTTCTTTCGACAACTCCATTTTGTTGCAAGGTATTTGGAACAGTTTTCTCCAATTGGATCCTATAGCTGTTACAATATTCTTTGAACGGTCCTAAGTATTCTTCATCATTATCGATCCAAACACATTTCAATTTGAGGCTCATTTCTTGTTTAACTCTTTTGTGAAAATTTTTAAAGAACTCTAAAACTTGGTCCTTTGGTTTTAATGCATTGGACCAAACTTTTCTAAAAACTTCATTAATAAAGGTCACAAAATACAAAGCACCACCAAGAATTTTTTCATTCATTTGGCATACATCAATATGTATATGCTCAAGGGGTTTTTCTTTTGTGGTTGGAGGATAACTTTTAAAAGCAATTCTTGATCACTTTCCTTTTATATGGTCGGTACAAGGCATAAAATAAATTTTTTTAAATTTGACAAAAATAATTATTTTTAGCTAAAATAGAATACTTCTTTCACTCATATGTCTTAAGCTTTTGTATCACAACTCCAAAGATGATTTTGGTACAGCACAAGCTTCGCCAAAAATTTTTTGCGTTAGTAACATAAAGAGTATTTACCTGCCTCCCTTTTGCAATAATGAAATTGCTTTTTGTTAACTTTCATATTCCACCGACAAACATGACTAAAGAACCTTTCATCGTCTAACTTTCCCGTAAAAATTAAATTGAACCTTAGGTTTAGTGCATACCTTACATTTTTTAGTTTTAATTTGCACCCCAATGCAGTAGTTAACAAAATATCACTAATTCCATGAATGTTACAAGTGCTACTTTCACCTATTTTTACAAATCCATGTTCTATGGGAAAATAAGGAGAAAGAATTCTTTATGTGAAGTAGTATGATAGAAAGCCCCTAAGTCAACCACCCAAGAATAATTTTGAAAAGTTAAATTCAAAGAATTTTTGTTGCTTATTATTAGTATTTCTTCATCTGAAGCTGTGGCAATAGTTTATGCAAGCATATTTTCCTGCTTCTTTTATTCGTTTTTTCTTTTGATAAATTCCCATTTTCATATCCAACATTCCCCTTTGATGTTTCCTTTTTTTTTTTTTTTTACAATAAAAGTATCCAACTTCTTTGCTATTAACAAACTTATCCCTCGAGCGTCTTCTTTTTCAATTTGGTCCTCGACTTTGGTTTCGTCCATGTCTTTCATATCTTTCAGAAACTAAGGCTTGACTTTCAACTTCTTGTCCAAGCTCCTTCCTCCTTTTTTTTTTCATTAAGTAAGGTTTCCATCACCATATCGAACGTCAATACTCCATTTGGAGTAAAGTTAGAAATAGTGACAAACAAGGTTATCTAACTATCGGGTAATTAATTAAACAATAAAAGAGTTTGAACCTCTTTATCCAAGTTTAATTTCAAGGTTGTACAATGACTAATTAGCCTTTGAAATTCATTTAAATGCTCTGATATACTTAAGCTCTCTTTATAATGAAAGCGAGTAATTTTCTTTAATAATGAGACATTATCTAAACCATGCTTTTTTCCATACATTACTTTCAGTTTTTTCCATAAAACATCAACCCTTGTTTCTTTATAAGCTTGATTAAAAACACTTTGATCAATCGAAGTATGAATTTGACCTACCGTTTTCCTATGTATCATTTTCCATTTAGTACCAAACTTACATTTGGGTTACGTAAAGCCTCTAAGCACTAGATCCCATAAATTCCATATAATCAGGTAATCTTCCATTTGGGGCTTTCACATAGCATAATTGGTATAATCCAACTTAAGTATGATGTCGGTCGATCCCTCAATTGCTCCTCGAATTAAAAGATTAGAACTATGGCTTTGATACCATTTGTTGGGAAAATTGGACTCAAATGAAGAAAGGAATTTATTAAAACATGGCACTTTGTATTAAAGTTAGTATGATACAACAGAAAAATAATTATAAAACTTGGGAGGAACTTTAATTCTCCAAAATAACACTCATAAGAAACTCTCTCTTTTGGAACTTTTGCACATACTAACACCTTGATTTCTAGAGCTTAGACTAATGTTAAAGCCTTTCAAAACCTTTTCTATTTATAGTTGAAAATCTTATACCCGATTACTTAAGTTTGGAGGCACCTACCCCCATCTTGTCACCTTCCTATCACTTAAGCGACAAGGAAAGCACTAACAAAAATGTTCTGTCTTCTAAGTTGTTGCTTAGAAGACAAAAACTTGTTGTAAGACAAAATTCTTGTATGATAAGAAAATTTATATAAGATTAAATAAATTTGGATCAAATCAAAATTTAGTTGATTCTATTATCTAATTTCAATTATCTAATTCTTCCTTTAGGAACGCTTCCTTGAAATTTAATCAATTTTTAAGAAAAAAGCTTATTCTTGATCTTCCTTAAGAGTTGTTGGGTCTTCAGTATATTGATCTTTAGGTTTATCATCATGATTTTGGATCAAACATTGAATTTAGAAACTTTTGATGAAGAACACCTTGAATTTGATGACGAACTCCTTGAACTTAGTAATAAACTTCTTGAATTTGATGAAAAACACCTTGAACGTTATTGAGAATTCCAAAGAGAATTTAAAGAGAGTTTTTATTGCTTCAAGTCTTAAGTTGTTTCAATTCTCTAACTTCCACTGCCCTCCACTGTAGGCTTTGACTTTTATTTATAGTTGGAGAATAGCTAGAGTGATTGTATCATCATGCTTACATGGTGCAATCTTATTCGCTGCCATAATTTGGAGCCTATCCTATGATTTTAACTGATAGATTTAATCTTATAGAGTTTTTTATTTTCTAAACTTCTAACAAGATTTCATCACTTGGCTTCATTTGATTGACTGATTAAAATATCAATTTTCTATTTATTTATTTTAAGAATTGTACTTATTTAAATTCTTAAAAATATAAATAGAATTTATTTAATTGATATTTTAATTTCACATTTTACACGTTGTTTTATTTAATTAGATACAAAATTTTTATATGTCTATAGATGACTCGTTGAGACTTGCTTATAAAAATTTTATTTTGAATGAATAATTCTCGAATTTTTTTTAATGAATTGGTTCATGTGACGATGGGCCAATATTGTAACATTTGGGTGCTAGATTTTTAGCCCACCACTTTGTGGTCTCTTTCAAGAGGACAGCCCAAATCTCGTATTTCAGCATACAGCCACTTCTCCTCCGAGCCCTCGTACAAGAAGACCGAATGTTGTGTACTTTAATTTGTTGGCTATAAGTTGAAGGTGGTCTTTTCCTCTTGAAACAGCCCATATTCCACATTGACAAACTTCCTTCTCATCCACTTCATGGATTCTCCAACACTACTCAATCCGCATTCAGCTATTCGAGAATTCAGAACTTATCACGAATCAGTTTCTTCTTTTTGTCCAGCAAAACTCCTTAAATCACCCAACCTCGAAGATTTGGCTTTATCCGGAACACAGAGTAGATTAACATTCGCACTGTTAGATTTTTATCAATGAAATGATCAAACATTCTTATAAATTGGAGAACGCCACTAACCTAACCAAACAAAATAGCAAATCAAAGCCCGACAACAATAACATACTCTCGAGCTTCACTAACAGCTTTGACAAAAGCCCTTTCATTGCCCTGTCTGCGGGGCAGAAGAAGCGACACTAGATGCGTCTGCAGCTGGTACTAGAGTTAAAGAGTGACTCAAGTGAGGCGAGTGGTAGTGCGACGTGACTCGACTGTGGCATTTGTGGCAATTAGGTGATGCAGTGGCGTAATGGTGGTGGATGTAGAGGTTGTTTGAACGACGTTGGAGCGGTGATGAAGGCACGAACGAGTTTGTGCAGAAGTGGTGCAGAACAGGAGTGATAGGGGCGTGCGGTTTCACAGCAACGGCCTTCCGGTGGTGGCGATGCGAACAGCGGGCAGATGAGGGGCGTTTGGGGCAGCTTGAAGGGCAATGGTGGCAGAGTGGTGGTGACAGAGAGCCACCTGGAGAAGAAGACGACGCACAAACCCGAAAAAAATTAACTTACGGCTGTGTTTGGCACAATGGTTCCGTTGTTGAGGGATTTAAGGCCGCGTTTGGGCGCTGACTTCAAGCTTGGGCATACGGCCACATTTGGCGCAGATTTCCCTCTTTTTTTTTTTTTTTGTGTGTGTTCGTTCCCACTTCTAGCCTATGAATCCTAAGTTTAATTTTGTCCATGCATACTATTTAAGTTTAAACTTTTTGATTTTTGAGTGTCATACTTAATTTTGTTAAACTTGAATTTTTGAGTTTTTGAACATCAAGCTTAATTTTGCCTACGTTTAGGTTTGAATTTTTGGGCTTTTGAATACCAGACTTTATTTTTGCCAAAGTGTACCGTTCAGGTTTGAATTTTTGAGTCTTTAAGTAATAAGCTTGATGTTGCCATGTGTACCATTTAAATTTGAACTTTTTAACTTTTGAGTACCAAATTTAATTTTACCCACACGTACTATTTAGGTTTGAATTTTTTGGTTTTTGGTGGACTTGGGGGCTAAGGTTTCACTTTGTTTAAGTTTGAATTTTTTGGCCTTTGGTGGACTTGGGGCTCAAGGTTTCACTTTGTTTAAGTTTTAAACCTCTAAACTTTGAAGTTTTCCAACTCTATTATGGCTTGAATTTGAGAAATTTGTAGAAACCAACTTCAAGGTGTCAGATGCTAGAAGCCAATTCCAAGAGCCATCAAAGAGTTATTGAAATTGAATTCAAAGCCAATGAGAAGCCAATGGAGGCAATTTTAAGCTAGAATCGATGACAATTCCATGAAGGCGACTTTGAGTTGAAGCCATTGAGGAATGGCTTGGAATAATCGACAAGGATTCAAAGGAGAGCCAACTTCAAAATAGGGCTAAGATGGAGGACCACCTTCAAGTTGGAGTTAACATAAAGAGCTAACTTAAAGTGAGAGTCAATAAGGAGTTCACGGAAGTCAACTTTGGAATGGGTTCGCTAAGGAATCTTTAGAAATGGTCCTTTAAGGTCACTTTGAGATGGGGAATCACCGCAAAGTTTATGAAAACATACTTCAACCACTTTGTCAGTTGCTGAAGGTGTTGTTGGCCAAGGACGTAGCTAAGAAGCCTACTTAGGGTTTTTTTTACCAATGACCAAGTAAAGTACAGAGTCACCCTTAAGGAGCTTAAGATGAAAAGATTAAGGAAGTTAGGCTGATTAAGCATTCTAAGCTAGAGTTGAAGGGTGTTAAGAAGTAACTTGTTACTTTGAAAAAGAAGCTCAGAACCTTAACTCAACAATAGAGGGAGTTGTTCACGTCTCTAGCACAGCAAAAAGGGTTTCATTAGAAGGTTGAAGTGGAGGTCAGTGAAATTGAAGAGGAGGTTACTACCATAGAGTTTACTGAACCTTTGCATGTTGCAGCTACTGAAACTTTGCATACTACTTAAAAGGATTCAGTAATAGCTAGGGATGAGCTAGAGAGCTTGAATCCTTTTGCCACGAGTATTTTATATCGCAATCACTCATATCATTTTTTTTTTGGCGAACACTTGATTTTATTTTTAATGAAACATTTTTGTTTTTCTCTTTTAGAGTACCACTGCTTGCTTCTTTTTATCTTAATGTGTGCTTCAAGCAATTGCCATTTTATGCAATGAACATAACCTATTACAAATTAGCGATTGAACTTAGAAAATATCTAAGCTACCTACATACGCAAAAAAATGGAATCAAATCATAATATAGTTCAAACACTTTGAATTTGTGAGAGGTAGGGCTATTCACAATTTATACGCTTGCGGAACGGAAGTAACTTACAGTTTAGGCTATTGGGTCGAGGAGCATTTGATTTTGATTTTAGTTGAAAGTTGGAGTTCATTTCAAGGAACTTTAATTTGATTTTGATAGTTTATACTCATGTCAAAAGGGTTTTTTTTTTTTTTTGCTTCCTTTTTGTTCTTCTTTTCTTTTTGGCCTTTTTTGTTCTTTTTTTCAAGCATAATACTTCTTCAAAAATTTCCCATCGATTGGGCCAACTTTTATGCTATCCTGGTCAACTAACTGTATGCACCGTTTGTATAAGCCTTTTCAACGACATATGGTCCGTCCCATTTAGAGGTAAACTTGTTTTCAATGCAGTGAGTGATGATGATAGGCTTTCGTACAACAAGCAACAAGTCCCCAACTTGAAAAAATCAAATACGCACCTTTTTATTGAATACTTTGGATAAGCAAGCTTGATAGCACTCATGCTTTTGTTGTGTATCCAGCCTCTTCTTATCAAGTGTTTTCAATTCGTCAAGGCACAAGTAAGCATTGCCCTTTTAAGTCAATCCTTCTTGTATAGCTATTCGCAAAGATGGAATTTATTACTCAAGCGAGACAACAGGCTCGACACCTTATACTAATGCGTAAGGAGTTGCTTATGTAGGAGTCCTATAAGTGATTCGATAGGCTCATAAAGCTTCGCCAATCATTTCATTCCAATCTCTCTTTAATTTTGACACCACTTTCTTCAATAGGTCACATAAAATCTTATTGAAAGCTTTTGCAAGACCATTTGTCAGGGCATGACACATTAAAGATTTCTTTTGCTTGAAGCTAAACTTTTGATGTAGCTTGTCAATGGTACTATTGGTGAACGATTTTCTGTTGTCAATGATGATGTGCCGAGAGACTTCATACCTATAAATGATGTTGATATGGATAAAGTCAATGACATTTTCCTTCTTCACTTTTTTGAGAGAAATCCCTTGTGCCTATTTGGAAAGTAGCCAGCTATAGCGAGAATGTAGAGATAGCCAATAGATGACATTGTTATGGGTCTGATGACACCCAAGCCCTAGGCATTAAAAGGTCATGAGACAACTGTTAGGTGCAATGGTTTAGGTGGTTGATGAATGAAGTTGGCATGGTACTGGCATGCCTAACACTTTTGGGCAAATTCCATATAGTGTTTTACTATTGTTAGCTAGTAATATCTCATCCTTTTAATACAGAAGTGAAGTTTTGGTCTGAACTAATAGGCACAACAAATCCCAAATTGTACTTCCTCCATGGCTTGTATAGCATCGTTATTACTCCATCAAATGAACGTTTATACAATGTACCTTTGAAATAGACGAGAAGCTACCAAAACACCCTAAATGCGCATTTTAATAAGTTCATCCTCAGCCAGTATCTTCTCAAGCACTCAAAAAATTTTCTCAAGTTATACAAATGGTCCTCTCTCTCTCTCTCTCTCTCTCTCTACTTTACCTCAAGATCATCAACGTAGCATTGAAAATTTTCTGTGAAGTATATCATTGAAAATTTTCTATATGGCTCTTTGGTAAGTGACCCCAACATTTTTGAGCCTGAAAGGTATCACCTTATAGTAGTGTATGCTTTAAGGTGTGCGAAAGGCTATCAACTCTTCATCTTCAAGAGCCATGCGTATTCGATTATACCCAAATGATCCATCCATGAATGAGAGCACTTCATGTCCCATAGTGGTGGCAATCATAAGCTTGGTGATGAGTAAAGAGAAATCATCTTTAAGACATACCTCGTTAAGATATCTGAAGTTAACACAAACCTAGATTTGCCCATTCTTCTTTCTCACTGGGACAATGCTGGAAATCCATGTGGGATATTTGACTTCTCAAATGAATCTAACATCTTGATCAACTTATTGATTTCTACTTCAATTTGAGAGAAAAGTGCTGGTCGAAATCGACGTTGTGCTTACTTGATGGAACGAGCTCCCTTCTTCTCAACTAAGTGATACACGGCCACTTTTAGGTCCAATCGGGGTGTATCTTTGTATGACCAAGCGAACACGTCCATGAAATCCCTCTGTAGCTCCATGTACATGAAGTACTTATGTAGATAGGGCGAGGGTCATTGTTGTCCCCCAAGTTCTCTTCTTTTAGTTTATCTACGATGGATTTAGTTCCTACTTCCATTTAGGGTAGCGAAATCTCAGTATCTTCTTTAATCATTTCTCCTTATTCACATATGGTAATGTGGTTGGCCGAGCCCACAGTTTCCCTATCATCACTTTCTTCAACTTGAGCTTTAGTGAAGACGATAGTCTGATATTTGACCTTGAGGACTTTATCACATGATACCACTAAGCCCGTTTATTGCCACATGTGAGAAGGGATTAAACTTTGAAGTTTCTCATTTTATCTTAGTGCTTTATTAATGCCCTACTTTACCCTCCAGTACTTCTGCATTTTTAACGGGCAAATTCTTTCAAAGACTAACACTCGTGCTAGATTTTTCTTAGTTCTTGAAGGACAATCCTCTTCTTTGATGCTATTAGCAAAAGCTCTTCTTGTAGCAATGCGGACCTAACCTTTTGGTTGCTCGTACCTAAATCTCACCCATGGGCTTTAACTCAAGGATTTTTATGGTAGTTTTATCAATGGTAATTGCTCCTATAGGTTGTATCCAACCTTAATAAGGATTTTGTATGTGTTAGGACCGAAGCACTTTACAGTCCTTAACTTTTGAGCCTTTGAATGTTCCTTCATAGCCTTTCTGGGCAATTAGGTAGGTGCTTCACTATCAATCTAATTTAGAGGCAACGTTAAACCTTTAAGAGCATCTTCAACCATTGGCTCTTTGCTTGGGTGAATTTTAGGATGCGCTTTGTAGGTTTCATCTTTCTTTACTGGACCATCCTCTTGTTCCTCCTTCTCTTAGAAGCTACTGGCTTCGGCAACCTTGTCTTTGAATATAACGTAGTCATGGACGGAGTGCCCAACCAAGCGGTAGTACTTACAGTACTTGAAATCATCAGTCTTCCTGACTTCTGCAGGCCGCTTCATTTCTAGTAACTCAATGAGGTTGGCCTTCAACAATTCATCGAATATCCCCAATATATCTGAGTCTAGGAAAGTGTATGATTTAGCTTGCATCGTGTTAGCCTTTTTGACTTCTGGGAAGTTTCCTTCTTTTTTTAGCCATCTTTTTCTTTTCTTTGACTGGGATAGGTTTAGCACACATTGCCATATATTCTTTATTTGGAGTTTTGGTAAGAGCCATGCTCCCTTTCTTTACTTCTTATTTGTTTTTTGGTTTACGAAATTCTGAAATAGGTGGTCCACCAATACCACTTATAACTGTACTTAGCTTCATGTCATGAGCTCACGTAGCTAATTCTTTGAAAGTTTTAGGTCAAATCCTTTGAATGATATACCAAAGCCCCCAGTCCATACCTGGTATGCACATCTTAATGTTTAAAACTTTAGAGAGTTTATCCTTACAGTTCAAACTATATTCCTCTATCGATTGATGGAGTCAATGACTAGCTTATCTTTCCATTGGAGGGTATTTGTGAGCTCAATCATGCTAACAGTCCATCTTGTGTGGTAGAAATGGTGAGAAACTCATGTTCTAGCTACTCCCAACGATCGATGGACCCAGGGTCGAGATCAGTGTACTTGTTGAATTCATTTCCTTTCAATAGGCAAATGAACTACTTAACCAGATAGTCTCTATATGTCTTAGCATTGTTGCATGTCTTCACAAAGTGAGCCACATGCTGCTTGGGGTTTTCCTTCCCATTAAACTATTAGAATTTAGGAGATTGATAGCTTATTGACATCTTCAAGTTATCAATCCGAACTAAGTAAGGCTTGGTGTATATTAGGGTTGACTTGGCGCCTCCGTTAAGTTTGTTCTTAATGGTACCTTTTATGAAGTCTTTTAGTTGATTAATAGGGATCAAGCCATTTGAGGAGATTTGGAGCTCTCTACGATGTCTTGGCTTCATCATGGATTTCTGGTAACTTTTCCTCTGCCTAGTTGGCTTCAGCATTATCTATCTTGTTCATCAACCTCGAGATTTGCGAGTCTTGCTCATGGACGTACTTGGCCAATCCTTCAATGACTTTGGTTAATACCACAATTTGGTCCTCCAAACTTGAAACGTTAGCCATCATGACTGGCACCATATTAGTGGCAGATGAGGTGTTGGAGCGAGGGATTGAAGGTGCAGAGTCATTCTTGTTGCCTTCACTTACAAAAAGTGGATTGTTCACAGCCTTAAGAAGAGGAGTTGACTCAAAATATACTAACCTTCTTGCCACACTCCGAGTGACAGCATTAGTACTCTTTACAATAGCCTCAACGGTAGTAGCCTTGGAAAACTTTTCCTTGTTGCTGGCTACAGAGTCTTACTTGAAGTTTCATGAACCTTATTTGGAAGGAAGAGATGAGAGTTAGAGAGTTATATTGAGCATGCCAGAAATCTGTAGAACAAACTTCTTGTATAACAAGAAAAATTATACTAAGATGAAATAATTTGGATAAAAATGAATTCTATGGGTCTTATCTTTTAACTTCAATTCTTTAATTCTTCCTTCAAAAACATTGCCTGAATATTTAAACAATTTTCAAGGGAATGGCTTGTTTTTGATCTTCTTTGAAGGATGTTGTGTTTTTAATAACGCTAATCTTCGGGCTTAGCACCATAATTTTGGATCAAATGTTGAATATGGAGACTTTTGATGAAAAATGCCCTAAATTTGATGACAAACTCCTTGAATTTGATGAAAAAATACTTTGAATGTTCTTGGGAATTCCAAGAGAATTTAGAGAGAGCTTTTATGACTTCAAGGCTTCAGCTGCTTCAATTCTCTGAATTTTACTCTCCATCTTCCATGAAACATGGCTCTTACTTATCGCTATAGGAGAGATAGTGTGACAGTATTAATTTACTGACGTAATGCAGTCTGATTGGCCATCAAACTTAGAGTCTATCCAAGGATTAACCGATAGACTTAATCTTATAAAGTCTTTATCTCATAAGTTTCTAACAAGATTTCGCCACATGATGCCACTTCATTGGCCAATTAAAATACCAATTTTTTATTTATTTATTTTAAGAATTATGATTATTTAAATTCCCAAAATATAAATAGAAATTTATTTAATTGATATTTTGATACCATAATTTCCAATGGCCTAATTTGACAGGATACAAAATTTTGTGAGTTTACATATACAACAGCATCGCCTATGGTGTTGCTTAGGCGACGTTGTAGGCGACGAGTTGGTGCACCTACCTTCTTCTAACAGCTTCCATACATTCTAATTGGTTACAAACTTAGGTGGTTTTTGATTTATAAATAACCACAAAGGTCAACATAACTAAATCATGTTGTCTTAATGGAGTGTTACCTTAATCTCTTTGGATTAATTTCCAAGTTTTTCCATTTCCCATGTTATAAATTTCCCTGTAACGTAGCTTGAATTGATTTCTATATTTTAACGTGTCTTTGTGAGTTGTTCTTAATCAAACTCAATTATTATATCAAAATTCTATTGTCTGATCTCTATCCGTTCATATATTTCCACAAATACAGAGTGTATTTATGTTCATGTACTGTTACACAATTAAAAATAATACTTATATATGATTTGGACAGAGAATTAGAAGCGAAAAAAATAGATAACTTCATAAGCAATCTCCGTTCCCAAGTTCTCAACTCAATACCTCGAGGACTTCATTAATTCGGCACCAGCTGATCAAATTTAGTGGGAGCCTGGGAAGTATCGTGCTTATCTTTGGCGTGCAATAAGCATTCGTTGTCAATAAAGCGCATGGAAAGTTGGCCAAGAAAGCGGCAGATCTGATGAAATCTTTGAGCAACCCCATTGAAATCGATGGACAAAAGAAAAACATATCATATTGGAATCTGACGAGTGAACTTAATTAATTTCGTACGTAGGAGGTTATTGGTGAGCTTAGTTGGGTCCACCATCTTTTGTCTGGGATGCCCCTATTAAACTAATCTGTAATTTGCATGTCAAGCAGATTACTCTGTTGGGTTTTGGCTCCCTAAGCTATGGAGACCAACTTTTATTACCTTTTTTGCTTTATGGTGCAAAAGTTCGAACCGACAGCCAGCCCCAAATAATCGCATATAAAATATAATACCTACTAAGGACATTATCTGTCATAATTGAAAGTCATGTACATTAATTCATAACTTATTCAGTGATGAATGTATCATGTGTCTGTGGAACAAACAATTCAGAACTTTAAGATGATAAGGCATACACTCAATACTTTCGAGCCATATAATTAATGAAGAAGACCGACAGTGTAGGGCGAGCCTAATTTTCTGAAGGTCTAGTAGAAGTGCTTTATGAGGATATTAGGAAATAAAAGATGAAGAAAGGAAGAATCGTGCTTTGGTTTGAAGGTAGGAAGTGCAAAGGGCGGTAGTCTCTGGCTGTAAAGGGACGGTCCAAATAGATTATCAGTGGGCAGGCGCATGTGACTCGTGTAATATTCTAACTTCGTTTTGACGCTTAGCAGCTAGTAAAAGTGCGACTTTAGCCTTTAATTAAATAAGAACGTTCTTAGGTAAGCCATGAGGTCTCGAAAAGCAGCTTTAGGTATTGCATACTCGATTAAACAAGAATATCATGTCCTGCTCAAAGATCCAATCACCTTGGAGAACAGTATGGATCTTGTTCAGAGTGTCTGCCTTTCCTTTTTAATGTATTACTACTTGCTTGATGTGGGCTCTGCTGGGTATTATATTCTTTTCAAAATGGTAACACAAAGTGTCGTTAGACAGGTTGTTAGTTGGGATTCTTTGGAATCTACCCCTAAGAGCTAAGACCATCGTTAGCTATGTTTATTTTCAAATTTTGATACGTTTTTTTAAGTTGTTTTGTCTCAAAAATAATAAATGTGATAAGATAATCTTTTAAACTCATAATTGAAAGTAAACATGGCCTAAATACATCTCTAAACAAATTCACTAATGTGTAGAAAGAGGGGTGGTGTTTGGTTTGCGCTTGGATTCGAATTCAGATTTGGAAGCATCCATATCGAGTCAGAACAGAATTATTCGATTCAATACATCTTTTTAATTAAATACATGGTATATGTATCATTGATATAATAGATGTTTGATACGGTAGATCTTTAAAAACTTGATATAAAAAGTTTTTAATCTTAATCTTAATCTACATAAAACTAAAAAATAGACCCTGTATGCATAAATTGTTTATATATTTTATATTTTTGTAAATTATAGCATTTTAAATAATAAAAATTAAATTATTCAAAACTAAATAATATTAGAAAATAGAAATAAATATAAAAATGAGTTGAAAGAAAAAAGAAATTTTCAAAATAAATAAATGTACATTAATAGAAGAAAGAGAAAATATAAGAAAAAATTGATTAGTCTAAAGTCCGGAAACATAATATAACAGCATCGATGGTTAGAATGAAAAAGGAAGGTAAGAGGAGAAAATGAAAGGACAAAAAACATGAGGAAACTAGGGAGATTTTTCTCAGAAAACTAGGTTTATAGTAGATGCTCTTTTCCTCAACAACGTAAGATTAATACAGGAACTAGCCCATTGATTACATTGCCTTTTTCAAGAACTAGACCTAAAGCCCGATGAATATCATGAACATAATATTGTAGTTTCTACCATCAATCTTTAAAAACCACATCATGATCAGGCCCAGAGGATTTTTATTGAATAAACATGATGAAGCACCAACAAGTTACATTGCAAAAGGCAATCTCAAGGTTCTACTTAACATAATAATAAATTCTTCTTTTCATTAAGTCTACGGAAAATGATATCTAACTTGAATTTACTTTGTCCACTAGCTATATTCTTAAACATAAGCAACCATTGAAGAAAAGATGCTAAACATTAACGATAAATCTGAAATTACCGTCATATCCCCCATATCCTACCTACCTTCACAAAAGTATACCCTTTTTCACAGTTTGTGGGCTCTGATCTTTGTTGATAAACAGAAGCTCGAGTCCAAGAAATAAAAAACTTAAATACCTATTGAGAACAACTGGGGATCACTACATGTCATTGCATTAGTCATCACAAAATGGGATCATTGGAGAACATGGCATCGTCAGATCACACACAGTATATACTAGAGATAGACAAAATTTAAATCGTCTAGCAGAGAGCTACTCTCCGCCACCCTTGTTGACCACGTCTTTGACTAAAGCAGCTGCACGCTTAACCCCAAATACTAAAGGGAAGAGCAAGAAAAAATCCTCACCCGTAGACAGAAAAATATAGTAGCACTCAGTCTGCCCACCCAAGTAAACAATTTTCCATTGGCAAGGCAAATACTATATACATTTAAAAAGCGTTTTTTTTTTAAAAAAAATCCCAATTAAAAAATAAACCAAAAAAAAGTTTTAAAGTTTTAGTTCTGGCATTTAAATAAAAAAATATACTCTATTTTAAAAAACCAAAACCATGGGTCTGACAACGTCAGATGCAAAAAAAAAAGTAAAATTTCATTTTAAAACCACAGCCAAACACGCCCCAATCCAGACAGACGCCACAGCCGCTGTTTAGGTTTTGGCAAGTTTTGCCGGTTGGTTTTGTGAATTTAATTTTTTTTTGGATGTTAGTTTGTAATGTTTACATTTTTTGGTGTTGTTAATTTCGTTGTTATTTATTAATTTAAACTTTCTCAATAATGTTATTGATGAAATTGGATTTTTGATGGTTGTGAAAGTTTTTGAGTGTTAGTTAAACATTTTGGGTGTTATTAAATTTGTTGTTAGTTTATCATTTTAATCATTTTTGGTGTTAGTTAAATTTTTTTGATGTTTCTAAATTTGTTGTTAGTTTGTGAATTGGTATGTTCTCGGTAATGTTGCTGTTGAAATTGGATTTTTGAGTATTGCTAAAGTTTTATACTGTTACTAAAAATTTTGGGTGTAGATTAAATTTTTTGAGTATAGTTGAATTTGTTATTGGTTTGTAAATTTAAGTACTCTTGGTATTGTTGTTGTTGAAATTGGGTTTTAGAGTGTTGTTAAATTTTTTGAATGTTGTTAAATTTTTTGTTAGTTTATAAATTTTAATGTTCTTAGTAACGTTGTTGTTGAAATTAAATTTTTTAGTATTGTTAAATTTTTTGTGTGTTAGTTAAATTTTTTGAGTGTCAGTAAAATTAAAGTTAAATTTTTTAATTGCAGTTCATCTTGATTCATTTTCAATAGATGAAAAGAATAGAAAAGAGGGAAGAGCATTAAGTTATAATCTAACTATGAAATTAGTTATTTAAGACTCTATTATATTGTATTTGTTGGAATCCTAAACATATATATATATATATATAAGCTTTTTAGTGTAATCAAGAATTTTATTTTCATATTTTTTATTTTTTTATTTATGCTATATGTGTCTTCAAATAATTTAGATTTAGGTTGCATAATATATTTTATTATGTTAAGTATATGCATTTATTCATGTTTATGTTTATTATATTGTGCTATATGTAATGGGTTTACATATTTATGGTATGTATGTTTGTTCAATGGATTCATTTGTTTATCAATTCGTGTACTTATGGATAGAATATTTTATTTATTATTTAGTCCAATTGATTTAGAATTTTTTTCTGTTTAATTATTACACTACTGTCAATTATTTAATCATGTTGTTTTAGTTTTGTATTAGTAGTAAACCATTGCAACAATAAATTGAAGATGAAAGAATTTTAGAATTCTTAAGTAGTGATTTGCTACAAATAATTGTATGTAGATTATAAAAATATTTATTAGCAAAAAGAGTTATATCATAAGTAAATAATTAGTAGATATAATTAAACATCAACAAAGATTTTGTTAAGAAAAATATTTATTTAGAAATTAAATACCCGTGAAATATTTTTATTATATATTAATTAATTTCATAGACTTTCAAAAAAATGTGAAAAAATATTGTGTAGTGAAACCAATTAATAAAACATATAATTTACATTTTTTTGAATATTTATTTGTATGATACCATACCAAATAATGAAAATTACTTGAAAGTTACAATATATTAAAATGTTATATGAATTTTTCAGTAATATTGTATTTTGGTTATATTATTTAAAATATTAAATATACCTAAAATATTGCCATGGAACTATTAATGAAATAATTTTTAGCAAGTACAAAAATAATAGGAATATCCAACAAGGATGTAAAAACAATATATTAAAATATTTTATGAATATTTTTAGTAATATTGTATTTTGGTTATATTTTTCAATTATTAAATATACCAGAAATATTGCAATTGTACTATTAAATATTTGACATTGTATATTGGAAGGGAAGTATTATTAAAATACCTAAGATATATTTCAATTACTTTAGATAAGGCTAATTAGGTATTAGTTACTACAATAATTTCTAACAATTAAAAAAAATTATAGGAATATCCTACAGAAAAATTGAATTACTTTTCATAGGAACAAAAAGTTATTTGCTAACGAAATAATTTTTAGTAAGTAAAAAAATAATAGAAATATCCAACAAGCATGTAGTAAATATTTTGTAGGGAAAAATAGATATTTGTGATATTTGTATGCAAAATTTTTAAAAAATATGTTGAAATTATATGTTGAATTCATACCTAAGTTTATATTTGAATGTAATTTATATTAAGTTTGAATTCATAATGATGCCATATCAAATTTTAATTTTTTTTGTAAACATATGTATCGATTAGAGAAATTACACACAACTCGTCTTCTATTGGGGTAGATATAGTGTGCATGATGGGAATTCTTATAGTTATGATCAACAACCACAAGAATTTGATATTGTAAATCACAATTTCAATCTACTATAATTTTATGTAAAGGTGTATCAATTGACTGGTATTGATTGTTATCAATATATCTTGGCACTACATACTCTGTGTTTGGTCACAAACACGGGTCTCAAAAAACATGAGTGTCACTTGAGGTTTTGTTTGAACTCCATGAAATGAGCTACACTTTTTAGAATTATTTGTGGAGTTTGAGACATTAACATAGAACTCAAGGGGTCGAAATTTGTTTAATGAAGTAGATGAGAGAAACCAAACAAAGATGTCAATGAATTACCCAAAATGACATAAGCACTTGTAGCAATGGAGGTTCAGGATGACGTAGGACTGTAGGTATATGATGCAAGATCTAACTTTCAGATGAACAAACCGCGTGAGGCAAGTTAGGGTATGCGGAGATAGAGCATCAATTTGAGCTAACAATGCAAGATGAAGCAGCAAGTGTTTGTAAGGATAGTTTTAGCCCAGATGAGGAAGCCATACATGCCTTTCTAGACAGTGAACGGGGAGATGGTGACGAGATTAAGGATGAGGCCACCACAGCACTGTCGAGGCTGGGGACATGTCAAGATGAAGCAGACTCCTCCAGTTAGCCAAGCATGCAAAATGGTAGCATGCCATCAAAAAACTCATCGATTGAGTTCTTGCGGTGCATACCAAGGGACTATGATCAAAATAGTATGAATATTCCATCAAGCTACGAGGAGGCTAGTAGATATTTAGCTACCAGGATGAATTTTAGATATAAAGAGCATGTTATTACTACTGTGAATGAGTACTCATTCAATGTGGCACAGTGTGAATACAAAGTTGTGAAGAACACTCCTTATGTGTGAAAAGTACATTGAAATCATAGCACGGATGAGGGCAGTGCAGGTGGGAATTGTGGACTGTATTGAAACCAATGTTAGCTTATTAGAAGATTACTAAGTACATGGGCCTACACATTTATTTTCCTAACTTGATATCAATATACCACAGGAATTTGAACATGAACATAATAACTCGATTACTTGTGGGGATGGTCCAGAGAGAACCATCATGTGAGATAAAATTCATAATTCAAACAGTTAAAGATAGGTATGAGTTTAAATGTTCCTACACTAAGGCATAGCACGAGTTGAGGTGGGTTTTACAGATGGTTTATAGGGCATGGGAGAGTTCAGTGTAAAAGTTGATAGCATATATGGCTACCCTCTAAAAGTATAATCCCGAGACCATTGTCGAGTGAGGCCACATCGAACGTGGCGCACAAAGCCATTACACATTAGAGTATGCATTTTAGGCCTTTAAACCAGGTATGGATGGATTTCCGCAATGCCTTAATGTTATAAGCATTGATAGGATACATTTATATGCAAAATGCCAACACAAGATGCTCATTCCAGTGGCCTTGGATGTAAACTATAAGGTATTGCCCTTGGCGTTTGCCATTGTTGATGAGGAGAGTGCAGACTGCTAATACTAGTTTCTTACTTTATTGAGTTGGCATGTTGTGCAGTGAAGAACCCCAACTTGTTTGATATCTGATTAAAATGTTGTCTACTAACTGCTGTATAACGTATTCTCGACTTTCGGCCACCTTACTTAAGCTCATCAAGTTTGAGAAATGCACGGTCGAAATTAGCAGTTTAAATCTTGCTGCATATCACTAGCTGATGTGATTGATTGTGAAAACTGGGCTTTTGTTCATGACAAGGGATATCGACCAAAAATATTGATGACTAACATCTTAGAGTCCCTAAATGAAGTGTTGAAATGTGCATGGTGGCTCCCAATTTCTACCATTTTTCAACTTACATTTGAGCGTGTCATTGCATTCTTTCTGGATAGATTAACCAAGGCCACAAGGCAAGTAGGTAGATGGTTGGAACTAACCCACATGGCCAACTAAGATGTATAAGGACACAGAGCAAAAGTCTATTTGGCACAAATCACAGTTGATTGATCGACGCACCGTCTCAACATATGTGCACATAGTATACTAAGGAGTCGTCGCAGGACTAACTATTCAGTGAGTATCACATAGCAGATGTGTAACTGTGCAAAAGTCGGGTGTATGTAGAATTTCATGCTCGCTTGTGGTGCAAATTTGTAGAAAGTACAATGTGAATCTCAAGGAACTTGTGAGCCCTTTTGAATTTGTTGACCGGTGGACAGCCACATATTCAAGCTAGTTCGAGGTCGTGTAGAGAGGAGGAGTATTGGGACCCTTAACCATTTGCACTGGCGCATAACACAGAGCATCAGTAGGGGCAACGACGAGACTGGGATTGAATGACATGTATATGTAATGAGATGAATCGTGGTGAAGTGCAAGCCAAGCAGATAGTGCAGCATGGAGATATTAATCCTAAGGCACTAAGTTTCTAACACCTATAGGCCTACTCCTTTCTTTTATATATGAATATTTATGTAAGATATGTATGTATTTTGGTTATCTCAAATTAGGATAATTATTTCCATTGATGCCATTATATGTATTTTATGTATTCCATTTAGTACATGTGGCATGGCTTCTTTCTCCGCTCTCCATCGTTTGTCATATAACAATAAGTCCTTCGTAATTTATCTTTAATCTACAATATTATAATAGTTTACTATGTTAACCAACATAAACAAACATCGTTCGACTAACTAGATGTCTATTAACCCTTAATTTTTTATCTTATTGTACATTTGGCGAATAATTCAATAGTTCACTATGTGGCCTAATACAACCAAACATTGTTAGACTAACAGGATATCCACTAGCCCTCATATGCACCTTGGCTTAATTGATAAATCATTGCTTTACTTGCAGTTGGGGCACTACTTAAAGAACATGTGGGTAAGACAAATTGATGGCATAGCGACGCTAGCCACACCAAATAATTATTAGACTGGGTTTTTAAAGGTTGACCTCGTGTATTGGGCATTTTGCATTGAATTAGCTTGTATGGCGTTTACAAATTTGGCACTATACCATTGGACCATCATTTCATTAACACTTTTATTGATAGATGGTGTCAGGAGATGCACACATTCCATTTCGTACCAAGTGAGGCAACCGTTACTCTTGAGGATATCGCAATTGTTTAACACTTGCTAACCACTGGAGAGTCAATGACAAGCAGATAGTTGGAGGGCACACAATTAGACTAGCAGACCATGTGTGATAATATCCTAGGATAACGTCCAGATGTTAGGCACCGCAAGGTTTCCTCTATATCATTGAGGAGGATTTACATCCGCCTCTGTGATTGTCTTATACATGTATGTACTGAAGGCTATGTGTTGCATGCATGCGACAAAGATCTACAATTGTAGGGTCAACTTTATTACTATAGGTAGATTTATATGTGATGATATGCATACTATTACTACTTTTAACATCATTCATATGAGAACATATTGAAATTCTACATGCAAATTTAAGTGCAAATATGAGTTTGGTCACTTATTTCAGGGGTGGGCTTACATCTATCGATACTGCCCTTCGACATAGGGCCCTTGAAGATGGATGGAGGTATTGCACTTCCAACCTCACCTTACAACTCCGTGTATGTCACTAGATTAATATATTGTATATACTAATTTGTAATGTCAATAGATTTTATGCATATGTATATGATTGCACTATTTCTTTTCATTTCAATGGGATGAGCCATAGGTGGCAATTGATAGAAATTGGGTGTAACAGCGTACGTATACTTTGGGAGATTTTAGATTCTAAGGCCCAGGGCCAAGTATGATAGTAATTCTATGCAATTAACGTTTAATAGTCCTTTTGTTATACTTGTTGCCAAGTATTTTCATAATTTGCAATTGTCCAATTTGAGTGAGAGTCCAACACCACTTGCCATTGTGGGTCGATCACAATATGTGGGCATACCAAGGACCATTGATATTTCACGATGTGGTGAAGATGCATCACGTAGATCGAGTGCTACAGGAATTTAGAATACTATACGCCATCCTAAATGATCCCCATTTTCAGAAAGACAGCCTATACACGACTGTGAAGGCACACAAGATAAAGATTGAGAGATATACCATCGCGGCTACATTGCAATGTGGAGGGGCAAAGTCAACATTCATAAGAGTATCCGTTATAACGATCATGTGCCTCACGTGGTTCACGAATACCTCGACTAGTATCACCGGGTCACTCAACACATCATCAGTCCTCATACTCTACATATTCATAGTGGTTAGAGAAAGTGGAGTTTTTTTGGAATATATGGTACTTACATATTAATTCCCTTACGTATTTTATGTCATATGTATAAAAGCAAGTAATTATTTTTCCATATTTTACCATTATTACAGGGTCATAGATTGCGAGATGTTGATTTGACGAAGGACTTCAGCATAGTACATGACATCAGCGACCGTTTGGCTTTGTCCTTCGATCAATACGTACAGGTGAATGCTCTGCCACCGCAGTCATCAATGAGTATGCTCAGACCATTGTTGTGGCCACAAGACATACCATCATCCTTGCACCATCTAACTCCTGACAATGTTTATATTCCTACACCTTTAGAGCCACTATCATACTCACTACATACACTGTATACACACAAAGTGGAGACTTCATACACTGAGAGACACAGAGTGGGCTCTCCAATGCAACGATCGAGTATGTAGATGCCATATATATGGCCATTCAACCCGTTGTTCATCCCATGAATATATAAGGTATTAAATTCAGGATAACAAGATGGAGACTAGTCTTCATAGGTGCATTCACCTCAGCATGATCTAGAAGGCATGTACGGCGGTGACGAGCCCTCTCTGTAATCTCATCGAGCAATGCACCGCCATCGGTGTGGGACTAGAGGTTGTCTCCCTTGAGTTGCACATTTGTTATTGTTATTGTTACAGTTTGGATTTCTTACTTTTTTATTATTTATTATTTCATTTTACATATGTTAACAAAATTTTGATACTAATTCATTTCATGAGTTTTTCTACTCATATTTCATTATCTGTATTACTCATGCATAAATATTTTAAATTCAATATAATGAAATATAAAAATTATTTAACAAATAATACAATTTGTAAAATATCAATATAATTCTATGATTTAATAAAATGACTGAAGAGTGTTGAAAAGTAAAAGTAACTGACACAAAGGTGATTGTATAGATTTACTTTTTCAAACAAAAATAATAATTATAATAATACTAACATAACATAGATAATCAGGAAATAAAAGTTTATGTATTATCGAAAAAAGAATTGAATAAAAATGAACTATTTTGCATTATTACATTCACGAAATAACTTTTACAACAACGCATGATACATATTAACAAAATTGCACGTAAAAAAGGCATCACTCATCTTAACATACAAGTACTACCCCTCCAATTATACTGAAATTATCATTCCTAATCAGATTAGATTTCATTGTATGAAAACACACTAAACATAAAAACCTTATGAGTCAATATAATGAAACCTCATAGTGGGGTTATTTTGTTAATTGATTATTTTTTTAATACAAAAATAAAATATGTGGCCGTAAATTTAAATTAGGTCATTTTAAACCCATTTTTTTCCTTACAACCCCTTATTTTGCCTTAATTGAGAGTTGGAAACCTTCCAGCTCTATATTTTTGCAAAAAAAATTTTTAAAAAAAAAATAGAGTCAAAAATGCAGTTTCAGGTCTACTTATATATATATATATATTATTTAAAATACTGGAAACTAGGTTTCTAGCAAAAGACTAAAACTTTAAAACGCTTTTTTAGGGATTATTTTTTAAAAATTGGAATATTTTTTGAAAATCCTCATTTAAAAAGGGTAACTTTTTCATTCCAGCCAACCAACCCCTTTGAACAGCTACACTTACACAGGTAGATATCAACCCCACATCCTAACCATAATTTATGAATCTTGAACTCAGGGTTATTATACTAATATGTATATGTAAATACACACACGCGTAGACATGATCATGTGCGTGTAGTGTTAACATCAATTGACATTTAAACTTTAAAGATCCATGTTTACGACAGAATACCGTAGAAAGGAGAATAATTGGATAATTTAATCTGCAAACCCGATGAAGTTGAATACTGTTCCCAAGGACAGTAATGTGTCGTCTCCTCGATTGGCAATGGGGAGTTGATTGTTTTTCCCCACGGTTGCTCCCCTGTTCATCTTAATTCTGATGGAAAAATCTTTTTGTTCTGGAATCGTTTCTTAGATATAAAGTACTAAGAAAAAAAAAAGTTACTTTGAGAAAATTTGGACATATAAAATTAAGACATAAATGAGATTTGTGATTGTGCTAAACAAGGAAAGATTAACCAAAGTAAACTCTTGCATTTAAAAGAAATTGTGTGGTGCATAAACAACATTCTTGTTGTGAACTGCGTAGATTCGACCGGCGTAATTAATGGAAGAAAAAATAATTTAAAAGGACGAAAGATTGGAGGAATATTTTCTAGGGCATGTTTGGTCTTGATTTGGATAGGAGTTGAAAATGAGCGGCCTTGTTCGGATGTAAATTTTAGAGAGTCGAGAAAATAGTTGGTTAACCTAGACATAGTGTAAAATTAAAAAGAGAAGCAAAGGATAAAAATGATAGTTTGTTGGATAGTGTGTTTGAAAGCTATGCTTGCTTTCACTTTAGATATGTGTTTTTAAGTATATTTTTTTCAAAAAATTATATAAAAATAAGATAGATATATATATATATATATATATAGAAAAATTAAAAAATATAATGATTATAGTGTATATTTTGAACTCCAAAATAAAAATAAACCTAACCGTAGATTTTTGTGGGTAAGAAATAAATACAAATTTGCTTCCAAACATAGCCATGAAGATGATCATGTTTGGCAGTAAATTTTGATAAGAATAAAATTTAAAATTGTTTGAATTTAAGTATTTTATATATATATAATATGCAGTAATAATTGAACGGTATTACAAAATATATATATATTTATATATATTTATAGGATATAAATATGTATATATATTTATAATAATTATTTAATTGTGAATAAGTGTAATAAGTATAACAACTGAATATTTTAAATCCAAGTTTGAAAAAAATTTTAAATAGTATATTTAGTTGGTAAAATTTTGGGTGGATAACAAATATTGCCACATGAGATTCCAAACAAAGCCCAAATATTTCTTTGCTTGAACAGTACGAGCTATTCTTCAAATGCACGATAATCTTCTTTCATTTTTTTTTCCCCTTTCTTTTATGAATCCCGAGAAGAGTATCAATGGATGATTTTCTCAGGCAAACCAAGTTATCAATTGAAAGTAGACGGGCATAAGCAAAATGTATATCAAAATCCCATTTCATTCATTTCAAACATACCAAAAGAAAATGATTTTTGTTACAACCAAAGTACAAAATATTAATGCTAATGAAGAGAGAGAGAGAGATGGTGAGATGATTTATACTAGAAAAAGTCGTTATTTATTTAAAAGATAGAATAATAAAAAGAATTTTAAGTGTGATTAATCATTTGATTTCTAATAATATATAGTACAAATAACCATAGTATCGAGTGCGAGGCTGACGGTAAAAGCATCGCGCGAATCTTGATGAATCTCGCATGCTTATTCGAGCTGTGAGCTGTCTCCGTGGATCCTATGAAGAATATGCTGTTTCTCTTTTCCAATTTGTTTTCTAGCCCTTATTTCACTTCTAATTATTTTTTAATTAGAATAAAATAAATAGGTCTGTTTGACTCTTTTTTTGGCAAAATTCAAAGCGCCATGTTTGGTTGTAATTTTTTGAACACCAAAAACATACAGAAATATAATTTTTAAATTTTAAATGCACAACATTTTTAGAAATAATTTCTTATCTCTTTGTGTGTGTGTGTGTGTGGATATTTATTAATAACCTGTTCTTACCATATCTTAATTTTGATTTATTTCAATCTTTGTAAATTTTGATTTATTTTATTTTGTTTAAATGTTTTCTTTATCTCTATGTTTATAAATAATATATGATTTTATTTATTTGCTTATATAATCACGTACATATATGTGATATAGTTTTTATTAGTAAGGCGAGTATATATCTTTCTTGTGTGGGGTCTGTATCAGTATGCCTTGGAGACCAATTATGTTTCCAGGTCCATTTGAGAATATGCTTACTTCTTGTATTTAAAATTATAACAAATATTATAATTTTATATAAAAAATAAAATTTTAATTACATATTAATTATAATTTTATAATCTAATATATTTGCATGGAGTGTGCACCAACGGGGCCTTTTTTATTTTTGTTAACATAAGCATGAAGGTTATATGTCACGTGACAAGCCGATGCATGGGTACGGATGGTAGTGTACTACTAACTAAGGCTATGTTTGGAAGTGGGGGTTTTTGATGAAAAGTAATAATTGGTATGAATAGTAATATATTTGATAGTGTAATTTTAATGTTTTTAAATTTTTTTATTTATTTGAATATATGTATAAAATATATAATAATAATTAAATAATAAGAAAGTACATAAAGATAATAATTAATTTGTAAGGTACAAATGTATATAAATGTAAATTACATGTGTAGATATATATATATATATATAAATACTGATTTGATTATAAATAAGTGTAACGATGAAATAATAATTAATTAGTTAGAGAGTAAAATTTTGAATTTAAATTTAAATAAAGATTTTATTTCATAATATATTTGATAGTATGTTTAATAATACATTGAATGTTGAAAATACCTTCCAAACATAGCCTGAGAAAGTTTAACCCCAATGGAATGGAAATGCTTATTCAAACTGGGAGCACCTGCTCCCACCCACAGAGTGCCCGATCGGCACAGGTGCCGCCACCTCCAATGCGTCTGAATGACGGCTGCTGGATTCACGTCACGTGAAAGCTGCAGCCACCAATAAACATAAACGCGTATACGACAAGTATGCTGCATGTGAGCAACAAATTTGGCAGAGGATTTCCATCTGCGTAAACAAGGTTCTTTTCCTATTAAAAAATATATTGCTCTGATCAAACGAGGGCCGTTCATTAACTCCATGCTATTATATAAGCATGCTTCACTTATTTATTTTTTTTTCAAAATTTTAAGCATAATTAATTGCTGTAGTTCAATTGGTCCTCACATTTGCCTCATCACGAGTCTTGATATCATCGTTCAATGCTTTGATTGCAATTATTTTTCGAAGAGTAGTGGATAAAGAAAGAAGTGAATGGTTGGTTTTGTATGTGATGAGTTGAAAATATGTGTTGCAAATAAAGTTTCAAGTTATAATTATTATGTCATCAATGTAATATTTAATTTTCGTAAGTTCAGGACCAATTCTGAGTTCGTAGAAGTTTATAATTATCTTGAAAAATCATGCACCAACTATACATAATATTGCAGATCAGGATCCAGATGTCAACGAGAATCTCGTAAAAAAAAGAAGGAAGAGATGGCTTGCAACATAGTAAAGATTACACTTATGGATTATACTATATACATAGTGCAAAGATATGCAAAATTCAAGGAATCAGTTATAAGATGAAGTCTAAGAGTGTAGCAAAAAATTTGGGCATGCCTTTCAAATGAATTAAGAGAGCAATTACAACATTCAACCAAACCTTCAAAAATTTATAAATTGTTTGAAAAAATATACAACCATAAACGCTCAATTACTGGTAATATTCTCGTTGATCTACTTCCTTTCGTTGCCCTAACTCTTGTTCTGATTTGCAAGTCACGTCGTACACCGATCGATACTAATCAATTCGATCATCCAATAAATGATGGTGATTGCTTTTATTTTACCACTAGAATGACTTCTAGATTCATCTATAAAAATATTTAAATTTTTTAAATATTTTTCTACAAATTACTTTTACCACGTACGTCACCATCTACACAAATTTTCTATTTTCTGTCTAGAAGATTACAAAAAAAAATTCTAAACGGGAGAGGCACATAGAGAATGGTTAGTTTATTTGCACATCGATCACTTTGTTGAATTGAGGCCAGCCCGGTAACAAGCTATACACTGCATATATCACTTAGTATTTCTGAATTTATGGTTCAATTCGATATACGTGATGTGATTAACATGTCACTTATGAATATTGATTATATTTATTTACATCGAACACGAGTTCGTCGGCAATATCTTCAACAATTGATTTGATTTCTGATATATTTCTTGAGTTTCTTGACAACGGTTAAAAATTTTATGTTTGATTTTATTTTTCACATTTAAAAATACGTATTATAATTATTTAATTTTTTTTTTCAAATTTAATCACTTTCTTACTCCTATTATTACACAATTTTTTAGAAAAATATATTTAAAACCACATTTATCCAAAAACAAAAACAAACGTAAAAACTTTTATCTGTTAGTTACTGGTCATGGATAATAATAAACTAAGGAAGTTGACCTGATTTTGATTAAATTCACAAATATTTTCAGCGTAATTAAACTTGAATTTGATTTTTTTTTTTAGTTGAATCTTAATATTTGACTAAAACTTGAGTTTGGATTCAAGTAATACAAAATTGAGTTGAAGTAAAAATCGAATAATTATTGACTTCAATCAGTCTTAAAACTTGATTGGATACCTTCTTACTAGTGCGTATAAATACATACCGATATGCAAGTTTTCACCCAACAAGCTCGGTGCTAATGCCTAACAAAATAAAATGTTCAAAACTAATTACATGCCAAAAAGGTTGAAATTTTAAGGTACCAAAGTCATCATCATCAAACATCTAGTAATTATGTTGTAGAGCAAAAATATTGTGGTAATTAATTAGTGATTAAGATCAAAAGCCCAAAGCCCCAAATTTCCGCCCCTCCTTATAAAGAAATGCTGAATATAATAAAAAAGTATTATACTAGTGCAAAATCGTTTAGCAATTTTGGAAGAGAATGAAAAAGGCTTAAGAAACACAAGACAATTAAATCTTTCAACTTCTTTCCTTAATTGATGTTTTTTTTTAACCCCATGTGTATATGCAATACAATGATATTTCAACTTAGATAATTAATAATTTACGAAAAAACTCAAAACATAGGATACTTCATAAAAACTATAAAGAACTCAGAGAAAAAAAAATTAATGAAAAACAAAAAAAGAAATAAATATCTCACGAAAAACACAAAAAAAAAAAACTCAGAGAAAATTGCATCGTTCACGTAAAGAATTAATTGCACTCTTTATTTTTCAAAATATTACTTTCAAAAATTAATTACACTCCTTATGTTCCCACTAAAATCAAGACGCTTATCATAAAATCGATCACCAACCCCAAGTTGAAAGAACACATAATGATTACCCGTGGGATGCGGTTTGTGAAGATTGGATATCACCGTGTCACGCATATTCATGACAATGAAAGCCTTCACAGCAGATTTAATGTCACTACAGAAGACAGAAGAGAGTGGGGGGAAATTTCAGATTGCATGCAAATGCAGCATCCAGTTTGTGTTTCATGTCTCTCTTTTGTTCCAAAAAAAATGTGGAAACATGACCAAAACACCACGAAACGTACCAGTCTGTCTATATCATTTTTGGCAGGACATAGTCACCCTCAAACCCTTTTGCTGTTAACCACGCTCTTCTAATTCTTCGCCGCTGGTATAATTGTCTGGAATCAAGCGCAATGCTATCGTACGGGGGAGTGGTAATATTATTACAATGCAAGTGCTTTTAAAATGGTTAACAACAAGGTCGATTAACTTTTGTCCGTCCTCTACGCTTAATTCCTTAAATCAATTTCTAATTGCATGCACCCAATGGGCTCTCACAAACAAGGAATCTTCCTTGGAATTGGGGCACCGCACATGCATCCTTCAGCCCTTTAACTCCATAAATACCCCAACTGGAAGAACCTTACACAACCCACGCTGTTAAGTCTCTATCCCATTGGCGCCCTTTCTCCTTCTCTTTTTCTCTTAACAGATAATTGAGCTCGTATTAATCCATATGGCTAAGGCAGTTGTTGCTTGCTTGGTATTCATCCTTGCTATCCTATCAGCCCAAATTTTTGGTATCGAAGGACGAAATTTGGTTGTGGGAGGAAAATCGAACGATGCAAAAGCGAGGCATGGGAATGTCCCAAGCCCCAAAGAGTTTGGGGGGCACGGATATGGAGTTGATGAAGGATACGTAGATTCTTATCGACATACGAAGCACGGTCACAGCCCTGGTATAGGCCATTCTAAGCATGACTAAATTATGTTCGACTCGATGGAGTGTGGCTTTAGTCTCTTTGATTAATTTCCATGTTTTTCCATTTCCCACGTTGTAAATTTCTCTGTAACGTAGCTTGCATCGATTTCCATTTATCAACGTGTCTTCGTGGCTTGTTCTTAATCAATCTCAGTTAGTAGATTAAAATTCTATTTTCTGATCTCTATCTGCCCATATATTTCCACCAACACACAGTGGATTCATGTTTATGTACTGTCACATAATTAAAAATATTACTTATATGTGAATTGGACAGAGAGTTAGAAGCTAAAAAACAGATGATTTCATTGGCAATCTCAATTCAATACCTGGAGGACTAAGTTAATTCCCACATAACTATCCTGTGGGACTAGCAACCTTCGATTATATTACCACTTGACAGTTTCCAGCCTAAAATTTAATACAATGGAATCTAGTCAGTCAACTGTCCACATGGTAATTAAGTTTCGAATTCAACAGACAGTGAACAGTTGTACTATTTTGTAAGCCGTGCTTGGGATTTAATTAATCTCCGCCCTTTCGTTATTCGGAGCTGCGTGGTCCCCTGCCTTTGCCATTCTCCTCCTGTTGTAATCAATTAACTAGATTCGTGTCACAAAAATGACACTTAAACTCTTGAAATTGGAGTGATTAGAATCGCTAAAATATTTATAAAATATTTTTTTGAAAAAACTATATACTGCACATAATTCTGCATCAAAAATAAAATATGTGTATATCTGAATATGCATCAGTTAAAAGTTTAATTTAAACTCTAAATTCGCATTAATCAACATCAATTTCTAGACATGTTGTCGTAATTATAGGTGGAAATAGCTCTAAGATATCGAGGAAGTCATTTTAAGCGGTCACATTCAAAATTTATCTGCTGGAAAGAAATTAATTTTCTTCACGAGTCCTCCCACGGGCTGGAAAAGAGAGATTGCTTTTAGAAAACATTCCATTCTTTTGGTCAATAAGAGTATGTTTGGTTTTAGGGATTTTGAGTGGAAAAGAAAATGAAAGAACTTTAAAATTTTACATAGCATTTGGTGAAAAGATTTCAATAAAGAAAAGAAAATTTTTTAAAAAGAATTCAAATCAAACAAAAATTTAAAATTGATATTTTTTTGATTTGATAAAAGATAATGAAGAAATAAATAAAAAAGTAGACTTGATGAAATATTTGGAGATAGAATAAGAATTAAAATAATTTTATTTCCATTTTCCTCACTATTTTATAAAGAAAATAAACTTTCCTTCACTAAACTATAATTTCTCTCTTGTTTTTTTTATAAGAATTTCTTTTTTAACCAAACAATCAAAATTATTTTTCTTAACATTTTTTTTTTCTCTGAAAATTCTATGAACCAAACATAGTGAATTACAAAATCATCTAAAAAATAAAACGTTAAAAGCGCATGGAAAGTTGGCCCAGAGAGAGCACTGCAAGAAAGCGGCAGATCTACTGAAATCTTTGAGCAACCCCCATTGAAATCAATGAACAAAAGAAAAAACATATCATACTGGAATCTGATGAGTGAACTCAATAGGTTATTGGTTAGCTTATTCGGGTCCACCATCTTTTGTCTGGGCTACTCCTGTTGAACTAATCTATAATTTGCACGTCAAGTAGAATATTCTCTTGGTTTTTAGCTCCTTAAGCTATGGAGACCAACTTTTAGTACTTTTTTTGTTTTTTTGGTGCAAAAGTTCAAAAAGACAGCCTGCCCTAAATAACCGCATATCAAAAACACAATACCAAGTAAAGACATGATCTGTCATAATTAAAACTCATGTACATTAACGCATAACTTATGCAGTGATGAATATATCGAGTGTCTGTTGATCCAACAATTCAAAACTTTAAGATGATAAGGCATACACTCAATACGTTCGAGCCATATAATTAATGAGAAAGACCAACAGTGTAGTGCGTACCTAAATTTCTGAAGGTCTAGTAGAAGTGCTTTATGAGGATATTAAGAAATAAAAAATAAATAAAAGAAGAAGAAAGAAAGAAGGAATCGTGCTTCGGTTGGAAGGTAGGAAGTTCAGAGGGAGGAAGTCTCTGGCTGTAAAGGGCGGGTCCAAACAAATGATGAGTGGGAAGGCGCATGTGACTTGGGTAATATTCTAACTTGGTTTTGACGCTTAGCAGTTAGGAAAAGTGCGACTTCAGCATTCAATTAAATGAGAGAGCTTTTAGGTAACCCCTTGGGTTCTTGAAAGGCAGCTTTAGGTCTTGTATTCTCGATTGAACAAGCATGCCATGACCTGCTCAATGATCCAATCACCTTGGAGAACAATATGGGTCTTGTTCAGAATGTCTGCTTTTCCTTTTTAATGTATTAGTACTTCCTTGATGTGGGCTCCGCTGTGTATTATATTCTTTTTAAAATGGTGACATAAAGTGTCATTGGGCAGGTTGTTGGTTGGGATTCTCCGGAATCTGCCCGGGAGCTAAGACCGTCATTCCTTTATTTTTACTTACTCAGAGGTTATATTCACTTTAAATAATTAGAGAAGGTAAATTATTTTAGTAAATCTAATCACATATTGTTTATGACATTAAAAACCCAGTCACAAATGATAAGCCAGATATGAGATACCTAAAATGATGAATAATTAATTTCACATAATAAATGTGATAAGATAATCATTTAAAATAATCTCAATAAACTTTAAATCCATAATTGATAGTAAACATGGTCTGAATGCATTTCTGTGTTTGGACATAGCTCTAGCAGAACAAGTTCATTAATGTGTACAAAGAAAGGTGGTGTTTGATTTGCACTTCAGTCGGATTCGAATTTGAAATCATTGGTGACAAGTTAGAAAGTAATCATTTGATTCAATACATCTATTTAGTTAAATATGTGGAATATGTATCATTTATATAATAGATGTTTGGTACTGTAGCTCTTTCAAAATGTGATTTAAAAAGTTTTTAATTTTAAGCATAAAGCTAAAAAATAAACAATTAAAAATAAACCTTGTATGTGTAAATTGTTTATAAATTTTATATTTTTGTAGGATATAATATTTTAAATAATAAAAATTAAATTATTCAAAACTAAATAATATTAGAAAATAAAAATGAATATAAAAATGAGTTGAAAGAAAAAAGAAAAATCTTAAAACAAATAAATGTACATTAATAGAAAATGGAGAAAATATAAGAAAAAATCGGTTAGTCTAAAGTCCTCAAATATAATATAATTGTATCAACAATTAGGATGAAAAAGGCAGTAGATGAGAAAAATAAAAGATAAAAAACATAGGACTTTTTTAAAAAAATGAGACATTTTATAAAAAACAAGGCCAATCTAATAATTTTACTTCTGGAAGTAAGCCTCGTCTTAAATATTTTACATAAATATATAGTATGTGTGTGTTGCATATTTATTAAATTAATGAAACTTGTATATTTTATGTAAGTTTGAGAAGCAAACTTGAGTTTTATTTAAAACCTTGCACTTTAGTTGAATTTAGTGAATTCTAAATTTTTAAATTTCATTTTCAAATTTTGTTTCTCATATTATTAATCCAAACAACAATTTGAATCATTCTCATCCCAAGTATCTATACTATTACATAATGTTTGAGGGATTTAGACTATCCAATTTTTTGCTTATATTTTCATCTTTTACACTACCTATATCATATCAAACTTCAGCCTCTACCAACGTAAATTAAATGTGCTGCATATAACTCCTGAAAAAACAAAGCGATGTGACCTTTGGCTACACCATGAAATTATAAAACAATATAGATAGAAGGGTCAATTGAGTTGCATTTGAAGTTCGATTGTTCAACTCTGCTTCATGTGAGTTTGTTGTACCAAACATCAGTACCACTGAGTTTTCTATTTGGACCTCATATAAATTTGTGATGTGAGTTTGAGTTTACATGATTCAATCCGAATAATTTCGGCTCGTTTAAGGTTTATATTTTATATCGTTAGGAATATAATATTATTATATCTGTAAAATATAAGTTGCTTGTGACATATATTGACATTATCAAATGAACTAGCTTTGAAAACATTTTACATAAAAGGAAGAATTTTTAATGTTAAAACAGAAAAGTTTGTTCACGTCTGCCTAAAAATGAAAAATGAAGGGCGTAATTAGTACATATATTTCTTTTCTTTTCTTTTCTTTTTTTAAGATTGACTTCACAAAAGAAAAAGTGAGAAACGATAAGTTCATAAAGGTAAAAGTTAATATTAGTTATATAATTGTGTGTGCTGATTAGAGAAAATGTCATCATATACTGTATTAAAAGTTTGGCCTTTACATGATCACAAGAAGCAAATTTATAAATATACTCCTCTTCAATTTAATAGTAACAATGTCATCATATTTTGTTATTATTTCTTTCTTTTTCTTTTTGCTTCTTTTTTTTAATTATACTATTTTTTTGCATAAGTATAAAATAAATGTTTAAATAAACAAATATATAATATAAATAAAATAAAATAATTTTTTAAAATTTTATATATATAGATTTAGCCTATCTGGACTACATATTAAGAGTTTAGCCAACATAGTTCCATTAAGTAGATTTATAAATATTTTTTTCTTCAACTTAATAATGAAATTATGGGATCGATATTCTACATTTTATAAAAATTAATAATGACAATAAATCTTTTATTGTTATAATATTTTCTTTTTCTTTTCCCCTTTCTTTTCTAATTATAATATTTTCCCATAAGCATAAATGTATATTTAAACAAACAAATGCATACTAAAAATTACAAATTAAATAACTACTTATTATTTTATATTATATAAATTTAAACACTGCATAAAGTGCGTCAAAATTACTAGTAACTATTAATGATGTAATGTGTGTGTGTGTGTGTGTGTGTTTTAAAGATATGGTACTTTAGAGTAGCTAAATATGAAAAATAAAATAAAATTTTGAAAAATCATAGGTTATATATTTAAGTATAGATGAAATATGAATGAGAAATAAATTTAGAAAAAAAAAATAAATATATAGGCCAGAGATAATTTATTTTAGACAAAATGTTTATAAATTACATTTTTTGTGAAATAGGCATATTTCCAATCATAATCTAAATGTTTTTTGGAAAAAAATAATTAAAAATTCTATATCTATATTTGTAAACTTTAGTTTTCATGTTTCAATCTATTTACTTTCATTCTACATTTTTTTTCAACAACAAACAAAACTAAACTTTTAAAGTCTAAAATATTTTTGAGAAGTATACATTTGCAAATGTTTATTTTATAAATTATAAGTGTGATTTACTGTGAAGTAAGCCCGTAGTAAATATATAACAGCCAGATTTCAGTCAAAGGAGTGCAAGCCCGTAGTAAATATATAACAGCCAGATTTCAGTCAAAGGAGTGCAACATGAGCAGGTTGGCTCATGAGCTCGATGAGCTAATTTGATAAAAGCCCTATTTGAATTTAAAAAATTTTAAACTAGGCTCGATCCTGACTTAACTCGAATTCTCCATGAGTTACACTTGAGTTTAATAATCTCGATTAGAAAGCTCAGGAGTCTGCTTATGAGAATTTTATTTTTTAAATAATGTTTTAATTTTTACTTACCAAATATTTTATCCATTCAACTATATTTACACTACTCAAATTAATAAATGATGAACAGTGCATAACATATCAATTTATACTTAGTAAATATTTTTTTATATTTAAATTATATGGCAGTTAATAACGGAATGTTTTTACCAAAATTATGTGTAATATGTATAAATATAAGTCCTATTAATACATTTTTTGTAACTGTTTTGTTTTTTCTAAAAATAATTTTTTCTACAAATAATTGTCTAGATTAATAATTATAATAAATATATATATTTGTGTATTTCCATATCAATTTTTCAATTCATACACAAAATTTTTATGAAAATAAAATAATAATTTATACATACAATTAAATGTTCCTTCATAATTTAATTTTAAATAATATCTCGAATAATAAAATCAGTATACTTTTGTTAATTATAACTAAATTTATATAGTAAAATACCTATACACATATTCTTCTTATATAATTTAATTTAAAAAAAATTGAAATGGTTATTTGTAAAATGATATTATAAATTTAATTAAAGTTCCCATATTTATTCATTCTATGAAGTAATATATATCTATGTGCGTGTATATGTATATATATTTATTAATTTATATGTGACTAGGCTCAATTATCATGTTAATTAATAAGTATTCACATGACTTAAATTCATATATTTTTAGGTTGTGTTTAAAATATGTTAATATTTTCAAATTAATATTAATTTATAATTCATTAAGTTAAAATAATACTATAGCATGCTTTACTTTTTATAAAAAATTTCAAGTTTTTTAGTCAATTTTTAACAAAAATCATTTTTCAAAAATCTAAAAATAACGAGTTTGAGTTTGAGTTCTAATTCAACTAGATTTGAACTTGAAAACGTCGAACTTGAGTTCAAATGAGCTATCTGCGTTAATATAAGTCGTGCTTTAACGAAATATTTTTACCCCATCTGAAGTCAACTTTGACTAGCTTGCTTGTACTCACAAGTCAAGCGAAAGAAAAATTAATTGGGCTGAGCTTGAGTTTGTACAATCAGTGGAGCCCATAATAATCGCTTTTGAGCAAGTTTAAACTCGATTCATCGGGTATATTAACAACAGTTGAGCACTATTTAAAAATCCCAGCACAGCTAATTATATCTGTTCCATTTAAAATAGTATGTTGAGAACCTAACACAATATAAAGATGGAGATGCTCTAAAGATTCGTCCACTGAGATTGATAAAAAAAAAAGGCCAGGCTTCAACTGGCGATGCAAAACAAGCCTTCCTGTCTCCATATGTATTTGAAGCTCCACTGGCAAGGAATCACTTTCATCACGGGCAACCTCGCCATCCGACCCCACCAGCCACATGCATATGTAAATATATACAGTCTACAGTCTACACTCTACAGTTTCAATGTGGTTTCAACTCATTTCGGAGTTTCTTCCAATCACTCACGTCTCTCAAAAACTTCTTCCTGTTCTTGATCGCTTTACACGTGAGTAATTATGGCAAAAACTTCAAAGCCTTTGACCGTTGGCCTTGTTTTTCTTCTTCTGATCATTTTCTGTCGAGAAATTGTGGGCGTTGAGGGAAGGCTTTCGAAGTGCAGGAAATGCTCAAAGGCGCGCCACCAAACGTTTTCGAAACCGACAATGGGTGGGAAATACGGCGGATCCGCCGAGGCGCGGACGAGTAAGGCAGAGCACGTGGAGGATTTTCGACCCGCTGCGCCGGGGCACAGTCCCGGCATCGGTCATTCGATCCAACACTAATGTTGTATATTATTTCCTGTTAGTAATCCCTTCTTGCAATTATGTGGTGGCATGCATGGCAAGATGTAGATTGCTGCCATTACGTTATCGTCTATATTGCTTCATAGATTTCTCAACAGTTCATAAATGATTAAGTGTTGTTGTATCATCACCTATCTCGAATCGATATCAGTGAACCAAAAAAGGTGCAGTGGCTACTACGCATTTTACAACAATAAAAAAAAAATTTTACAACAATACATAAAAGTAGAATTGGATAGGAAACCCCCCCTACGGCTACAAAGGGAGAGAAACCACTAAATCCCACTACAATTTAGTTTTAAAAAATTGAATCCTATACTGTGTATGCTTTCGTATTAAAGTGTAAGGCCTTCTTACTAATTATATATGATCATTATATTCTTACTCTATTTAGTTTTTAAATGATGACATCTCTCATGGCCTACTTGATGGCTATGTTTGGGAGAGGGGTTTTGTTGAAAATAATGATCTATTGAAGTTATGTTAGTATGAATAATATAATTGAAATAAAGGTTTTATGTAACAAATTATATTATTTATTTGAAAGCGTTTGTACATGTATAAATCATATAATAATAATTGAATAATTTGATATATGGAGATAACAATTAGTTTTTGAGGTACAAAAATATATAAATATGAGTGTATGTGTGTGTATATATAGGTATTGATTTGATTGTAAATATGTATAATGAATGAATATTAATTAGCTAATTGTATACACAAGAGATAAAAAGTTTGACTTTGAAAATTGAGTAGTATATTTAGTAGTATAAAATTTGAAATTAGATTCCAAACAAAATGAATGCGTCAAGGCTTACAATCAGCATTAATTTATGCTTAATATTACGCGCAAACAAATACAAATGAAATATTTTGGAGAAATAAAATTAATATAATATAACAATAAAAATAATATATTTTGCAAATCAAATTTAAAATATCGGTCTTAATTAAATAGTATAAAAATATATTTTTTATAATTATAAATACAAACCTCAATTTGGACAAACAATTTTTTCAGGATTTTTTTGTTTTCGTTTTTTTTTCAGCATAAGTTTGGTCTGAGTCAAAATCGTCTTCGACATGCTATCGCTCCAATGTTACAAACATATGTAAATTTTTAAGGTCTTAGAAATTATGTAATAATGTAAAAGTAGTAGAGAGAAAAAACCACCAACAGTTAACAAAGCACCAGCACCATCACTTGCCGTTGCCTTTGAATTCACCTCCAACCCATCGGCCACCGCCGTCCGCTATCACCGCTTCTAGGGATTTTTATACTTGATTAGTATCAATTAGTCCACAATCTCAGGTTGTCGGAACACGCTAAATATTATAAATGTTTTTCAAATAATTTCTAATTTGAGATATACTAGACAGGTTTGCTGTTATGATCTAAGGAATCAATGATTCTAGTACATTTAGTTATTTGAGAAACTTCAACCTTACACTACCAAAACCTGGATGGATTGGAACAGCTAAAATCCATCCCAAATTAAGGACAACTTTGGGATAACTTTTTTAATTCCATACCGAATCCGTCTCTAAATATATAATTTTACAAAAATAGTAAAGCCATCTCAAATTTGACATGAATTTTTTTGTAGTTCCAAACCTGTACCAAATTGGGATGGTTTTAGGATGGGTTTACCCTAAAGTCCCAATTCCATTCCAAAACCGTCTTAAATTATTTTGCTAAAATTTTTGAAGAACGCAAATGGCGAATGAGTAAGCCCTCGTGCACAATCTTAGGGGGTAAGTATAATTACTTAGCTATGTCCATATTGAAAACAATGTCATACAACTGTTAATTGATTTTCTACGTATAGAGGAGATGATGCAAAAATTACAATATGATCAAAATGCCGTCGAAGTCCAAGAGGCACAAGAGTTAGAGGGTTTTAGGACTTCATCTAGTTCAATCAATGGTAACATAGTTATCCTCAATGGGCTTGGTGACTTTAAAAAAGGCCGCTTGCCAGGGATGAGTTTAAAGTCTCAATCTTACAAACAGTTATCCCATAGATCGACTAGCTCTAGATGATATTAAACAAATTCATGCGTCTTACTTCTAAAAAGCTTAGCCTCAACTCCCTCAATGACGATTAAGGTGACGAAGATAATGAGACCTCAATAGTTAAATTAAATGTTGTTGCCCGACATTTCTCATTTCGTATGTTTTCTTCACTTTCGACAAGATGGGTTTGTATAACACTTTTAATTTGGCTTTATTGTGTGTAAATAATTCCGCCCCTTTCAGGTGTATTATATTTAAAATTATTACATATTTTCGTATTTATATATTTTTGGCAGAAATTCTTGTATAGAATTTAGTAATTAATTGTATAGGAATGATAGGAATTTAACATAAATTTAATTGAATTTTTCCTCCAAAAAAATGAAAAACTGTCCCAAACCCGTCCCAAATTGTTTAGCTGGATGCCGTTCCAAAATAGTCGTCCCAAAGTCATACCAGAAAAGCCATCCCAAAATCAAGCCATTCTAAAGTCGTCTTAAAAAAGCCGTGTTAGAAACGTGCCAAATAAAACCGTCCTAAAAAAAGCCGTATTAGAAACTTGCCAAATAAAACTGTTTCAAAAAAAGTTGCCCGAATTCATTTCAAATTTGAGACGGTTCTGCTGGAAGCTATCTCAGATTTTAGCAATGGGTGAATAGGGACAAATGAGAAACCTTATCAAATTTGATTTTAGACGACTTTTGATATAAAATTCGTCTCAAAAAGTCATCTCAAATCTTGTATTTTTTGGTGATGTTAAAAATTTAAAAAGAAAAGAAAATATAGCATCTTTTGATTCTAAATGGAAAACCATTCAGACTTGTTCAACTTAACAGTTTTGTTTTTCTTGATTCATTGTCACCGTTCATAATTAGTATAACTTAACGGGCATGCTTGGTTTGCGATTAGGATGGGTATGGGTAAAAAATTTTGGTGATTTGAGTCGAAAGGAAAAACTATATTTGATTTGTAAGATTTGCATATGTTAATAAATTATTTATATATAATAAGAATTAGATTGTGTAGTATTATATAGGTTTATATGATAAAAAATAAATATGAATATAAAAATTGTAAGGATCGGTTTTAGATTTAACTGTAAATAAGTATAATGATTAAAAATTTATTAGTTAGTTATAGAAGTAAAGAGAAAGAAAATTTGAATTTGAATTTAAAAAAAAAATTATTTCTAAAATTCTTTATTATGAACAGTGGGCAAGTAGGGAAACAAAAATAGCCAACAACAACCTATTCAAAGGCTTCTTCTGACATCCATTCTACATTCCATTTTATATTCTTAACCCCAACTCAGAACTCCAAAGGCTGAGTTGTATGTCACGTGATTGTAACAACGCAGCGGCGTCCTGTGACAGTTATGAAGGCAATATGCGCACCTGGACATCATTTTAGAATTTACATTAACTTTACCATGCGATGGCATGGTCAAGATACTTTTAATTTTCGACAGGGTTCAAGTGGAGCAACTTTTAGAGTTAGCATCTCCTAATTAGTGAGTGAGTGAGTGAGTGAGAGAGAGACAGAGACAGAGACAGAGACAGGCAGACAGACAGAGAGATCAAGGTCCTATATAAATTAAAAAACCGTATATTGGCATAAAGTTGGAGTCAAAAAGTTGGAATATTTGTTCTGGACAAGAAGTCATCGTGTGTGGTAGTTAATTCTGTTTATTAATTGTGCTCATTTCTACCGCACTTTGATTCCCAAATTTCATTCTCAGTTATCACAAAACATTATCACTTCATTAAATATGAAAATTTGGTAGGGGTTTTGAGGCTAGTGGGTTGCTGCAAAGGCTACTTCACTTTATTATATTAGCATTATTTTACTTCGTCCCACATGGAGACAGACACTCGTGGATCGAATTTAATACAATAGTAAGTTTGAGCTCAACGGACGGTCCGTGGTATAGTTTGTCCTACGGATAGGTAATTTAATACATGCTACGCACTAGACACGGATCCTTGAATAAACAATGTGAATCAAGTAAAATATTCAAGAGCTTGAGTTACAAAAGGCTTCCATATTTCACACAATTTTTCCGTCACATTAAAATTAAATTGGAAATATATACGTGATGGTTGATACAAACTTGAAGTAGATTTTAAAGGCAAGACTCCAAACTTGTGCATCATTTGTGTGCAATGTGGGCTATGTTTCAGTACAAAGTTACATCCATCCAAATTTTTCTTTTTAAACATGTTACCTATTAAAATAATATTTTTAGTTTCTTTTTCTCTTACTTTTTTATACTATTCTTAAATTTTGCACCAATATTTATGCAGACAAAAATTGCATCCAAACGGAGCCTATAATTCTCTCATTGAAATTGCAATGTACAGTTGAGGTACTTTTTTCTGAAGTGGTGCTGATTGCTAATTGGGTTCAAGTTCAATTCTTCAACTCTTACTTCCGGTGTGATTGGATACGAATGATCTAGTCTAAAATTATAAATCAATTATTATTGTATAAAAATCATGAACTCGGGCTTCTTGAGTTACTTGTGAAACATGTGAGTTCTTTGCTGGTGCTGAATTATGAAACAAACTTATCAATGCCATTGGATTACCCGGCGCATGAAGACCGCATGCAGCCTAAAGTTATGCCATCGAGTGCCTTCTGTAATGATAAGTAGCATAAGTTGGAAAGCCGTTTCAAGTTGACCCCTCTAAATTTTAAATCTCATCACGGAATATCCTACAAAGTCAAACACCGATTGCATAATAAAAACATTAAAGAAAGGTAATTTACAGAACATCAAGTAAACGAATCACTAACTGCTGAATAACAAATGAATAAACAATATATAAATATGAATAATAAATAATAACACAAAATTTTAAAGTAGTTTACTCTTCAATGGGCTACGTATATGAGGCAAGACTCGAAATTGTTCTACTGCTAAACAAATAAAAGTACTAAAAAGAGATTTTTCTGAAATAGTGGTCTAAAAACACCCCAACAAATCTGTACTATTTTTGTTACTCACAAAAAATATTCCCACAATTTTCTTTCATTTTCTCCTCGCTCTAACAATTTTTCAATATATCAAAATAGCATCATGTTATTACTGCATTGGCTAACTTGCTATGTTCTACCCCGCTTTTGCAACAGGCAAATGTTCTCTGCATTATGAGAAGGTGGACTAATTGTGATCCCACCGCCTAGCCACGTTTTAATTTATTTTTATTTTTGGTTTACAGAAGTCTACGGGTCCCACCAATTTAGGAGAGACCCACAACAAAAACACTGTTCTTGCTAAATTTGCCAGTTTTTGCTGATTTTAGTCTTTCTTTGTCAAAGATTCTGCTAATGAAATAATTCCCATTTCATGTCTCGTAATTGAGACCACCGTGTTTTTTTCGAGTCCTCTAACACCATGTCTCAGGGAAAAAGTCCCTGTTTCCAAAGACTTCACTCATGCCCTCTCATCTCACCGAACCCATTCTTCTTCCTCCCTATGCTTCTGTCACCATCCCGCCTTTCGCTCTCCTCCAAAACTGTCGTCTCTCTCCTCTGATATTTTCTCCCACCATCAGCTAAGGAGGGCTTGTCACCCCCATCTGCTTCCCTCCTCGCCTACATCGTTTGGAATCACCATCATCTTTGTCAAGGCACTTGATTTGCAATTTGAGACCTATATTAAAGGGGCTCCAAGTGAGTTTCAGACCTTTTTCATGGTGGTGGTAGCCTCCTCTTCACTGCCACGAATAATTCTGGCGAGAGACAACAGTGATGGTGTTCGTCCCTCTTAGTTTCGTTGTAGAGAGATGACGGCGGTAATTACAGCGTTCTTCCCCTGTGTGTTTTTGGCCTCAGTGGGGAGTATTTTACGGTGGCGAACGTTGGGGTTAAGTGGCTTGGTTCCCACATCTGCTCTACCCAGGCTTGCACGTAGGACTCGCTACCTTTGTTCCTCTTGTTATCGTATTTTTAGGTGAGATTTTTCTAGTTATGTAGGTTCGGCAATGATGTTTTGGCCATTTTAACCACGATAGTGGTGGGGTTGAGGGGTCGGGTATCTTGGCTTGGTAACCAAATGTGGATTGCAGCCATAGACAGCCACCTTCCCCACCATGTGCCATAATCTACCGCTTATCTGAGCTTAGAGTTGTTTCTATATATTTCTCTTTGTTGTTCGAAAAATATGGACTCTATCTGGACTAGCAGCTTCCGACCGTGGCGGTTGTCAGTTGGCAACTGCTGTGCTTGGATCTGGTTTGCATCTATGGATTGATCTTGATTATTTTAGTATTGATCTTGATTATTTTAGTATTAATCTTGCTCATTTTGTTGTTAATGTGTTTGGATTAGTTTAGCGTTTAGGTGGCTAGTGTAATCTTGCTGATTAATGTGTCAAACTGGCTGATTAGTTTAGTATTAATCTTGCTAAAGTGCTATCAATGTGTTAATCTTACTCATTAATTTAGTGTTAATCTTGCCGAATTGTTGATACTATGTTAATCTTGCTGATTTACTGTTAATGCTTTAATCTTGCTGATTTGTTGGTGTGTATTAATTAGATGGTTGGTGTAAAATTAATTACACTGTGTGGGATTTTATTTTTGATTTATACTATGCTAAATAGTGTTTATTTTGGTAGGTGGGCAACCTTTGATTCAATAGGATGGGTGTTGGTTGCCTTAACATGCTTTTACTTTTTCTTTTTTCAATCAAAATCTACTATGTATTGTAGTCCCATTTGTATTTTATTGTCATTATCGTGTAACAAAGTATAGTGTAGGCTTGAGATATATTCCATAGTATGTGAAACATGTACTATATTGAACAATCCAACAGTGCACCAATTATTATAATGCACTGTTGGTAGGCATTGTCCAGTTTGTGTTGCCCATTATAAAGGCAAACATCCCCTCCCTCGTTGGCTCACACATACATTACACACTCTGCACTAGTTTGACATTATTATGAACTTTAGCTATGTTTTGCTTTGAAAGTGTGAAGTTCAACTTTTGCAAACTTATGAAGATATGTTTTATGTGGTTGCCATGCTCATCTATCCAAGCAAAGCAATGGTTGATGAGTTGGCGGGCTTGGTTTGTTAGACTTACAAAGATATTGGAATGAATAGTCAATGAAATTATATGATTATTTTATTATTGTAATGTACAGCCTTTTGAGAATATATTTTTATGTAGATTAGTGACATTGTTATGATAATTTATTTCAATGCATATTATGCTTTTGTTTTCTTGATGTTTTTGTAGAAGGTATTTTGAGTTGTATATGTTAAATTGTTTAATATTAGAATATGAATTTATTTAGCTGTACCTAAATTTTGTACATTTTTTGGTTTATACTTGACATTTAGATTTTATTCTTTAGACTGTGATAATGTTAGTTATGTTAATATAAATTTTGTGATGACCTAATCTACAAGTGCTCATTTTTACTATAGTTATACTAATTTTATTGGAAAGCAATCAACTCATGGCTACGTCACTTCATGAATTAGGTGAAATAGATTCAAGTCTTAAATAATCAGAATCAAATATGTCACTTAAAATTGTACCAATAAGAATTAGAATTATTTATTCAATTATGAGAAATGATTATATGAAAATTGCTCTTGTAAACATAAAATCACATGGAATAATGGAGTTTTGGTACACAAAAATCAAAATTAAAATTAAAATGTATTTTATTTTTAAAAAAAAATAAAATCAAAGTAATGAAAATTTTAATTAAAATCATCAAACCAAAATGAATTTAATAAATTGTAATTGTATTAAATTTGGACGGAAATTACATAGACTATATAATATATAAAATTTTATTTTATAAGAAAACAATTTTTTTAAAATAATCGAGAATTATTTAGAATGTGACTATAAAAAAATTAGAATTATTGCATTTTGGAAGAAATAGTTACATTAAATATTAAAGAAAATTAAGTTCAATTAGGGAAAGGATGAATTCAAAAATTAATTGAATACATGAAAATATTGTAATTTATAAACAATTTAAGTAAATGATAGAAATAAAATTAGGTTATAAAGTATGTAAGAATTTTCATTAAATATTTTAAAATTTAATTTAAAAAATATATTATTTTGTTTAGAAAAATGTACCAGAAGTGGAAATTTTCAAATGCATCCTAAAGTTCGAAATTTTATTAAAAATGAAGTAAGAAATTAAAAAAAAATATAGTGCGCAAGTGGAATACAAAATATTATTATTTTGTAATAGGAAATGAAACGTGTTATTTATATAAGTAAAACTGCATTATTAACTTAGAAAGTTAAATGTAAAAAAGAAATAATATGTTATAGGGAAAATAAGTAATTAAATTAGGTAAATATGATGCTTTATAAATTAAAAAAGTGTAAGGAAATGTTTAATGAAAAATGAATTAACTTATTGATTATGATATCTAAAATTTTTGTGCATTAACAATTAATAGAAAACCATATTGCAAACTATTTGAAAGGTAATTAAATATACAAAACCAATTAAAGATCAAATAAAAAATAGGGAAACATTGTATTTTGAATAGTCTTTAGTAAATTAATATCGTTAAATATGCTATAAAAATTTAAATCATTTATTTTATAAATAATGTAGAAATGAAAAAGAATATTGGAAAAAATTGGAAAGAATTGTATTTTGGGAAAAATCGTATAACCTAGATTAATAACAAAGCATTATATAGTATAAAATTTATGTTTATAGTTAGTTAATTAAAAGATGAATTGAAGAATTACTTTAAGCATAAGAAAACTATATTTTTAAAATATTATTGGAACAAGATAATTAAATTACGTTGACTTTATATAATTAAAATATTATTTAAACAGAATAATATATATATATATATTTGTAAAGATCAATTAAGTAAAATATGTTGAATGCACAAAATCATAATTTGTCCGACTGTAAGACTTCACAATGTGAATATAACGGTAGGGCTTATGATGATGGTTATAGATGTCATTTTGACCATCTTACACGGACCCAGCTAATGCATCAAAGGATGCATACTGGCTCACTTCAAATACCGATACATTTATTGATATTATATATAATAAAGTCCTCAAGACAATCTTAAGGGGGTGACGTTCACCCCATCGAAGTGGACAAAAGTAATGATAAAGATGTGGTCTATCTGTCCTTATGTAAATTAGACCATTAAACAATTAAATATAAAATTTAGTAGACTAAAGAGAAGGAGGAAGAAATACTATCGGCTACTAAATGCTGAGACAGGGTTGGGATGGGATGAATCCAAATCCATGGTGATAAGCACTCCTAAGGTCTAGGCAACCTAGCTAGCTATAATGTTATACCTTACAGTCGAAATGTATTCGCCTTTGCTAGACTTGGCATAACTTATTCATACCTAACCCAAGTAACTCATAACTTTGTAGCTAATTCCTGATGATAAGAATCTACAAACAAACAGATGCCCACAATACCGGACCTTCACTGACCTCCCCCCCCCCTCCCCCTCCACAATAAGCTTAACTACACAATCATTCAAGGAGGCTTTTCCAATCCCTACTCCAAGGCGTAGCTATGAGGAGGAGTTCAAAGAAACCAACAGAAGGACCTAGCTTAAAATAATATGCTAATGGTGTCACAATTCCATTCAGAGTTGTCCAATGGACGCATGTCCACTAGTGGTGCATCATTCCCGTCAAGGAGAAAGAACATCAGCCTCAATTCTCTCAGCTTTGAACTCACGAGAGAGAGCAAACAACAAGGTCACTGAACAGACTAACCCCAACCCACCCACCATGGTTGAAAAATGCATAAGTGTATTGGAGGATATAGAAGATCTACCGAAAAAGATTTACTATAATTTCATACTGAAGTTCGAAGATCCCACCATTGTAAAATCTTTCTAACACTTCCACCGCATAAAAGTTGGGGGTATCTAGATAGGTTGATATAGGTGGGAGTTGTGGTTGGTTTGAGGGGCATTATTATATTTATATATATTCGAACTGTTAGAACATTTTAAATTGTCATGTGTGAATTGCATTAACCCATAATCTACAAACATTTTTGTGCTTGGTATTCCACGTGATGTTTTGTCTCTACCATGTTCACTGCATTCTTTAACACAAATAGAGTTGTCTTTGACCTGAGCATATAAACATTTTGCATTTCATAACTAACGTATGAACATGTGTAATATCTTTTGATATAAATGTAGATATGGCTGGATGAGGAAATGCAAGCCCATTTGAAGAAATAGAAGGAGATGTTCTCAATGATGTTGTACATGTCGTGGGTGATGACATCAACGGATCATGCAGGTGCGTGAGGGAACACCTCGATCGAAGCATGCAAAGTGTTATTTTTCTCTACATACATGGTGCAACTTGTTCATTTGCAAACATATTTAAGTGATCATTTAGAGATTCAACTTCTGAGGTTTAGATTGGATTAATGAGTTACTCTGTGGGTATAATGACTAGTTTTATGATACTGTGCACATGACAAAGCCCACTTTCCGATTGCCGTGCCAGAAGATCGTGCAAACAGGCTACTTACTGTAGCGCAATCATGTTCATATATTCTGTGAAGAGTCAGTTGTCATCTTTATTAGGTGCATTGCTATACATCATTGCCAGCAGGAAGTTGCTGAACGATTTCAGCATTCCCCTAATACAATCAACCGTCACCTACACATGGTCTGAAATGCCCTACACGCAATGGCAATAGTGTATATTAGGCCTCCAAAAATGTCTGTGATTTGTGAACAAATTTTAAACAATACTAACTAGTACCCTTACTTCAAGGTGAGTGCATTTTATTGAATTTATGGTTTGATATATTAAATTCTTAGGTAAACATGACCACCAAAAATCATGTGTAAGACTGTATTGAAGCCATTGACAATAGTATTATGCTGACGTAGGTCCCAGTTATTGCGTCCCAAGCATATTGGAGTCATAAGGCACAACTTAGCCAAAACATTATGGTAGTATGCTCGTTTAACCTCAAGTTCACATTTGTAGTGTCTAGACAAAGAGAAGTGCAACTAATGGTTAGATTCTACATGATGTACTCTAGAATTTGGAGTACAACTTGTCATGGCTGCCACTAGTTTTTAAATAAAGTAGACAATGATTTTCTTATTGTTAACTTTTCTTACACGAGTGCATCTCCCATATTGGTAGAAAAATATTACGCAGTCGAATACAAACGTGCTGGGGTTCTTAGCCCCCTAAAGGGGAGAATACTACCATGTCCCCAAATAACAAAGTCCTAGACAAAATTTGTGCACCATAATGGAGTTGTTCAACAACCGCTATTCATCGGTCAAGAACCACATTGAGCGATGTTTTGGTGTCCTGAAAAAAAGGTTCTCAATTTTGAGAGGACTGATGCCAAACTATAGTGTAAATTCCTAGGTAAACATCGCCATTGGGTTTTTTATTTTTTTTTTATTTTGATTAAAATTATAATTTGACACTGTGAGGGTTTTAATTAAATGTAAATGGCAGGATAATGTCATCATAGGTCATTTTGCCACTCCAAACGGCAGGATGGCCATTTTTGGAAAAAATGCAAAACTCCTCTCATACTTAGCTTCAAATATGGGAGGGCTATATTGACGTCATCCCGCTGGTCTAAACAGTAAGATGATGTTACTGAAAAAAAAAATACTATCGCAGTAATATACCAATTAACAACATAAACACAAAAATTAAAATTATAACCTAATCAAAAACGAACATTAACAACAAAAACACAAAAACAATAATTTATATAAATATACATTCTTATTATTCCAATAGACTTTAACTTCAACAGCACTATTTATTACCATTCATATACTTCATCAACACTCAGAGAAGAAAGCAATCAAACTCCAATATTTTCCAAGTAAAATTTCTACAAACAATGTGTTATATTTTTTTACAAAAATAGTAGAAATTATTTACATGTAAAATTTATTGAAATATAGGATTTTTATTTAAATAATTCAAATAATAATAATTGCATTTAATTCATAATACAATTTCTATTGCCTTTTGTTCTTTGCTAACGTCATCTGATTGTTTTAAAATTATAAGATTATTATTCTTTAAAGAATCACTACAAAAATATTAAATATTATAAAGTTTTCAAATAATTTCAAATAAAGAAATAAGGAAATATCAATAAAATTTAAGAGAGAGAGAGAGAGAGAGAATGTTTCACAAAATACACAAATATAACAAAGGACAAAATGTATAAATATCAAACAGTTTATAAATATATTAAATAAAAAATAATAAAATATCAAAAGAATTTACCAAATGATATAGTTTGTAGACTACAAACATAATTTCTAAGCTTTTTAAAAGTAGAAAAAAGTGTTAAACTATAATTGTAATTAACATAAGGGTAATTCTTTTAATTTACTTTCTCCAACAAACATTTATTATTAAAATAATATTGTAGTATATTATTTTAAGAAATGCATTTTCTATGCAATACAAAATTTTGTTAACAAGATTTCATATTCACCATTTACACATTATTAAAGTTTATGTTTAAATTTATCAGTTTTATTGACATTTATTAATTTCATTAGACTTACATTTTACAACTTTACTAAAACGTTTTAACGTAAATCCCTTAACTTATTATACAACATTTTATGTCTCAGACAAAATTCTTTAATAGGAAGAAAAATATCACTTACTACAATAAAAAAGCACTACTCTTCCAGGTGTGTTCAAATATATCAATTTTTTAAAAATTTGGCAGCTTCATTCAAATTATATTTTATTACAACATAAATGTCAAAACATAAAAAAAAACCTAAAACTATTATACAACACAATAATAAAACTCCATTTATTGAAAAATAGGATTTTTTATTTAAATAAAATTTTTCATTTTAATTCAAATTATAATAATTTTGTTTAATTCATAAAACAATTTCTTTTACCTTTTGTGTTGTGCTAACATCATCTCACCACATCGTATGGCTCCATATTTCCTTCAAAATATGGGGTCAAATTCATTTTTTTCAAATGACCCTATATCACCATTTCAAACAGCGAGATAGATCACTTTTATAACTCCCTCCCCTCCCCTTCCCCACCTTTATTTTATCAAATTCTAATTTTAATTAGAATAAACAATAAAAAACCCTTTCGTCGTTGTAGCATGTGTCATTCACAACTTTGTAATCACACATTGCGATAATGACAATTTCGTAAATGAGGTGGCAAATTCTAACTGGGTGGACGATGATTCTTCTGCCTCCATGCAATTAGATGCAATCAGTCTTAGATCAATTGATCCAATCCAATATTGAGATCTATTCAAAGAGAGTGTACATGCTGACAATCACATGCGAGATCAAATTGCACATGATATATGGATGGCACATCAAGGCTAATCTGTTTTATGTTTTAATGTCTACTTGTTATTTAATTCTAATGATTGTATCTCTAATCTAATTAGATAGAATTTTTAGCCTTCTATATCATATATAAACTGTAAAACGTGTTGAGCATTATCTGTATCCTTTGTGCTCATCTCTTAGTTAGCATGAAATGTTAATGTTGTGAATGGGGTTTATCCAAACATGAACTACAAACGTGTGCAGCATCATAAATCAACATAGACAGTATCCTTCAACACGCCTGGCTGCGTTCATGTGGCCCCCCGAACAAGGATGGGGTACTCATTATGACACTATTCAACATAAGTTTTAACTAGCCTTATTTACATAAGATACGTGATCATGAGATGTAATCCATGTGCAAGGAGTTGGCTTGTTAGCTTACAACAGACTTCGAATACGAGATAGCTCATTTCTTGGTCATGGCCGAGCTGTACGTCATATAAACTTGATATGTCACATTTGAGCATTACTTATCTTTACCAAGCATTACATATAACCTAACTACAATACAAGTGATAATGGGGGACAAGTTTTGGAAAGGGCCCACCGAGTGTGTGTAATTTAAATTATTTGGTTGTGTGGATTAATAATAAGCATTACATATAATCCATTTTTGTAATATGCGCTAATTCTTCATGCATATCATTGTGATTTGAATGCAGGAGACTCCCCGATAGTGGCGCTAGCGCAACAGAAGGAGCCTTGGAACGAGACTTTGCGCACATTATTCGCTGAGCCCCCCTCGCCCCCATAAGAGGACACGCCACCACCTAGGAGGGCCTCGCTTGAGGTCATCATTATTTTTTATTTCGACACTAAGTCTAGCCACGTCCAAGGTGAACGATAGTACCAACCCCCATAACCCCCGCCCATCATTGACATCTCATCTTCCCACGTGGCCAACAATGTTGCATCTACGTCAGTCCTCCGTCATAGGGACCCTTGGAAGGCTACATTGCAACAACAGCAAACTGCAAGATGCCAGGAGTATGAGTAAGAGGAGACACTCAAGAGCATAGCATGGTAACTTGATTATGCATGGGGTAGTAGTTGGTGGCGTCGCTAATGCTCCCTATGTTACATTATTTTTATGTAGTTATCTGTATTGCGTTAGATTTACATCTGTAGCTTGCTAATTTCGATACTTTACTACTGCAACATTGCTATTTGGTGTTTTGCTCATTCCTGTATTTTGAATATAATACACAATTGTGCTTTGAAGGGGTTAAATCATATTGTACTGTTGGATTCTACATTAGTGTGAATCAAATTCTACATTATTTGAATGTTATCTTGTTTCATGCTAAATTTGTGTACGACAGATTTATATACATATGCGTATGTATATATGTGTGTTATACATGTGCAAAGTATATAATATATTAAATATTTATATATAATATATAAATTATCATGCATATTGTATTAAATAAAATATTTAATATATATATATATAATCCATACATGTAGTATATATATGACATATATTACTTGTAATATATATCATAATATACAAATTATATTTAAAATATATTGCATATTATACAATACATACATACATACATATATATATATATATGATATAATAAATATCTTACATAATATGTAAAGAATATGCATATATATATATATATATATATATTATAATATACGTTATAACTTCAATATATATTATATATTACATATATATAATGTACTATAATATGTATATATATAAGGTTTATAATATATACGGTATAATATATCTTCATATGTAATATGTATATGTATATACATATGTACACACACAGTATAAATTATATGTAATGGATATATATAATACACACATATTATGCAATATAATATATACGTAATACGTATATTACATTTAATGCACTTACTGGTTTTATAACTTGCGAAAAAATTTATGAAATGCATCGTCTTGTTGTGGTGTTTCCACATAAAGTATATTCACATATCTTCTCTGTCGTTTGAAATTTTTAAATTCTTTGTAAATTATACTGATTAAAAATTTAGGTTATGTTTGTTTTGATTTTTTAGTTTGTGTTTTTAAATATAATTTTTAGAAAGTGTGTAAAAGTAAGAGAGAGATAAAAAAAATTAAAAAATATAATAATTGAAGTGTGTGTTTTTGAATGAAAAAAATGAAAACAAACATAGCATTCGTTCCTTTAGTATGTTATTGATATTGAGGGTTGCTCCATCCATGGCTGCCAGCAAAATGTGATTCGGGGCATCCCCTCAAAAAACTTAAAAATATATTTAAAAAAAGAAAATAATAAAAAAAACGTGGGGTTTAATTACTTACTAGTAATTTTGGCATACTATATATGTGTGCTTACATTTATATAATATAAAAATAATAATTACTTAATTTATTTTATTTATAGTATATATTAGTTTATTGAAATATTAACTTCATACTCATGCCAAAAACTGTTATAATCGGAAAAAGAATAAAATGGAATAATAAAATAAAAATAAGTAAAAAGACAACTTTGTTATTAAGTGAAAAATGGCACGTATATAAATCTAATTAGTTTAAACATATAGAAATCAAACTCTTGATATATGGTATAGGAGATGACTTTGTCATTATAAAGTTGATGGAGGGTACAAATGTAAATTTACTTAATATAACGATATAAGGCCTAAACTTTTAATATATATATATAGTATACAAGGCTTTGTTCACTTTTAATAATTAAGTTAGATGAATTATTTTACCAAATCCAATCGGAAGTTCTTTATAATGAATAAAAGTCTTTAATTAATGTTAAATTTGACATAAAATAACTAAAACAAACAATAATTAACCATATACATCAAATACGAGTAAATAATCTTTCAAAATAATTTTAATAGGCAGTAATCCCATTCTTAAAGTGGATATGCTCTAATTATATAATCATAGGCTAAGCCATGCATCTGAAAAAATTGGCCCACGTCGGAAGAGCCCATGAGGTTTCATTGATTTAGTCCCCATCAAATTTGAAAAGATGCGAGAGCCCAATGTTTTAGCAAATTGACGATGAGACCATAAAGAAATTGTTTCTTAACAAATAATTTGATTTACAGAGCAGTTTAAAAAAAAAAAAAAAACCTTATCAATTTAGACGTCATGCACAAAATTCTCACCTACTTCACTCTGTTTGTCAAAGAAATGTTAAATTGTTTTGACTTTTGAGGTTAACAATTGCATTGGCACATTAACGTAAGTGTTTCTCGTGTACATTAGCATAATTCGTGTTACACACAGTATTATTGGTAATTAAAATATTATATAAAATAAAATATATGACGAAGTAATTTGTGTAAAATTTTGGGGTGAAATAAATCTTGGATTAAATGTTAATTTTCTCCATTCTCTTATAAAGTAAATACAAACTTGCGAGAAGATAAAGGATGATTTTTCACCGTACATATTTAAAATCCAATGACCTCAGTTTGGGTCCAAATTTTCCTCCATTTGCGTCCTATCAAAATTTATAATACCAATTATATTACTTAATAAAATAATTTTTTTTTATTTATCTCTCGTTCTCTTATTTTTACAGTATTTATCCAATTTGTCTCGCCACCATAATTTCATACAAATAAAGTTAATAATTTTATGCATTGATTAAGTCGCCATAGGATGTAACTACTTACTAAATGCTTACTGTTTCTGTGACTGCATTTGAGGGGCACTTACCATGACAATGTTTGTTTACACAAATATCACGTCAATTATTCCAAGTAATGGGTCGAAAGTTTCCACAAACCAAGTTACTTTCTAAGAAACCATAGCTGAAATTATGATATAATAATTATTGGCTTTATTTATGCGTTTCTTACGAATTATTGTATTAAAAATTTAATTATAATATAATATCGTTATCATGGTTGGTGTGATCCTTCGCAGCCACATTAAAATAAATTAGCATAAGAAGAAAATATTTGTTCCTTCCTTAGTTGGGCACTTATGCCATGGCTACGTTTGCACTTCCTTTTATATATTTTTTTTATTTTCTCCTGTTTATTGGATTATTAATTTTATATTTATCATTCATTGAATTTGTAATTTTTTATCTTCTTTTTTTTAAAAAAAAAATTGTAATGTGATTTTAATTTTCAACTAATTTTAATTTTATTGTTAATATGATTGAAAGACTATATGTTGATATTCTGTTGCAGATTATGGTACCCTTACTCTATTCATTTTGTGTCATTTATTACTCTCTCTCTCTCTCTCTCTCTTAGATAATTTAATTTTTTATCTGTTATTTACATATTTTATTTTTTTGAATTTGTTTATTTTCAAAGTTTAACATGTGTTTTTAAATATTTTTAATTTAAGAATTGTATAATAATAAAGAAGAGAAAGAAATAAATTTTTTTAAAAAATAATCATTAAATATGTATTTTTAAAATCTATAATTTAAAAACCAACGTAGCCTTTTATAATTTATGGTCTAACAAAAACCACACACTTATTTATGCATAATTATCAGGCATCATATAATTTGAATTTGACATTAAGTCCCTGTTCACATATCAAATACATAATCTTTCCCCCACGACGACGAAAAGGAAAAATGAACAAAGAACTGGGAAAAGAATTTCTTTATTATTTTCAAAAATCAAAAGAGAAAAAGGAAAAGAAAAACTGAATGCCATTAGTTATACGTCACCGTCCTAAAAAGCAAAGCACGTATGATAAAAATTTGCGGCGGGGATAGTCCAATCTCCATCGTCCATCCTGTAATCGGCACATCATTGCGGTGGCCACCACAAGATCACAAGTCACGACAAAACCCTATCATGGGTCCCACATAGTTGAAGCAGTTTTAATTACTAAAATTTATTGCAAGGGAGAGAAAGTTAGGACTCTGTTTGGTTGCGTTTTTGAACTCGCAACCCCGTGATGCTGACAACGGTAACTAGTAATTTTAATATATGTTAGGCGTGTGTTTAAATTTATATCATGTAAAATTAAAATTATTTATTGAATTGGTTTGATTCTTGATCTATTTTAGTTTATTTCAATATTTAATTTTATATTTAGATAAAAAATATTATAACTAGAAGAAAGATAAAAATAAAATTTTAAAAAAATGTTATACAAGATAATTTTATCATTTTTTTAATTAAAAACGAAGTAAAAATAAATATATAGAGAGAGTGTTTAGTCTAATTATAATAGTTGCTTTAAGGACCAAAGGTTTGATCAAGATGACAGCGGTGGTGATGATAGTCATGATGGTTACGGTAATAATATAAATCAAGGATATGAGAGTCAAAATATTTTTTCTCTTTTCACAATATAAATATTTAAATTCAAATATTATTTGTATTTTAAATCAAATTATTACATATGGGCACACATTTGTATATGTTTATATTCTAAGAAGATAATAATTGTGACCAATATCCTCACATAATCCAACCATAATATTAAAAATTTCACTAAATTTCAAAAAATTCAGAAAAAAAGAGGGCAATTTATTTTTACGGTATATATAAGACATCAAACCCTAAAATAATGCATCATTTAACTTCAAAAACAACCAAACAAAACCTAAGAATCTTTTGCACAGCATCGGACCCACCGCCGAATTTGTGGCTGACCGCTGAGTGGATTCTTCGTCAGCGCACTTGTGGGGCGTCTGCCATTTTCTTGTCTTTCATTCTAAGCCTTGTTTTTTTCTCATATATTAATATATTTTTATATCAATTACCGAGCATAATTAAGGTTGATCACGTCATAAACAAACACTAAAAAATTAACAATTCAATAAAAATAAATAAAGGTGCACCTTATAAACAAACTTAAATACGTTACTTTGAACTTTTGAAACAACAATTTTACTATTAATTTAAATTTTCTTAATAAAATTTCGACTTTCGAATATTTTTATTATTTTTGGCTTACTCATTCTTGTGTATTGCAACTTTTTTTTTAACCCAATTAGCATGTGAATGAAAGAAAATATAATGCTCATCTCTTCGGTGATCTATTTGTGAGAGGAAGGATCAAATGATGAAATGAATTATTTTGGGATCTAAGTCCATCAAAAACAAGATAATATATCTAAACCTTTTGATTGTACAAAGCATGTATAATTATAGAAATACTTTTTATTTGAAATTTCTTTCTTTTTTTTTTTTATCCCTTTTCTATTTCTCTTTTCTACTAACAAATTATTTTTATCTTTATTTTACTATCAAAATTTCTCTCTTTCCAAGTTCTTTTACCCTTTTTAATTTTTTTATACTTTTAATCTATAATTTTTTTCATCCTTTTTTTATTTTCTTTTACCTTATTATTTTTATTTGTATCTTCTCTCAAACTTTTTATCTTTCTAAACATTTTATTTTTTATGAAAAATATTTATACTTTTTAAAATAATTTTACATCTAGTATTTAAAATATAATAATTTTTTAATTTTTATATAAATTTATACACGCATATAATATGTAATTTGGACTAATTTAGAAGAACTAAGAAAAGTGTGTGAATTTGTTGCGTGCTCGGCCGCATGTTACATTACATGCAAGCCGTCTTCTCTTCTGCCGCTAATGTAATAAAATAAGTTTGTTTTGGGACAGGTGTAAGACGTGCTGACACAGCATGCTGTAGACCTTTTTGGATTTTTCTCTTTAGGTTACGGACTATGATTGGTGGGCAATATTATGACAGGAAAATTCCTAGTTGGCCAGCAACATGCTTATGATATTTTGCATTATTTTTCTTTTATTTTTAAAGATAATTCAATTGTCAATGCGTAAGTCGTGTTGGTTGGGCGAAGAGTGATCATCAACTTTGATTTACAGTGCTCACAAACACCATAATAAATAAATAAAATCAAAATCAAAATCAAAATTTAATACGCATTGAAATCAAATTGAAAAATCAAACAGTTTCTATGCGTGTTAAAATTGGATTGAAAAATTGAATATGATATCTAGTTTAACGTATATTTTTAAATTTGATAATGGGTTGTTTTTCAATGTTAATGCTGAATTATTTTTATTTAAAGTAATTCTCCTTTTTTAATTTTATGTTTCTTTCTGTGTCAGTTTGATCTTTGATATGCCCTTTTCGTTATTCTTCAATTATTTAGAGGAAACACACGCACGCACCAAAATTTGCATAAACAATCACAAAGAAGTGTGATCTTTTAATTTCATTTACTGAAAATACCGAATTATTATTATTATTTTTTTGAAATTAATTCGATAAGACATAAAGTTAAACTAAAATTTTAATTGAATATTCGACTTATAATTTTGACGTTGGTTTGACTCCGTCGATTGACTTCATTCATGCTAATCCACTTTTATTATAAATTTCCAAATGAAAACTTCATTTACGGAGTTTGTTTTTTCCTCTTTTCACATTTACATCTTATTAAAATATATACGATTCAAGTATATTATTATTTAAAATAATTTTCACCCTTTTTCTATTTTTTTTAATTCCTATATTTGAAACACGTATCTGTCGCCAATTCGTAGACCAATATAGCCGTCTTCTAAATGCCACATTTAATACAATATATATTGAATATTAAAATTGTAACAGATGTTACAATACTAAACACAAAGCATATTTTTATGTGGTGTAGCATTAATAACCTCCAATAAACCCCTTCTTTCTTTCCACGGGCTATTCCTGAATATTTATTCAATTTTGTTGCACGCCTTCTGATGCAAGATTTTTGTGCGACACGGTCACTAAGAGGGGTAGAAATACTACAAATTGATAGGCTATGTTTGGAACACTATTTCAATCTCCATCCTGACTTGTCGTTAATTGATAATATCATCTATAGTACGAGGGAGACAAATTGTGTTAGCGTTAACTATGTGTCGAGATCCAATAATAAGGCAGCTCATAGCGTGTCAAAGCTTGCCCTGTCTTTTGTAGGAAGTCGTGTTTGGTTTGTAAGTTTTTCTAAATCTGTTGTAGATGCTGTTATTGTCAACATGAGTTGATGGAAAATTTCTATTTTTTGGGGGGAAAAAAATTGGTATACAAGTCCGAATGCGTACAACAAATGCTGATTTAATATATTAATCAAATATTTAAGGTCCGTACGTATTAATATGAGCCGTCTAAGTAGGAGTAAAAGGATAATTCTTTAACATAAATAAAAAATAAAAAAAAAATCAAGAGTTTCCAGCTCGGGCAGGGAACAACAAAGCAATCTATACTATATTATTTATTATTTGTTATATTATTATATCAATAAGATTTTTTAGTTACATAAATTATTTTAAATTCTTGTACATTTTTTTAATCCTTTTTCCTCTTTTTTTTACTGATAAATTATTTTTATTTGTATTTTACTATTAAATTTCCTTTCTTTCCAAAAACGTTTTTATCTTTCTTTAGTCTGTTAATTTTCTGCTTTGAACTTATATTACACTATATTATTTTTTAAAAAATAAGATTTTTTAGGTGTACAGTCATAAATTACACAATTGTCTTTATTTAAATTTTATTATTTTCTACTCTTTTCTTTTAACTTATTTTTTTTCTCTCGAATTCTCTTTTTCAAGTACTTTAGATTTTTTTTATTTAGAATTTTTTTTATACTTTTTAGATAATTTCATATCTACTATTTAAAATATAATAATTTTATAATTTATATATAAATTTACATGTTTAGAGTGTGAGACTCTTACTAACATTATTAAATGTTTGAGTTCATTTTGGTGTCATTGAGTAAAATTACACATTTATCATTTTTAGTTGTACAATATTAAATTATATATTTACTCTTATTTTAAAGTATTTTTTTCTTTTCTATTATTTATATCTCCTTTTTTTGAAAGTATTTTTATTTGTATTTTCTTTCTGAAATTTTCACATTCAATTTTTTTTCATTTTATCTCTATTTTCTTATTTTAAATATATTTTAAATTTAAAATAATATTAAATCTAATATTCACAGTACAATAACTTCATAATTTATAAACATTTTACACAAAGATAAAATGTGTCAAATTTACTGGTAAACTCATAATTTTTTTTGAATAAATAAAGCAAATAAGAAATTTTGGATTAAAAGAATACAAAACAACATTATTAACATCATAAATTGACTGCAGAAAAAGGGTTATGGCATATCAATAGCCTTGCATCAGAATTCAGCAATTACAAATCACTGTAATTAACATTAATTATAATAATACAGTTGCTTATAATTTTCACCAAAAATATCAATAATGATTATAATGATTAATAATAAAAGCACACATGATACACGTGTATCAATTATATAGATGTATAATAATTTTTAAAATTAAAATTTACGTTATTTATAATATAAGAGAGATAGAAATAAACCTGAAAAATAATAAATAAAATTAAATTAGAAAACGACTGTTGAGAAGACAATAAATAAAAATTGAGGGGAGATAGAGAAATGAATGGAAATCAAATGAAGAGATTAAAAAGAAAAGATACAAAAATAAATTAAGGTAACTTAATAATTATATTTTTACTAATAATAAAGGGCACATGTGATGTATGTATAATATATAAACAAACATATATTCATGCATATATAAATTCTATACAATTTATAAAATAAGATAGATAGAACTGAACTTGTGAAAATAAATTATTTAAATTAATATCGATATAAGTGGATGGAATAAATTGTAATTGAAGAAACATAGTTAATAAAAACAAAACTATTTTAATAATTAGACATTGTGAATCAAAGTAAAGTTTTTATTAATTTCTATTTTAATTATTACGGTTTAGAGTAGTTGCGTTTACTCATCTAATATATTTCTTAAGATACTTCATTTAAATCTATTTATAAACTGTAGTATATTATTATAAGTTTGATGCTAATTAGTTGTAGTTACACTGTTACTTTTAAATAAAACAATCAAACACACTTAAATATAATTCCTAATACACCCATTTTTATTTCCTATACTAAATATTTGTAACATTACTATACGGAAGTAAGATTTTGTTAGTTGCACACTATAAAATTATAAAACTGTCTTAAATTAATTTTTTATTTTGTCTATCCTTTTTTCCCTCTCTCTCTTTTTTAATTTATTATTTTTTTATTCTAATATTTTTTCTTCCAAAATTATTTGATACTTCTTTATTTTTTTATGTTAATTATTCTCTATCCTTTTAATTCTAATATTTTGATTTTTTAAAGTATAATAATTTTATAATTTATAAATGAATCTGCACACTCTTATAGCGCACCACTTCTATTAGTATTTATTGTGCTAAACTCTAACTATTTTTTGGTGCTTAAATAGAAAAACAAAATTGCCTCTTTTTCATTCCCCCTTTCTTATGTTTCCTCTTTTCCATCCTTTCTAATTTAATTTTATTTCCTCTTATTTAATGGTTCCTCTTAAGCTTTTCTCTTTTCATCGTTTTGCACAAAGTTTTGATGCATTTTAAAACACAATGATTCTTATTTTGCTTGAGGATAAATGATAAAATTTAATATGCTTGCATTTAATTCACGACATTTATATAATAAAAATATAATTATATATTTACGTATGATAAATTATATTTTATATTTTCTTGAACACATGTCGCGGGTGCATTAACCATTAGATAGTAATTAATATAATAAAAAGTAGGAAATTTTATATACTCACCGGCCACCAACCCAAAACAAAGTAAAAATTGCTTGTATATAAATATGTTAGGCAAGGGGCATCGTATTCCCTCGAAATGAATTTTTTTTTTATGACTAGAAATAATAGAATAAAGAGCAAAATCAAGATTTTGCTACGCTATCCTTTAATTCAACTGGCTGGCAGTCCACCACATGACACAAAAAATCATGTACATATGTATGTACGTATATATCAAAAGCATGCTCTAAAAAAAAAAAAAAAACGAACCTTCCATTACTGAAATAATTTATTTAATTTTTTTTAGATGATATAATCGTATATAAGAATACACTAGTGTGTGTGTCATTTTGGTGACCTCTAAAATGCCTAAACCTAGAAGAAGAATATAACATCCAGCATCAGTTCCTTCTCTAGTATGCCTCAACAAACCAATTTCACCATTAAAATTTGTAAGTGCCATTTTTGAAAATTAACCAACAACACATTTCCACAGCTCTTTGACTTTGATAATTTTGTTTACCACATTCGTTTTTATATCTTCCAAGTAACACATTATTGTTTACCATATTCTTCGTTATACATTCCAACTTTTTGTCGTCATTATTTTGTAGATATGAACAAAATAAAAGATGCGGGCAGCTTTTCATACCTAACTCGGCCTATTTTATGATGTTTGCACTTATAATATATGACTTTTTTAGATAGTTTGAAATGGAAAAATAGTGTCTGTCTTTTTCAAAAATAATCATTTTATTGAAATCACAGTGAAACAAGAAATTAAGTTTTCCTGTCCCTTCAATTTTTTATGTCTCAAATTTCCCTTTTTGGCGAATCTTTAAAGTTCTTTGATTCCCAAGCCACAATTATTGATAATTTAAATATATACTGTGTTATTAAAAGCTTGATACTAATTTAGCTAGGTATTGTAAATGTGCAATATTATCCTCAATTAATAAATTTAAATAATATTTTTTATTAAAAAGACTAAAAATACTCTAATGTAATTACTAATATAACGTTGCCTTTTCACTGTACTTGGTCACATTGAAGTAAGACGTTTTTGTTATAGAATTTAAAATTATGCAATTATTCTTATTTTCAATTTTTTACTCCATTTTCTTTCTTCCACTCTTTGTAATTCTTTTTTTAATCCCTATATGTTTTCTCTCTCAAATTTTCCTTTTTTTTCAATTGTTTAATCATTCTTTATTTTTGTATCTTATATATTATCTTATCTTTAATTTTAAATAATTTTTTGTTATTTAAAAAATAATATTTTGATAATTTGTAAATAAATTTAAACAGGCGTTGAGTGTAAAATTTCACCAATAGTTAAAAAAATGTGATAGCAATGGACGTGCAACTTATGTGTATATGCAGAAGGGCAAAAGTGTAAATTCAAGAGTGGCCATATTGCCTTTTCAAATATACCCTTCGCTATTTCGTCCTCTGAGGCCATTCCTTTGCTGTTGTCTATCAGGTGGTCTCGTTCCTGTATCGGCACATTTTTTGGGCTGAACTCAGAAGCCCCGAAAATCCTACAAATCCCAGAAAAGAATTTCTTTTAATATGCAGTTTATGGTTATTCTGGCTTTGAGAAATGGTGTCTCAAACCCTACTGGTCAAAGCTAAGAGACAGCAGCTCCTCTCCATGTTCCGCCTTCGGTAACTCCACTACCTCCCAGTCTTCTTCTGTCTTCTTTTAGGAGAAGAGAAAGACTCTTCTCCTCTTTTTATTGGTTTCTGGTTTTCAAGATTTTTTGTTATTTTCTTTTAATCAGAACAACAGCAATGTTTTGTTTTTTCTTGATGGAAAGCCATTCCCTTAACGCCCGGCGTTTATGACGCAGAGTAAATAACTATTTTGTATGGGCTTTTAATTTTTTGGTTATACAAGTTTGAAAAGGAAAGAACGCGGCTTACGATAAATACCTAATTTTGAGTCGTTTTTCGTGGAGGGTTTTTGTGACATACTATAAATGGGCGTTTGATAATTTTCTGTTCGTTTTAGTTTTTTAGTTTCTGTTGGTGATATTTAACGCCGATGATAATTTTGGTCGTAGCTTTATTTACAGGACGCACTTTATGTTGTTATCTATATAGTAAAATCTGGATGTTCTATTATTCGCTTCCTATCAAAGAACTTCTTTTTCAGTAAAGGGTTTGTTCGCCTATTTAATGCAAAGGCAGTGACGGGTTGTTCGCATTTTCTATGTGTATATGCAGTCTTTTTAATTTACGAATCAGTTAACTTTACGTTTTGGATTTTTGATTTTCCTTTTTGTCTTCTTGTGAATTGAGTTTGAGATAACGTTTACAGTGTTTTGTTATTTTTTTTTAACGTGATCAGTAGCGGGTTTTGAATGATGTTAACGTTTTATCATTCCATTTTACTATTCCAAGTGCTTGTTGCAAGTTCGAATGTTAATGTCAACTATTTTGTTCATCTTTTGCAGGATACTCCTTTGCTCTGTTAAGGATTTTAGCTTTGTGGTAATTCTGCTGTCTGCTATTTTGATTCTTGTTACATGCAAGCAGTGTTCGATAAATGAGGTGCAAAATCAGTTAAAATGTGAGGCATGCGGGTCCAATAAGGGCAATTTTGATAAATCTCTAGATGTATTGGATGATCATGTTGGCTCTGGATTGGTGTCAAAGCATTTTGTTGAGCAGCACAGTCTTGATAATATATGTCCCCTTCCGAATTCATTTTGTTTCACATCCACGTTGACTGAGACTTTGGTTAATGAAGCTGATGTTGAATCAGTGTCCTCAGATGCTTCTGGCTTTCGATCAGAAGGTTTTTCATATGGGCTAAGGCAAATGAGAAATAATTGGAGTTGGTTGCCGCACCAAGGAATCTTCAGGTTCTTGGGTGGAAGAAGTATTTCATGTTCTTTTTCCCTACAAGACGGTTTTCCTGAATTTTCGTACGGTGACAGGAACACCAGGTGCAGCCAACAAACTGATGTTTCTTCTTGTATAAGCCCATTAATTAGCAAAATCACCCATAGTTCAGAACCAGTGGAGAACACCGACACAACTAAATCTGGCTTTGTGGATGACTTGTCTACACCCCCTGTGGAAATAAAACCTTCTTTACTGGATTGGGGGCGCAAGAATATGTTTTGTCCTTCCTTAGCCTTTTTAACATTGAAGAATAGACATGCTGACAGGGTATTCAGTGTCTATGTTCCTTACAGTAGCAACCCACAATTTTATCCATGCAATTTAAGTGAAATTTTATTGGACCCTGGGGAAGTTGCGTCAGTATGCTTCGTTTTTCTCCCTACACATCTTGGGTTATCTTTAGCTCAGCTAGTTTTACAGACGAGTTTTGGAGGGTTCCTGATCCAGGCTAAAGGCTATGCTGTTGAGTCACCTTATTCTGTGAAGCCTCTTAGTGGTCTTGATATTTCTTCCATTGGAAGGTTGAGAAAGAATTTGTCATTGTTTAATCCTCACGACGAAGTCCTTTATGTGCAGGAGGTAACTGCTTGGATATCCACTTCCTCAGGAAATACCTCTCAATCCTCAAAATCTATTTGCCATATTCACAATTTGGAAGAATCTGGTGACTACAGTGTGTTGAGTGCTAAAGACTGGTTAGCTGTTGAGAGAGGAGAACATGGTCAACTGCATATTGCAATGAAACCACATAAAAATTGGGAGGTTGGTCCTCAAGAAACAGAGACCATCATGGAGGTAGATGTTTCAGACCATTTTGAAGGGAAAATTGTTGCTGCTTTCTGTCTGCAGTTGCTTAGATCTTCAAATAATGAGTCCGATACTGTTGTGGTACCTCTTGAGGCAGAACTTAGGCCGAATGCTGTTCCAGATACAGGTCATGTTTCGTTATCCTTGGAGGTCTTAGTTCCATGCAGTACAAGTGGATTGATGGTTGTTGCTCTGTCTATCAGAAATGATGCTTCATATTCATTGAGCTTTATCAAGGTCACTGGAGTGGGGGAAGGTGCAGAAACTTTTCAATTCAAGTCTACAGAAGGACTTATTCTTTTTCCCAATACCACCACACAAGTTGCTATTCTAAATTATGCTATTATGAGATCTCATGAAGTAAGCATGAACTGCAAACTGCTTGTACTGATGAATGACACAAGAAGTTCTCAGATTGAAATCCCTTGCATTGATGTAATCAGTATTTGCTCTGGAAGGCGATCAATTTCTTCTGTTGGAAATACAGAAGGGATCAATTATATTGATTTTATAAATGGAGGAGAGAGAATCTTCCGTGGCCACATGCAGCCACCGTCTGGGATCAAGGTATAAGAGATTCTGTATTAGGTTTTTTCTCTAAACAATATTTCTTTGGTTACTGCATGTTTTTTCTTCGATTTACTATGCTGGTGTGTGAAGCTCTCATCTATATGCTATGTACTTGTCTGTCCAGTTGCCATGTGATACTGGAATATTATTTTGTTGCCTCGATTCAATGTTTTTCTGAGTAATTATAAATTTGACTTAGCTGTTCTTTAAATAATCATTACATTTGTGTTAATCCTTATTTGAAGGCTGTGGATTCAAGAGAAGCAGATGAATTGGTACTCAGAAACTGGAAATCTCAAGCCACTGCGAGTTCCATGTCTGTTCTTTATGAGAATGAGCTACTATTTCCAATGGTTTTGGTTGGGAATTATTGTTCTCAGTGGATTACTGTCAGAAACCCGGGCCAAGAACCTGTTATAATGCAGATTGTTTTAAATTCTGGGGAAGTCATTGATAAGTGCCAGATACTTGACATGCTTTTACAGCCGACTTCATCCAGTATTTTGGTGGGAGAGAAATCAATTGCTCCAACAAGGTATGGTTTCTCGATAGCAAAATATGCACTGACTGAAGCTCTCGTTCCTCCATATGGCAGTGCAACTTTTGGGCCAATCCTCTTTCAACCTTCCAACAGATGTGAATGGAGGAGCTCAGTGTTGATTAGGAATAACCTTACGGGTGTTGAGTGGTTATCTCTGCAAGGATTTGGAGGCTCAATTTCCTTGGTACTGCTCGAGGATAATGATCCTGTCCAAAGTTTAGAATTTAACTTAAACTTGCCCACTTGGTTAAATTTTTCCTCTCCTGGTACATTCCAGTTTGTGGGAAGTAAAACCGCTTCCTGTCATCAGCCCTTGACAAAGGAGGTCTATGCTAAGAACATGGGAGACCTTCCACTGGAGATCAGAAAAATTGAAGTTTCAGGGTCTGAATGTGGTTCAGATGGTTTCGTTGTGCGCAATTGTAAAGGATTTTCTCTCCAACCTGGAGAATCTGTAAGGCTTAATGTATCATACCAGAGTGATTTCTCTGCAGCCATAATATATAGGGACCTTGAACTGGCTTTGGCATCTGGTGTTATTGTGATACCTATGAAAGCCATTATACCGTTACGTGTGCTTAACATCTGCAAAAGATCAATGTTCTGGATCCAGTTGAAGAAAGCTATGCTTTTGATTCTTTTTGGAGCTGCTTTGCTAGTTTTTGTGTTGTTTACCTATGTAACAACCTTTGCATCTCAAGAACTCAAAGGAGGGAATAATTCCTTTTCTTCTGTGATCCGTACATTGAACTCTTTAATTGTGCACTATATTATGAAAAACAATGGTTCCATGTCCCCCCAGTTGGATGGGTTCCTCAGATCAATTGTGCAAGAGGGGGCCTTGCTCTTGGAATCAGCCAGTAGATGTTCCAAAGACGTGACCTCACACCTGGGATGTGTAAATCCATCTGCAGGACTTAAGAAGCAAACTAACTCTTTGTTGGATACAGAACCAGAAGCCCAACCAGAAGCCAAACCAGTATCTACCACGCCGTCGATACCTTCCTCTGCTGAGAACTTCTACATGCAAGATGCATCAGACACACAAAATCTGAGGGTTAGAGTTGGAAAAGAGAAAGGGAGGAGGAGGAGGAGGAGGAAAAAGAATTCTGGAACAGGAGTATTACTCTTTGAAGTTTCAAGTAGTCATAGTAGCAATTCTACCCCATCATCACCTTTATCTCCAGTCACATCTGCAACACCAAAACGACCATGGTCAGTGTCTCCTGGTACAGGGCAACCTATGGAAGCTGGAAATCCATTTTCGCAGGCTCCTCTTCAGCAAAGTGATAATAGTAAATGTTCTCAGCTCGCCTCCAAAGACAATGTCTTGGATAAAGAGGTTCCTTTGGGGCTTGGCAACAACAATTCTGGTGCACATGCCCAAGAAAAGCCCAGTTTGACAAGGGAATTGGTAGGCAGAACTGTTCTCTTACCTTCTGCGACCTTTCCGGGTGCTGGTAGGGTCATTCCTGCGTGGGCGCATTCTCCTCTTTTGGCTTCAACTTCTCCAATTGATCCACATGCACGAGCTCCTGGGGCTAAACTCCATAACAGAAAAGCTGGTGGGCTTGAGGAAAGGATGGGTATCGATCAAAAATATACTTATGACATATGGGGGGATCATCTCTTTGGAATTCCTTCAAGTTACCAGTCAAAAGAGGTCTCTGGAAAATCTCTGCCTGCCATTGCGAACAATTCTGAGAGCTTCTTTGTAAGGGGCCCGCAAACCCTAATGAAAAACTCTCTGGAGGAGCATGTAAACTCCAGTTTGGAGGGTAATGAATAAATAAATTCTACATAAATTTTTCTGCTGCCTCGACAATTTCCATGATTTAGGATGAACTGTTTATTTCTCTAGACCTAAAATATTCTAATGTGACAACATAGAACATCTCCCAGTTAAAAATACTAAATAAAATGAAAATCCAGGAAATATAATTAAATAATTAGTTTGGCTGCTTTGAGATTGTTGCAGCCTTTGGAGCTCTAGGGATTCAGTGAACCAACCTAAAAGAATAAGTCATTTGTCAGAAAGTATATTTTGGGAGCTTTTACAGCGTTTCCGTCCAACAATCTGTGCTTATGGTCTTCACTTAATCCTGAGTGTTGATTGGGATATTTGTGAATTATATTTTAAATAAAGACACTAAAAGGTTGATGTGTGGTCCTTGAATATAATTTGTTCGGATACATGAAATCATTAAATTCTCGAATGTTATTGCTTTTTGCTTCTGTAAAAATTTAATTATTTAATTTATTTCTTGCAATTTAGTGCAGCACTCATCTGCTGACTTGATCTGATTCTCTCATTTCAATCCCCCTCACCAGCACACACTAAAACACACAAAATGAGCAAAAAAAAAACCCCAACCCTTCTGTGAATTTCGGCATTAGTTGCTCTGCATTATTGTTTTCATTACTGTTTTTTCTTACGCACACAAACACACACACAAATGTATTTGCCCTGTCAGATGGGGTGTAAGTAATCATAATGACTTTATTTTAGGGTTTTTGTGTCTTGAGATTCTACCATCACCAAATGCTTCTCCTACTTACTGAATGTTACTGAGTTTCACATTCATCTGGTTGGTATGAAGGGTCTGGATTTGGAACAAATATTATATCTGCAGAATCTCTGTGGGCTTACACAAGTTTATCAAGGGACCCATCTAGCTTGGCAGTTGTCATTGAGAAACACATTTAGCTGTCTGTTGGTGGCTTATGGTTGGCAGTCTGGCATACCAATTAAGAATGTCATAGAGAAAGATTTGCTTTTGTCTAGGAACATGAACTTGTCATATAATTCAGGTTAATTATTGGCTTAATTTTCTCTTCTTTCTCTTGTGCTAACTATTCCATATCTACTATGTTGTGGTTGCACACAGAATGTTGTTTTTGAAATAATGATATCACTTGCACATGAAAAATCCTCAGTTTTTCAGTATGATTTTGCATTGGTCCATTGAAAGATAATTTTATCTTTCTGAAGAGATCACGTTGCCAACCCGGTAATTCTTACTTCCCGTGTAATAATTATGCTTGCCAAATGTTGATGGCTTAGCTTCTACTGGATTGTACATAAAGCTTTTGTTCTGAATAGCCACATTCTTTGGATCCGTCTGGTGCCCTTTCCCACATTGATCTGTGATTAAAACGCTATTTTCTGCATGTTTCCATCTTGTTTGTGTGGGTAACAGTTAACATATACAAACGAATGCTAAAATCTTGAAGGAAATTTGTGCATGTGATGTCTGGCAATTGGGGTAGCTCTCGAGCCAGGTGGATTTAAGGTCCGAGTTTCTGTTTCTTGCTTTATTGAGGCGTGAATAATGGATAATCCAATATGGTTGTTTTTTTGACTTACCTGAATTTCCTATTGATGTAGTGCAATGTTGTAGATGAGCAGATTCTTGGCCGAAGAGAATATTGTGACGATGTGAAAAGTGGACATTGTGCAGAATTCTTAGAAACCACATTGCACTATATATACATTGTTGGGATGTAGGTTTCTTGTTGATGGCAGGCTGTGTTATTGTGGTCGCTGGAACTGTTAAGACATCCCTAGATTAGACAACCTTCAAACTCCGTTAACATGGCGATGATATAAGATGAGAGTGGCGGCGCCTTGGAATGGAAGTGTCCGGCACTCAAGGCAATGGTACAAGATGAGAGTGGCGGTGCCTTGGGATGGAAATGTCGGGCACTCAAGGCTCTGGTACGGAAGTAGTTTTACAATCATTGAAAAGTATATGATTTTCAGGGGACCATCGTACAATTTGCAGCTTCGAAAGTGACACGACTATGGTAACAACTCAAATCATTTTTATTGCGATGTGGTGTCTTCTGATGAAGGGTTTTACTTGTTTTGTGTGTACGGAGGGATGGGGCAAGGAACCCTGGCACTGGAGGTGATGGGAGCTGTGATGGGTGGGGGCGTGGGGGGACTCTGGCTCTGCCCTTGAATGTGGTCCAGGGAATTGCATGGGCCGCGATGCCCGAGAGCTGACAGCAAATGAGAGGGACAGCCTCATGTACGTGCGACTCAGGGAAACTACAAAGGAAAAGTTAGTTGATTTATCGTTATCCTCTGTGCGTGCGTGCGTTAGTCGTTACCCTTTGTTATTATAACGAGGAAAGGAAAAGAACATGGAGGGATCTCGAGTTAGCCAGCGCTTTTTTGCCTTTTCACGCTTTTGGACCCATATTTTGGCGACTTTTGCCCACCTGTTGAAGATCGGGGTTCTCCTGAGGAAGCGTTTTGTTACTCTTATCTATTTTTTTTTACACTTGACATTCATACGTACAAAACTTTTATTCTCAACCAAATTGAGTTCATTCATGTGGGAAATATTCTTTATGGGCAAGCAGAACGCAGCTCATTTAGCCAAAAATATTATAAAAAGAGAGAGATGGACCACCCCTATAATTTTTATTTTGTTTGTATCAGTATGTAGCATGAATGGGTCTCGCTTGGTATAGTATTTATTGCATGTAGTTCATGATAAAAGACAGTAAAATTTAAGGTAAAAATTAGATGAGTTAAGGGTGCAGCGGCGACCCCACGTTACTATGTAGGGTGGTCTTGTGTTGGATGGGTGCCTATATACATTCGAGTACCATTTTATTGAAAACCTACTTAAGAATTGTTATAAGAAATATTACTGCCATTGCCCGTGAGAACGTAGGCTATTGCTGCCCGGCTTGGTTAAAATTTGTGTCCTTCACCTTTTTTCTCTTTTCATTTTGTGTCCTCAACAACTGACATTCAAATTAGATCGAAGTAAGATCAGATACAAATCAAGAGTCAGATTAGAATGGGATCAATTTCCATTACAAGGCTTAGGAAATTTTAAATTTTGTCCAAGAGGGTGAAGGATCTATTCACATATCAAGGAAGCCAGACAACATAGATGAACTAAATTGGAAGGGATTGCAAGCCCTGTCACTGGTCTAGTAGGTGAAGAAGTTATCTATCACATCATTTTGATATTGAGTCCCATTAAAAGTGAATTGCTAAATGTCGATGCCTCTAATAAAGAAATTGTACTTTAAGCAAATAATCACAGATCTATTAAAACTTAATGTGAAAATCAAAGACATGGATAAGGCAATGATTCCGCTGGGCTCTGCTTCATCGTACAAACACTTTAACTATACTTACATGGGGTAAGGAGAGATTTGTGCAGGAAGACATGACGTGTCTTACAACCAAATGTGCAAGGTGAGAAACTTTGCTCACTTGTAATAAAATAAATGTAAATCTAGCTTAATAAACACATAACTAATAACTCATATTTGAAGCAAGTTTTTTTTTTTTTTTTGTTTTTTGAAGTTTGAACTCAACTCAATTCAAGTTTAAATTTGTGTTCTCAGAACTTGAATTACTATTCAAATTGAACTTGCTGATTAGTCTCATTAGTTATAGTGAACAAGTAGTTAGCATACTTATTTTTCTTATATGTATTTAAATATGAAACATATTGAAGTATTATGGAAATATGTTTTTAAGTTGAACGATAACACATTCTTCCTCTATGCCCACAACTCACCATCTTGCAGGTTCTTTATCTATTCCAAATCCATTTTGTCTTTTCCTCCAATCATATTATTTCATATTATTTTAGGTGTTTTTTTATTTTATATATATATATATATGTGTGTGTGTGTATGTATGTCTATATATATATATATATATATTGTCTAAACAACTCCAATAAATCCATTAAAAAATTATACAACGTGCACCTTAAGGATCAGCATTTAGTAAAATTATGTCAAACTTGCCTATGTCAAAATTGCCTACTATATATCGAGTCAAGAAATTTCGATTTGATTAGATAATTTACAAAAAATTTTAGTATGTCCAGTTCAATATTTGGTAAATTAAATTTTGATTTAAAAATCAATAAATAATTATTATTATATATATCTTATACATAAATATTAAATATTTTTTAACCTCTTATTATTTTAATTTAGAGTTTTTCAATACACAAAATAAATATATCATGATAAAATATTTTTATTTAACAAATATAAGATAATAATATAAAATTTTTAAAAATTAAAATATATGTAATAATTTAAGATAAAAATAAGTAAAATATGATTAATATAAAAAAAAATAAAAACCAAGGTATTCAATTTGTTATGATATATTGAATTAAAATATTGAAATCGAATTGAAATGTTGAAATTCTAAAAATTATAATATTGAATATCGAACCAAAATTTTAATTTAATATTCTATACATCTCAAACTTTAGTTTTGATTTGATTCGGTCAATTGATTGAATTTTGAAGTCTCCGTCTTTAGCAATGTTTTAAGAATTGGGTTGAAGTGGAAAATTCAACTGTTTCAATTGGAACTTGTTTTTCTTCCCAGTCAAGTCAATGTACAAAATTGGATGGCCAAATCAAAATTGATCAAATCCAATCAAAATTGGCCAAATTGGTCAAAACTAATTTTGACCATACAAAAACAAAATTTCAGCATTTTTTTTTATTTTAAGTTTTTCTCTAGCTACCATTTTAACTTTAAAATATTGATTAGATTACGTAGGTTCCATAATCTGTTATTTGTTTTGACTTTTTATTTATTCAAGTATTTTATCAATGTATTATTGTAATTGAGTAATTGAAAATTTAAATATTATATTTTAAAATTAGAAATTTTCATAGTAATTGAGGTGTTTTTATATTTTACAAACTAATTTTGTAATGTTTATACTTTTTATAGTACTTTAAATTTAATATAATTTCTTTTAAATTTGCACAATAATCTTTTGTTCTTGTTGAATTATTAAATTTTCAAATGTTACATCTAAAACTTATTATTTGGCATCTAAAAAATATACAAATTGAATTAATTTTATATACTTAATTTAATTTTACTATATCTATACTATCTATACTATATTATTATTTCAATAAGAATTTTTAGTTATAGAAAGTGAATTTACACAATTGACTTCATATTACATACTTTTACTCTTTTTTTTTTTTTATCATTTTCTTCTATCTTTTCATATAATTCAGAATTCATATTTATGCGTTCTCTCAAATTTTATCAATTTTAAATTCTTTTGATCTTTCATTATTTTTTGTTTTAAATATTTTTACACATTATAAAATTATATAATTTTTTTATTTTAATGTTAATTTTTCTTCTTTTTGTTTTTTCTTTCAACTTTTTTATTTGTGTATTTTATAAAAAAAATTTCTTTTTTGTTTTAAATTTTCTTGATTATTCTTTATTTTATTATTTTAAATATTCTTTATTCTTCCTAATATTAAATAATTTTATTTTTATTAATTAAAATATTATAATTTGTAAATAAATTTGCGCACACATGAAGTGTGAAAATTTTACTTCTGTTATTAAAAGTTTAGGTTTAATTTGGTTCAACATTATAAATTTATAATATTATCCCTAATTAATGAATTTACATCGTTACCCTTGCACTTTCAAATATAATTATTAACATATCATTACTTCTTTTTTATACTATATGTTTGTATTGATATTGTTAAAAAATTGAAACTTTTGAAGTGCACATTACAATTTGCACTATTATTTTCAATTTTTTTTATTTTTGTATCTTCTTTTTCTCATTTGTTTTAACATATTATTTAAATTTTCTATCTCTTCGAATACTTTAATATTTAAATTATTCTTATTTAAAATATTCTTCATGTTTTAAATTTTAATAAATTTTATTATTTAAAATATAATAAATTTATAATCTACAAAGTGCGTGTATGTGTTTATGTCATTATATAATTTAAAATAAATGATATTTTTATTTTAAAACTGTTCATCCAATCCAACTAGTAATAGTGATCCTTTTAACTCTTCGATTGAACACTCATATATAGTGTATCCAAAGCACACCAGACGCGCGCAGTCGGCCAGCTCTTTTGAAGCAGTTTCTTCAATCCCTCCACTCAATATATTGGTCGTCTGCTCACTTGTTTTAGTGTCATACCGCTAATCCATCTCCCTCGCACTGAAAGTATCAGTTACCAGTGTGTGTTGGTCTTCCGTTGGCAGAGCAAATCCACCCCCCCCACACCCTCCAAGATTCTTTAATACTTGCTTCTCCGTCTACTTACATGCAATTTCCTACTATAATTTATAGATGAAAGAAATTAAAAACATTCGCCTCCCTCTGCGACAGCAAAAAGGGTGTGTTTACAGCTTCGGAGAAGTTCCAATTTTGTTGATGGGAAGCTAAGTGAGTCTGTGCTACAAAGTGAAAATCTTGCTGATGTAGTTCGTACCAATGCAAGGACAGACGAATCAAAGGGTTGGCGTCAATAATATTAGTTACAAAAAGCACAGGAAGAAGATGGAATTGCAGGGAGGCAAATCACAAGCTGCAGAGAAAACCACGGCGAATAGGCGCCAGTCAGCTAGAGAAAGATAAACTGGCCTTATTATTACAAGATGTACTCTAATTAATATTCCTAGAACCAAAGGGTCTAATAACAGTTATCATTACATTTTTTTCATTTTTTTTTTTGTCTCTAACTGATTTTCAATCTTGTTCTTTTCTTTTAAAAAATCAGGTCGATGATCTAAAGAAGAAGCTGAGGCATGAAGAGACCGTCCACAGAGCTCTGCAGAGAGCTTTCCATAGACCCTTGGGGGCTGTACCTCGTCTTCTCCCTTATCTCCCTCAATATGTAAGCAGTTTCTTCAAGATCCATCTTTTTGTTTAGCCTGGTAATGGCCATTTACACACTGTTTTGGGCATAGGCAAGCTTGGTGGGACTTACAGATGCACGTGGAAATTCCCATATGGATGTTCTTCTAAATAATTTAACCAACCTTTACCTCTCTGAACATAAGTGTGTGTGCATTGCCACAACTGATTTGGGGAGTAAACTCTTTTGCTTGTGCATGACATTGTAGACACTCGAGCTTCTAGCTGAAGCGGCCGAGTTGGAAGAGGAGGTCATTTGACTCGAAGAGCAGGTCATAAACCTCCGACAAGGTCTATCATATCAAGAAGCTGTTTTAGTGTCCTCCAGAAGAAGTCCACAGGATCTGACAACATCGGCAGATGACACATCGACTACAAGTTCCAAGCAGAGGCACTCAAGATCTTCATCAAGTGAAGTCAGTTTGGGATCATTTGGGACACGGCATTCCCCTTCTCTTTCAAGAATTACTTCCATTAGAAAGTGCTCGTCAACAGACAGTGCATTCGATGAATTGAGGCATATTTCTGAGAGACTAGCTAATGGCAGACAACCTTAAAACAAAAAGGGGTTGGCATTAGAAAAAGCGTTAGGAAGAAAGAATTGGTCCAGTGCAATTCTGACAGGGATAAACAGCATCAAGAAAAGATGTCCACTGTCATATGTACCCCCATGAAATGGCGCCAGTTGAAGAATGAACCAAGGGTCAAGAATGCGAATGCCCCCAAGCCCAGGTGTTTTCCCATTCTCAGCACTCATAGTCATTGTTCACTTAACAATTTAACCTAAATTTAAAATACATAATAAATCGTAGAAGTGGCCCCTAGTGATTACTAATTGTAATGATAATTTGCTATACAGTGGGATTGTAGACTTAAGTTCCCCCTGCTCCATAAGTCTACATTTGTTGCAGTTGGCAGAACAGAAGTTTATCATTATTATCATACAGAACCTTGCATTGCGGATCAACATCTAAATTCCTGCATTTGGAATGTAAGCTGCTGCGTCCACTCCACCGAGAAGCAGTTTGTGTACTTACTTCCATTTTGATAATTTTTATTGGGATTTAGAATATTTTCTAATTATTTACTGGAAATCATGGAAATGATCGCTACAGTAATGTTTCCTTTATCAAAAATTTCAGGCATTTTTGGAGCATGGAATGCCTGCCTATCCAGTCTTTACTGTGGTACGGATGCTAAAGGCGTGGCCTTCCATCACAAAGATTCTCATGACAGCAGACTAAGTTATAAACCGGAAGACGGGATGTCATGAAAATGTTAGTGCAAGGACTAGCTAAGGACGAGAAAATGCCACCAGGAAAAAGCTTCAGAGACAAATCACAGAAGTATATGGGTGCAAAACCATGGTGTTTGATGTCTGATCATCCAATTTTAGGTGATGGTGCACACTGCATTTCAGATTGGGATGGAATTGGAAACAGTGAAAAGTGGATTATTCACTAGAGCAGTTGAAATTTAAGCAGCAAACAAGTTGATAATTCATAAGCTAATAGCTTGATATCTTCCCAACTTAGCAATGGACTTGAATGCATTGCTGGACTGGATAACGAAGCAGTCAAACGCCCCGAGAGAAAATGAAAATCCCCTCTCACAACTAGTACAAGTACCAACAGATACCTTGTATGCCGATAAAGGTCACATGCCTTGTCAGGATACTCTGCCTTTTGGAGTAGCTGATTGAATGCGGGGCTGTATATTCTAATACATAAGAAACCACACAACTGCACCCAGCAATAATTCGGAATCTTGTTAGGGACAGGAGAGAATTGCTATATGTGGGTTTCAGACTAACATTGGAGGTAATTGTTTCATTAAGTAATCAAAAGGATTAATTAAGAGGGAGTTTGGCTAAACTTATTTTATAGAACTTATAATTTTTTTTTTCTTATTAAATGTTTTTAGATTTTATAAGCTTATGAATCTTAATTTAAGTGTAAATCACTGCAATGTTTGAATAAAAATAATAGGATTGTTTTATAAGATCATATATTGAAATTTATAAATAAATATATATATATAATATACTTTTTGTATAATAATAAAATAATAAAAATAAACTAAAATTAATTAAGGATATATTCGTTTTAACACAAAAAATAGTTATTTTTATAGGGTGCTTTTCAAATAAGGTAATTTTGTATAAGGTATTATAAAAACTAAATATATGTTAACTATTTTTAAGAATTTTGTAAGTTTTAAAAATCTTTTTAAGATTACAATCCGTTTTATTAACAAGCATACTGAACACTTTTAATAAATTTCTAAACGTCATCTTATAACATTTTAATAAATCGTACCATACAATTTAAGAATTTCTAAATTGCAGAAAATTTTCTGGTTACTTGAAATAACGTGACTATATGGTGCATCTCCCATGCAATATAATAGGCACAAAATGATAATTTCACAGAAAGAATTTATGGGTTATCATTAAGTTGAAAAATTCCTTCGAATTAACTTTAATTAATTCTAAAAAAAATTAATTGTAAACACATTACTTTTCTTTCGTCTCATCAAGTTTGTTTCCAAAGTGAATATAATACTAGTGAATGAATTATAGCAAGTATTTTATTAGTAAATGACACACACACACAAGTATATTTGTGTGTAAATTTATTTACAAATTATATTATTTTATCAATTATAAAAATTATAATTTTTTTTTACAGTTTTAATAATAGAAACAAAGTTCTTTAAAAATAAAAAGTATATAAGAAATTTTCATAAATTAAAAATTAAAATGGTTGAAATAATTAATATATAAAAACCCAAACTAAATCCTTATTCACTGACCCGACCCAATTTAACTAATATTTGACCCAAAACCAGGAGACGGGTTTCGACTTTCCAGGGTTTAAACTCTGTCTTTAATCAACTCCAATTCCTTTTTCTAGGGTTTTGTTGGCGCTAAAGAAAAATGTTGAGAAGGAACATCAGGCTAAGGAGAGAGTATCTGTATCGGAAAAGCTTGGAGGGCAAAGAGCGTTTGCTCTACGAGAAGAAGCGCAAAATTCGCGAAGCCTTGGAAGGTTACTGATGTGTCCTTGTTGCTTTGAATTGACTGTATAAGAATCTCTGTCTGTTAACTAATCTCCTCTTGCTTTGAACAGAGGGAAAGCCGATTCCTACTGAGCTCAGGAACGAAGAGGCCGCTCTTCGCCAAGAAATTGACCTCGAAGACGAAAACACTGCTGGTACTATATGGGCTATCGTGCCCATAGTTTGCGTCGCCGTTTTTTTTTTTTTTATATTATTTAATTTGGTTATTTAAACTTTGATTTTCTAGTGTTTGGATGTGGAGGCATTTGTTCGTTGAATAGTTTATAAATAGAATAATTGATGATTGAATCTTTTGGAAACGTTTACTGGTATTGATTCCGGAATTTAAATATGAAGTTAACATTCTTTTTTGCTTGAATGAATGCAGTTCCCCATTCAACTATTGATGATGAATATGCAAATGCTACCGATAGAGATCCTAAAATTTTGCTCACAACATCCCGCAATCCAAGTGCTCCTCTTACACAGTTTGTGAAGGTAATGAAGTCTTAAATTATGATCCGTGTGAAAGGTATCTTTTTTTCCCCATATTTTCTGTATTCTGAACATGCGCTTATGCCATGCATTCAATGATTTTATATTTGTTTCTGTAGGAATTAAAGTTTGTATTTCCAAATGCACAACGAATGAATCGAGGTGGTCAGGTTGGTCCTTTTCCTATATGCTTTTTTTTTAAAAAAAAAATTTAATCCGTTTTCATGTCGTAATCCGTGAACTGGACTTCAAATAGATTGTAGATATGATTAATATGCAGGCCATGCTCTTTTATTGATCTTGTACATGTTTGGAGTTAAATTGTACTGAATTTTGGATAAATTCTGCCACTTTTGCGGGATTTTCTAAATCTTTTCGTATTAAATATCAGTTCAGAACTTGGTAAATTGACTAAGTTTAACCAAAACTGAATTTTTGGTCTGTATCAGAGCTGTCTGGTATTTGCTACAATATATTTTTTTAAAATTCGGCGCTTGGTTTGGTATATTTTTGTTATTTTAAATTATTTTTATTTAATGATAGTCATCTTCTAATTTTACTTCCATTCTTCATTTTTGGTGAATGAAAATATAAATTGTCATAGAGACAATATCTAAAAAAGAGAGCTTCAAAAACCTAATTAAATTTCTGCTATTGTCAATTGTTTCAATTTAAACATTTGTACGTCACTTTTGGGTTTTGTTGGTGCTGTTAACTCTGCCTGCATGTTGAATTGTTAGTGTTGTTTTAGTCATTGAAATAAAATAGTGAAAAAGATTATTATTATTATTTTATACTGAATCAAATTTACTGAAATTAATTTGATAAAATATTGAACTGAAATTTTAGTATATTGTGAAAATTTGGTATGCCTAAACCCTAAATTTGGTTTGTTGTTTTAGAATGGTATACTGAATTTTCAGTTATGGTCAGTTTTATTGAATTAAGCGGCTTTATATTAGATACCTAGTAATTAGCCTACAAGTTGTGTAATGCGGTGGCTGGACTGACCAAGTAGTAGAATTCAATTAACTTGTGTGCATCAATCAACTGGGGGAATTTTTTGTTGAGGGCTTCCATGTTTTTGGAAGAAAGATAGACATTCGCCTGCAAATGTTGTGATGTTCTATTTATGTTTCAGGTTATATCAGAAATAATTGAAACTTGCCGGGCACATGATTTTACGGATGTTATTTTAGTTCACGAACATCGTGGTGTGCCAGATGGTATTATCATAAGTCATCTGCCCTTTGGTCCCACCGCATACTTTGGTCTGCTCAATGTGGTGAGTATATTTACACTTTGTTTGCAGTGCTTTACGGTGTTTGTTTTCGATATAATGTTCTGATATAAAAATGTCCTATAGGTTACAAGACATGATATCAAGGACAAAAAGGCTATTGGAACTATGCCTGAGGCTTATCCACATTTGATTCTTAACAACTTCTCTGCTAAGGTTATACTTCATTCACAGTGATTCATACATCTGTTTGTCTCAAATTGAGATTTCTATCCATACAATGAACTGGAACATAATTGAGTGTATTGTGTTGTCCACTATCTATACTCTCAGAGGTGTAATTGAGTGTCGTGTCGCATGATCTATACTTGTTGCTTAGTGGTTTAGTATTGTCTATATCGAATGGTTCTCATTAAAATTATATCTCTCCAAATTAAAAGTTTAATCTGATTAGTTATAGAATTGAGAAACATATACTCAGACGTCAGTTGTACCTTTGTAATGGATGAACTATCATTTATTGAACTTTGACAGTTGAACTTTTCTGTTTTGTGGTACACAGTTGCAATTTATAATATAACTACTTCTGCCGAGACAATTTATGTTCTAGTGAAGGTCGTGAATCTCATGACTATGGCATTCAATTTTCTGTGACTTTTAATTTTAGTGAAAAAAAAAACCTTAAAACCAATTTTACTGTCTGATCCCAAGAAAATATTCTCAGAGCAAGCAACTCAATCTCTCTCCAGCTCTTGATATATACAAGTAGTATTATTCTTCTCCCACATCCACAAAAGGGAAAAAGACAACTGTCTATTTATTTTCTATTGCCCATTTGTTATAATTTACATGGATTTGTTAATTTTTGGCAGCTTGGTCAGAGGACTGCGAATATTTTGAAGTATCTTTTTCCAGTACCCAAGCCAGATACAAAACGCATTATCACTTTTGCGAACCAGTCAGACTATGTTTCATTCAGGTTGGTTTCTTAGTACATTTGGTTAATCTATAGCCCATTGTTGGTTAGCACTTTAAAATTTATTGTTACAATTGAGATTGCAGCTCTTTAATTTTTATTTCCCTAACTCTTTAATTTTTATTTCTCTTGGGGCAAGAAAGGAAAGTGAGATGCACATATGTATTGACTTCATGTTCCTTCTTCAATGCTGTCTTTCTTTTCGTTCTTGAATTTTTTTTCTAATAGTAAATTCACAAGTTATGGTGTCATCTCTACCGAGAAAAATAATGTGAAATGGACTAAATTTATGCTGTTATCATTCATGGGTTTCTGTTGACCACCCTAAAAGCTGTGCGCCATCAGGTCCAAGATTTATTCCTGAATGATACCTTATGATTATTGACTATTTTTTTAATAATATTTTGCTTTATCAAAGTCATCACATCTGGCAGAACTTTTTCGGTCCTCTGTTATCATTCTCTGCCAGGGTGATCCAAGATGAACATGCCCTAAAAATATTCGAACTTCCTGAGATTGTCCTTTTTTGGTTTTCTTGATCTGGAATTAATTTTGATAAGCTATCAAACATGCACCTACTTAATCTGGCCATTTTTTTCCTTACATTCAAGTGTATTCAGCTTAAGATCTATCTCCATCTCTTTTAAAATTGATTGTAACCTTAGCTTCTAGTGCGTATGATGGAACATTTACGTACATAACATTTGACATCCTCACAAGGCATTTTGGGCCCTCTAAACTACTACCCTAGGTTAAATTTATTTCAATGGAGGACGAGCTTCTGCAGTTGACTTGAGGTTTTATTAAGTTCTGTGCTTCTTTCTTTTAAGCAGACCATTTGCGAACTTGTGATGACATTCTGATGTGTTTGTTAATATGTATTGTGACTATTTTCTTTTTCTTCTAGGCATCATATCTATGAGAAACGTGGTCCCAAATCAGTTGAACTTAAAGAGATTGGTCCTCGCTTTGAATTGCGGCTCTACCAGGTAATATTTTTTTTGAAATACATGCTGAGTTAACTTGGCCAATATCCGGAGACTTTAAGCTATGCAATTTGATCCTCTATTTATGCACTTTTTTATATAGCGGCATTGATTTTTTGGTTGCTTGGAAATTGTTGTGCTGCTTGTGTTGATCATAATTCCTTGATCTTCCTTGCTTATTGGTGCCTGAATTTTCACATGTAATAATTTCTTTATAATTGGTGATGAGGCGTGAAAGTTGGGTTGTAAGCATTGGTCTGTGCCTTTTCTGTAGTGGTAGAAATGTGGTAGTAGAAAGATGGGCTCCCTCCCTCCTTCCATCATGCACAGTGAAAAACTTTCCATGCAAAGAATAATGAAGGTGGGGGGCTGGGAGAGACTATGAGCTGACGCACAGTGGACGACACTCATACTTTAAGAAAGCTAAGGCAGATACCGAGGTTTAGGAATGGATTTCATTGGAGAAAACTAGAGTAGGTACCAAGGTTGTCCAAGAACGAAAACGTCAGGCATGCATACGTAGGATTTTTAAACTAAGGGATTTCATGCTAAATTTATAATGTATAATTTTCATCATAAGCGTGAATCTATTATTCTCACAAATTCTGCATGGTGAGTTCTTGATAGAGCTACAAGTAGGCTTTTTAAGTATTTTTCCATGTCTTTTCTTTGAAAGACGTTGCTAATAGCTCTGTTGGTTTTTTCTAACAATAAAGGCGGGTTATTGTTCTACTCTACCCTTTATTACGGCTTAGCTTCGTCACCTATTCTACTATTACTTTGATGTCGCAGATAAAGCTAGGAACAATGGATCAAGGCGAAGCTCAAACTGAATGGGTTATCAGACCTTACATGAACACAACAAAAAAGCGCAAGTATCTTGGTGATTGAAAGGCATGAGAATGTGCTCTTGCTTTCTTTTCTTCGTACCCAAGTCACGTGATTGAATTAAATTTAGTATACTCGCTAGAGCGCCAAAATTCATTACCGTTAGAGAATGGATGCCATGCGCGATTGCAAATTTTGCTGAAAATTTTTCTGCTCTCTCAATGCAGAAGAAGATAAGAGACCTCGTGGCAATGATGTGCTGTGTCACAACTAATTTAATCGCAAGAATGGTTGAGGTTGAATGTTAATCTTCTGAAGAGAAATGATCTTATTCATATCTATCCTTTTGAACAGTATGTAACAGTTCCATCAAGTAACTTAACGAAAGCTTTTTCTCAAAAAAAAAAACTTAAAAAAAGAAAGAGGGTAAAAATATGAGAGAAGGAGGCAGGGATGTTGATTAACAAAACTATTTGACTTGAAATCTTTTAGTTTAATCAAGTTTTAGATTGAATTTGGATTTTATAAAATTTAAGTAATTTTTAAATTTGAATTGTTATTCAAATTTGACATCTTCAAAGAAACATTTAGTTAGTGTATACTAATTTACCCTAGTGAACAAACAATCTAGAGCCATATGTATTGGAACAGCTGGTGCGCACCGCACCCCCTCCCCATCTACAAAAAGAAAATAGAAAATTGAACATACTTTCGGTTGACGAAGGCAACAAAATAATATGGAGGGTTGAGATTCTCCGAAGTTGGTGCATGAATGATCAGAACGCCTCCTGGGCAAATAATTAAACAGAACGAATATTGCCACAAGTATGAAATGCGGAGACATCCAACAATGATGCAAGAGCAGGGGTGTTAATGAACTAACTTGAGTTTTGATAATTGTTTGTTTCACTTTGGTAAAATTTAGAATTAAATTATAATTTAAGTTAAGTAATGGGATTGAATGTAAAAAAATTTGTTTAGATTTAATTTCAAAGTCGATTAAACTTCAAAACATTTTCAAATTTAATCCAATTCTAGTCAATTAGTTTGACTTATTAATGCCCGAAAGGAAAATAACTACATGCAAATGAAGGAACAACAATAATATACTGGCAATCGATGCACATGTAATGCCTGTGCAAAATTTATTATTTTTTAAAAAATATTTTTTACGTAATTTAATAAATGTCATGTTTTGAGTCAGATAAAATAAAAAAAATGACATTCTACTAAATATTAAAATCTCAAACATAATAAAAAAAATACTTGAGATAAAAATGTGAAGAATACCGGACATTCAAATGTAAAAATGCCAAACATGAAAAATAAATGAAGGAAAAAAATAAAATGAAAAAGCCAAAAAGTGTAGATTAAAAATATTGAAAGAAAACGAAAAGCTTTCGGCAACAATAGTAAGTGAAATTGATATTGAAACAACGGTCTTAGTAAATGAATGGAGCAGTTATTAAAATTGATTAATTTATAACATAAATTTAATAATTAAGCTTTAAAATTTCTGCAATTATTGAAATGAAAAAGAATATTTTGATAAATAAATATCACACAACTAAAAAGCTAACTTTAACAATAATAGAGTACATTCCCAAGGAAGACTGATAAACAGTTTCTTCTTTTTTTTTTTTGGATTTGTGGCTACGCATGGCAGTTTTCATGTCGTGGTTTTATTTTAAAAATTGGGAACTAATTATTTTTACTAATTACACTTTTTTTTTTATTATTTTTGTATTAAAGAAATGAGCCTATTTTTGTAATTATACTTGCAACTAAAAACACCCCATATCCTCATCCTTAACTAGTAAATGGAGCATGCACAATTTTAGTATACAATCGAACTGTGTTGATGGTACATTATCTTTAAAAAATTTGGTTTTCAGTTCGATATTAGTATTTGAATTTGGTATACTGTATCGAACTGAATTCCGATTTTTTTATTTTTGAATTTTTTAAATATATTTTTTATTTTTAATATATTTTTAAAATTACAAGTGATAAATAGTGAATTAGTAATTAAAAAAATTTAATTTATAATTTTTTTAGTTTTTTTTTTGCCAAAATTCAATTTATCCAAAAACATATCGAAACCAACTAAAAAAAATTCGATTCGATATTCAATATTCGGTACGTGATTTTAGCTTATCGAAATACCAAAATTTTGGTTCGGTTCAATTCGATATTACTGATTGAACAGCCCTAAGAATGAAAAAATGAATATAAAATAAAATTACCTCCCAGACAGTCTAAGAATCCTTGACACTTAAAGAGAAGTCAGCCATGCAAAGTGTAGCAAGAATTCCGTAGGCCATATTTCATTTTTCTACTTCTTTCCCTTTAGACCTTATGCAGTATTTTTTTAATCATAGTTATTTTTCTTAAAAAAGAGATGTAAAAAGTGAACATGCACGCAAGGATCGACAGAGTAGGAGACATAACAGTTGAAATTCAAGTGGTGGTAACTTTTACAAATAATTTTAATTATTTTTTCTTCCATTTTAAATGAAATTACAAGATTATTTACGTAATTACACTTGTTGCAATCAAAACTATTTTTGTCCAGTATCGGCACACTTTATAAATTGTAATAGATTGGCCATATGAAAAAATGGAACATGGGTAAGAGCCCTAAAAAATTACAAGAAGCAAGAGAACAAAATAATAATAATAATAAAGAGGTAATTTCTTATAGTCAAAAGACTTGTGTGTATGCCAATCATAGAAGTGAGTGAAAGAATGACACAGGGTGCCAAAGAGCAAAGCTACGCCCTCGATTGTACACTTGTCCTCAGCCTAATGGTGAAGAAACAGGTGGCGTCTGAGGATCACGGACACTATAATACCCCGTGCTTTTAATGGGCAACAGGGTTCGGTAGGCTAAATCAACGGTTCTCAGTCTTTCTCTGGCGGTGGTCTGATTCTCTTTTGACTTTAGTGCTAAGGGCTGAAATTAAAAATGCATGCCTACATAAAAAGAAAATGCAAAGAAAAAAATGGAAAAAAAAAAAAAAAGAATAGAGCTTGCAATCAAGTGACCATTCCATTATAAAGATTTGATTTTGGGGAGAAAAATTCTTTTAAGAGTGAAAATTAGACGCTTGAGTGTGCTTAGAAAAGTTTTGTGAGAAAACTATGAGGGATGATGTTGAGTGATTGTTGTGTAATGTGAAAGGTTATTAGATATGTTATGTGATTTATTGTGAGAATAAAATAATGATAGTAAGTATGTATATTTAAATGATTTGAAATTATTTATTTACTTATTGTTATTATCATTATTATTAGCAACATTGTTAATAACTATATTATTATTATTATTATTATTACGACAACAACGACATGGTTGAGGAGTAAACTGTCCAATCCATATTTTACTTCTCACACTTCCCCACTTGTACCCTTTTTTTTGTTATTATATGTGCGCTAAAATTAAATAAAAAAAGAACCTATCAATATAATAAAATTTCGTGATAGTTTAAAATAGATTATGCACAAATATTGAACTTATTTTATCTAACACTTAATTTAAATACAAAAATGTCTAAAGGAAGATTTTTTATTCAAATAAAAATACAAAATTACAATAAAAATAGCATTTTATATTTTTATTATCTAATATGTGCTATTCCATGTGAAAAAGATAAATAACTTTTGTGTCTTGAAAAGTGAAAATAAATTAACAAAAGATTAAACAATAAAAGTAATTTATTCTTAATTCAAATTTAAAAGTATGTATGATGGATTAGTTATTATAAGTTAATTAACTAAAAATTAAGTATATCTGATAAGCTATTAAGAGAGAGAATATAATCATTATAGAGAGGGCGAGTTTAATAATATAATATAGATTAATTGAAAAGAGGATTATAATTGGTTAAATATTAAAATTTCAAATGATGGTTATGATAAAGATTAGGGGGCATATTAATATGGTATAAATATACATTACTAATGAATGTTATTTGAAAAAGATCATTGAAAGACCAACTAAGATCTTAACAATAATATAATAGTATAGGCATATCTATATAGAAAGGTGGATTCTCAGGGTTAATTTACTAAAATGCCATATTTTTTTATCTTTTTGTTTTTCTTTTTGATTGTTATTTTTGTTGTCTCCTCTCTCTCTCTCTCTCTCTCTCTCTCACACACACACACACACACACTCACACTCTTTCATTTTGTACAAATTGTCTAATATAATTTTAGTTCTTGATAACTCATTTTCATTATTAATGTTGTGATCCAAAAATTTTAAACAATTTTCGATCACTACAAAAATGATAAAAAAAATTGATGGAGAGACTTAAAATTTACAAGGATTGGCCAAATAAGTCCACGTCCACGAAGTGATGTTATTACTTGACCAATTGTACGGGAACCATCTAATAAGTCCATGAAGTGATATTATCACTTGACTGGTTGGCCAAACAAGCTTATGTCCACGGGGTTTCTACCAGGCTCTTGACTAATTGTACAGGGACCATATAATTAGTTGAAATGCTGAAGTCTGCAATATTTCATGGAGAAGAGGTTGGGATAAGGCAAATGTAGATATGCTAAAGTGACCCCACCATTTGCTCTTTTAAAGATTGCTCATAATCTGTTCCTTTGTGAACCTCTTCCCACTCGTTCTCTTTCCTTTACTTTTTTTCTTCTTCACACCCAAGTATAATGTATTCTAGATAACCAGCAAATGTACGTTCTGGATGTTTAAAGAAATTATATTCATTTTGATATGTACATATGTAACTGCATGCATGTTTTTTGGATACCACGTATCTTTGTAATTGGACAACACTCGGGGCTAGCTCAAGCCTTTAATCTGATGATGGTCATACCCTGTAATAAATCTTGAAAAGGCAAATATGAAACACCTTAATAGCATTGGGATAGCTTGATAGCCTCATTAACTTAGCTAGGGTAAATACTTTAGGAATTAACATTGGGATGATTATGAAGAATGATTACTGCACTTCTCTTACGTCTTTTCAATGTGAACCTTAACTTCTACAAGAAGTCTCTTCCAAGTGGATGGTCGAGACTTGTCCGTCGTTTCTTTAAAACCTTTTCAATTACTCAAGGAAATTTATTTCCATGCATTGGCATCTACTCAAAGAACCCAAGGGTTTACTCCATCTCCAAATAGAACTTTTTCTTCCATCTTTCTAAGTCAGTTACTTTTCATTTTCTTCGTAATGGCTACTCCTTATCAACCTTTTTACCTTAGTCCTAAATGGGCAGCATTTATCGATTCCTCAACTTAGAGATCATTTAGCTATTATATAGGACTACGATATCCATCTTTCTAGCATTGGAGATAACTTGACCAACCTTTTTCTGGGTATATTATAGTTTTCATCTAGTAATTAAGGTCTAGCCTGTCTTGCCCCTTGTCTAAGCTCAGTAAATCTATGGTGAGACGATATGAAGTTTGCCTTTCCCAACTTGTACTTAACTTCTGTAAAATCTAGTTGCTTTCGCCATCCTTAGCTAAAAAGTAGGAATAAAACCTAGGACATAGTTATTTTTTTAGAAATTTGCCATCCCTTACTCTTTGGGATGATCATCATTTTTAGATTAGGCATCCTTCCTCTAACAAGGAATGGAAGGAAGAGTTTTTTATGTTTGGCGTGTCGGTCGCTCTTAGAGTATTTTGATTGGGTGGCAAGTTCGGTTGTCCTTAAATCTAAAATATGAAAGGACAGTTATCTTGAAGACATAAAGGACAACATAGAGTTATTAGATAGTCAAAAAGAATGTAGATATCCTAAATAATCCTAATGTCCTCTTTTACTTTTGGCTCTCCCAAAGAGAGAGGAGTTGAATCGACCCATAGATAGTGTTGCAATTCTTTTGCCTTTTGAGATTGTTTTGTAGAAAAGTAATGACTTCTGCTTCATGTGTGTATAGTAGATGACTATGTCAAATACATAGGCTATGGGAAAAAGATTTGAGTAGGTAAAAAGAAAGAGAATGAGCTAGGGTCTCAGTTCATTGCCCTCCAATTACGCAAGGGGTGGTCATTTGTGATAGCCCGTTAGCGATAACATCTGCATCTTCCCATCTTAGGAATCGTACTCTCAAGATTTCTTAAGGTTCTTCTTTTGTTCAAGAGGTTAGCCCTTTAAGAACTCAAGCTACTTCAACCACGGGTCCCAATTTCTAGTCGGGTCCAAGTGTCTTGCTAACATAACTCTAATTGGTGTCGGTGTTAGGGACTCCATCCCCTACTCTTACTGCTTCTATGGGCATCTTGAGGTTAGTCACGTTTTCATGTTCCAATTGAACACTTTCCATTTTTGATTATTCTCAAAGGAGAAGATTATTCTCTTTACCAAACATATGCGGATCCAATCACGATCCTATAATAAGAACAAGAGATCTTTCTCGATCAATCCCCTTGCCTTGCCCCTCATTCTTCGAGAATCAGAAAGGTCATTTCCAAGTTTGAATTTGTTCATTTGGAATCCAGGTTCTTGTACTTCATTTTTATTTAATATTTAGTTCCTTTTCCTTTTTTTTATATCATTCCTTACATAGGTTTGATCATTAGTATGCTTTCTATTCTTAGTCCTCCTAGCCTTTCCTTCTCCAGCTCTTCCTTAACCTACAACCTCGGATTACTTAGGATTTTATGTTTAGTGCCAGTTTAAGACAGGGAGTTACACACTAACTGAGGTGATGATAACTTGTTGCACTGTTTAGCACATTACAAAAGGTTTAAGGATTTCGGCATACAGCTTTACACTAAGGCTGTCACTTACAATTTCTACAGGGTTGAATTCATGAGGGAGGCTTTGATCACATGTGGACATGCTAACCCTAATAATTGCCTTGTTGATGCCATTGTGAAGTGGGATATGAGGCCATCCTACCCGATGGATTCAAAGACGAGGAGGATGACGCTATCGATCACGTGATTACTAATGCTGTTAGCTAAGATATGGCTAACCCAAATAGCACTACTCTTGAGCAATCTAGGGAAACCATCATGGTGGAATAGGCCAGGGACTTGTAGGCCATTCTTTCCTAAGCCAAGGCGAATCAAGCAATAGCAACACTTGACAGGCATTTTTCTTCTACAATAGATTAAGTCGATGGCAACCTCCACGATCCTATTGAGAAAGAGGAATGGCTTTCTCTTTTTGTTTCTTTTTTCTTTTTATTCTATTCTTCTCTATGATGAAAATGTCTTTCTCAATCTATGAAATAAAATTTCTTTTCATTATTGGGTTTTCTTCTTTCATTTGTTTTAATATGTGATGAACAACATGCTTAACCCTCAATGGCTTGTAGATGGGATAATTCCCCTTAGTCACCTTATCCCTTTATCGAATTCTCAAAGGTTCATGCCCTTCGTAGCTTTGAGCCTCACAGGACTTTGAGGGTATATAGTTTGATTTGTTTTTGTAGCTTTAGCCTCTTGTGTTTTTTGGGTTTGTGCCTCAGTTTGTTTTGTGACTTTAGCCTTTTGGGTTTTCGAGAGCTTATGTCTTAAGTTATATTTTGCAACTTTAGCCTCTCGAATTTACGAGAGCTTATGGGTTAAGTTATATTTCACAACTTTAGTTTTTTAGGTTTTCAAGATCTTATGCATCAAGTTATATTTTAAATATCAATGATAATCGAAAAGAAATAAGTACTTCATTAATACAATCTATACATAGTACTTTTTCAAATTTTGAATGTTTTATGGTTGTTCAAAGATTCATCTGTCTAGGCCTTTTAGCTTATATGCCTCTTTAGGGAGGACTTTTTCTGTAATGTAAGGTCCTTCCTAGGTAGTCATTAACTTGTTAATGGTCAAGGGTAGATCTATGTGCCTGAGCACCAAGTCTCCTTCTTTAAACAATTTAGGCATAACCATTTGATTATATCACGCTGTTATCATTTGCATGTACTTGAATTTCTGGAATTGTGTTAGCTTCCTCGTTGCTCAATGATAGCTAGGTTTTATCGCGGCATCCTTTGATTTTCATTATTTTTGTACTAAGCCAACTTGTATGAAATTGCATCAAGCTTGGCAGGACTTACAATATCAACTCTGTATACTAAATAGAATAAAGATTTGCGTGTCGTTATATAAAGGGTTGTCTGATATGACCATAGTACTTCTGCTAACATGTCTATCAAAATCCTATCTTCTTTGTCTATTTTAGTCTTCAACACTTTTATTATGGTCTAATGGGTTATTTCCACCTACATGTTGATTTAGGATGAGAGGTTGAGGTAAACACTAGATCCATGCCCATTTTTTGACACCATTCTTGCACCTTCTTGCCTTGAAGCCGTCTCCCATTATCATGCATCAATTCTTGGATAATTCTAAACTAGCAAACAATGTCTTTCCTAAGTAAACCCATGACCGTAGCCTCAGTGATTTTAACTAAAGGCTTAGCCTCAACCCATTTGTTAACATTTTCAACAACCACAATTATGAATCTCTTGTGACCCATTTTTGGGGGACTTCTTAGAAATGTTAAATCCCTTTCAAGCAAAGGAAATTTGTATGTTCAACAATTACAAATCTTCAGAGGGAATGTGAATTACATTACCATGCACTTGACAAACAGGAGATTGCTTGATGTACGCCTAGGAATCAATCTTCATTGTTAGTTAAAAATACCTTGTCCTTATGACCTATTATGTCAACACCCCGCCCTTAGTGTGTGCTTTGCAACTTCTCTTGTGCATAGCTCATGACTCCAGTAGTGTTCTCCTTGACCAAACACTTCAAGAGGGATTTTGAAAAGCCTTTTTGTATAATATCTTCTTGATTTACATAAATTTGGAAATACGATTTGAGTCCTTTTATCTATCTACACCCTTTTTAAAATACAACAATCAGTTTTGTCCAATCGCTATCCTTGACCACTTAGATCAAGTTTTCTTTTGTTTTCTGGGGTTGGAAGAATGGTAATCTGTCAGTGTTTATCCTAGGGTATTATAATGTTTATTTTCATAAGGGAATCAACCCTTTTAATATCAACTTGTTCAACCAACTCTAAGTGAAAACTTTCTGGTAGAGTGATCAAACCTCTACTTCTTTCCAAATTTGATTTGAATTGCAGCTCCCTAAACTTTTAGGTTCCACAAAAATTTTCAGCCATGAATTAGTGTGAGTAATAACCCATCTCGCTCCTAAGGCACGTGTTGCCTTCAATCCCTAGAAAAGAGTCAAATAGTTAGCCTCATTATTTGAGGTGCTCATCAACAAGTAAGTGCATAGTCAAAGGCACCCCCTTGGGACTAAAATAAAACTACCTTGACTTCTTTCCTCACCTAGGAGGAAAAGTCGTCCACATATATAGTCGAGCTAGGGTCATCTTGTACAAGTATATTTGTACCATAAAATCTACCAACTTGTGAGCCTTAATTGTTGGCTTATAGTAGTAAGAAATATCATATCTACTTAATTTAATAGCTCTCTTGATTAGCCTTCTTGAAGACTCCACTCTCCTGAGCATTTGTCTAAACGAATGGTTCATTAAAACCCTAAAAGGGATGAGCCAAGTAATAAGGTTGGAGTCTTTGAGCTATGACTATCAAGGACAACTCCAATTTCTCAATTTCTGAATATTTGAGTTTAGCCCCTTATTGTACCTTGCTAGCGTAATATGCAAGGAACTATTGCTTTTCTTGTTTTTTTGTTTTTTAACAAAAACCAAACTTACTACTATTTCTACACAACTAAATACACTAACAACTTTTCTCCAACATTCGGCTTTCTTGGCAAAGGAAGTCTTCCCAAGAATTACTTTAATTTGCTAAACACCTTCTCGCACTCATCAATCCACTATTGCTTTTCTCAAAATTTCGAGGAAAGGATGATTTCTATTAGATAATTAGAAATGAAGTGTCTAAGGACTGCGAGTCATCCTAATAGTCTTTGAACTTTCTAGGACAATACCCCAGAAAAAATTAATTTACTTGAGAAATAGGAAGTTGAGATTGTTTGACCATTTAAGTTAAGAGTATACCTTTTTGGCACTATTCACTCACAAAAATTAATCATTTACTAGGTTTCTAAGAATTTTTTATGAAAATTTTTATATGATTTTTTGTTGTCGGCTACTCCAAACTCTTTATCCTCTACCTACTAATAATATTTTAATTAATCAACATACAAAATCATTCTTATAAATATATCATACTACCAATATATTTAATCAATACATCACATCATACTAATAATATTTTATTTAACTAGTATATCTCATCATTCTTACAAATATATGTAATAACCTATCATATATATATGAAATAACTCCCTACACTATCCTACAAGAACATAGGTTATGTTTGTTTTGACTTTTAGGTGTATTTTTCTCGAAAATTGTATAAAAGTAAGAAAGTAAAAGAAATAAAATTTAAAAAGTATAATGAATGAAGTGTATGTATTTTTTGGAAGTGAAGCAAAACAAACATAGCCATAGCATTTATGTTTTTTCCACAAAATTCATTTAATCACATCAAATCTTTTTCTATTTACCCATAATAATTAAATCTCACCAAATCTCTTAAAATTAATTTTTGAAGATGAACATTCCATCAAATTTTAGTAGGGATTCTGGAAGAAATATTTCAAAAAAATCACTTAATTAGTACAATTTTTATGGAAAAAAACTCTAAAAAATGGTTTTTCAAAAATAAATGGCTATCCGAGCATAGCAAGAAATTTGTTTTTTGAGGGAGCATATTTTATGGTTATAATAATTAATAAATATGCAAGTTTCTAAAACCTAATATAAGAAATAAAATTTCAAAATACAAGAAAAAAATGGGGGAAATTTAACATGCAAAAGACTGCAAGCAAAACAGCAACTCGGGATCAGAATTTAGAAACCCTAATTTATTTAAAGCCAAGATATGTGGTGAATACTAATAATCATTATTCTCATATGAAGTATGTATTTATTTTGTCCTGTTTAATAATCATTTGAAGATAATATGCATGTCATTGTTGCTAGCCACTTTAAAGAACACTAGCGATGCTGAGATCATACACGTAGCCCTACTTTAGAAAGTAGGGAAAGCATTAAACTTGGCCCTCCACTCACTCAACCACCATTTTGACAAACAATGTGAAGCGAACAATCAATGAGAAATGAGGACAATTAATAGTACAATACACTCTCCAATGTATTCAAATGCTAATCATTAGCATTCATCCTTTTCTTTACTTGTCTATTTTTCTACCCACCAAGTCCTAACAGCATTATGTTTATTGAAACAAATTTACTGTAGCATGATCGTTGTGTTAAATAGGCCTAGAACAACAAATATAACTTAATTTTCTACTTCAAAAATTTAATTGATAGTATAAAACTGTTGATGTGATTTTGAGACGTGTAGGGGCATATGGGGATTTATCATGCTGCTTCCTAAACCACCACCACCACATGGATGACATCTGCCATCTAGCCTTCCTGAGGAAACCTCATCGTGCTTCCATGTGAATTCATTCAGGACAAATCCTCTCCATGTCATTTGACTATATTCCGTCTCCACCTAAGTCTCTCCAACCATTTGCATTGCAAACTTTCTCCATTTATTTCTCAAATCCTATGGGATAACAAGGTGACATGTTTTAGTATAGTCATGCTGATTGAACATACACGACCAGAAAAATGCCAAACTGGGACAATCATTTGAAATAAGATTTCATTCTAAAGCCATCCCAAAGCTGTTTGGGACAGCACATATTCCATCCCAAATGACCCAATTCCAATGTTGACGGGTATTTGGGACAGCATATATTCGATCCCAAATGACCCAATTCCAATGTTTGCGACAGGTTATTTTGACATGGATTTGAAACAATTATTTTGGCATAGTTTTGGAACAACAATTTTGGCACGACTTTGGGATGAAAGTTTTGACATGGCTTTAGAACAGAGTTTTTGGCACGACTTTGAGACGGAGTTTTTGGCACGACTTTGAGACGGATTGTTTGGCACGACTTAGGAATGGAGTTTTTGACACAACTTTGGGATGGAGTTTTTGGCACGACTCACAAATGGAGTTTCTGGCACGGCTTTGGGATGGAGTTTTTCGACACGACTTTGAGATGAAGTTTTGGGCACAACTTATTTGAGATGGCTGTGGGATATATTTTCCTGAAAATTAAATAAAGGGAATTTGGATGGTTTTGAATAAAAGTTTAGCTAGCTTCATATAAAAATTTATATGCAATACATAGAACTTTAGGATGAATACGTGAATAAAAAAAGCTACTAAATATTTTTTTATATTAATACATACAAATTCATTTAATATAAACCTACACATGATGTCACAAAATTAATATACAATTGTCTGCAAAACAAACTTAACAAAACATTGGTAGTTACAAAAAGTTGGGCAAATGTGATATACGTCTAGCTATCAATATTTTCATCATCTTCCTTACCTTCATCATTATTGGGAGAGTCCAAACACAATTTTTTGGTAGCAAGTCGCATGAATTTGTTCAATTTTGCTTCTATTTGTTCCAGTATGATCTTGTAATCATCTATTTCGGCATCTCTTTCCCATAGTTGTTGTTGAATACGTTTTAATATTTTTTACATTACTTGTAAATTGGTGTTCGGTGAGGAACTTGAGCTAGTGGATCCATGGGATAGCTACCTAAAACACTGCCTCATAGCCTATTCCCAACAGCCGACCCTTTGTGAATCAACCAAGAGCATTGAGGACTATTATATTACTATTAGTAGAGCTGGATGCAGTCCCACCACCCTCTAATTCAGATCCTTCTAGGTTTTCGGCAGCATTTTGATTATGTTGCATTTTATTCTATGATTTCCTATATAATTGAGGTACCATTAATGCAACGTGTGGAATTGTACACTATGTACATATGTTTGTTTCAAAGAACTTACCCCCTAATACTGTGCACGAGGGCCCATCCATTTCCTGCAATATTCTTCCATACTTTAGGGTAAAACTTGAGGGGAGTTGGTGGCCTCCCAAGTTGCAGTTCCTATAACATTAAGTGGAGGCTCTCAACTACATGACATTGCTTGCATGAGTACAAGCAAATAGATATTTTTTTTGTTGGGAAAACATAAGCCTAAGCCATGCATAAATAAACTTATTGCTCACCATTTTCTAACTATGTGTTGTGACTGAAATGGAGCTACCATGATAAATGCTTGATGCAGATACATTGTCAGCTACCCTATTAGCCCAGTTCTTTTCACATACTGTTCAATATGTGTCTTTTGTCCACTTGCCCAACATCTCGTCCTATTTATCATATGGGATACAATTAGCTTTAGTATTGGAAACTCTTACTCGATGTAACTATTTCTATATTATCTCTACAGCTTTTTTCTTAAAAGCTCATTGTATTGCCATATTGTTAGACGAGTTCCATGTGAATTCATTTAATTCAAGTACATATACATATGAAGTAGAATCCATCCAATCATAGGCAAACTAACTACATTTGAAACACTAGTAATAACCAAATTGGCGTATATGTACATTAGCAAGAGTTTATGCAAACTATGTAGCAAAATTTTTTGTCACATAACAGTTTGAAGTAGACAACAATGATATGGAGATGCCAAAGCTTAAAAAGTTGAAATCAATCCTACTTTTTCTATAATAAGATCTCGGAATAATTGATCCAAGATCAATTGCAATGCCTAAAAGTAATGGATTTTAGTGAATTTGTTACTTCTTTCCATGCACTGCAATATCAAGTAAAATGCACATATCACGTATTGCATACTCCTCATTATACGAAAGAGTTTATATAATGTATGTGTATACTGATGTGATTTATGTAGAGTTATAGAAGTAAGCATGGCGTGACATGTTTTAGGCCCCCCACAAGGTGCTAACTGCCTTCCGCTGCAACGTGGGGTGATGCCACAGGTAAAATAGGGCCACCTCTTTGTCTCAGGAGATGATGGTGGGTGGTTTATGTGGTGTGTTGATGTTGATGGCTTTTCACCTTGTGATTCACTTGATGTTTGGGTCTCATCATCATCAAAAGGTGTCAAAGCTGTCAGAAGTGTGAAACGTGGGTTAGTTATTGTGCGTTCGCCTATCTTACCACATGAGGCACTAAAGCCACATGGTGCTCAACTCCTTAAATATGTGCCACGAGTCATCTTCAATTGCAGAAATCAAATAAAAGTATAACTTGTGAGGAGAGCATTTATATGTTGAATTTAGTGTTAACACTATGTATAATATTTGGGGCAACTCGTTAACAAGAAGGAGAAAAACATTCCACCCAATATGATGAATCCTTCAGAGTCATTTCAACAAACATTTTATGTGCACAATATCACTAGCTTTTTTTGGGATATATTTTTGTCATTTCTCAACCATTGCAAGGAAGTTAAGCATGAACCCACAATTGGTGGGGGCACTTTATCAAGTGTTTCTTCCAAAAATTATTCAAAGAAAACGTCGTGCTTGATAGGCAAGTCACTAAGCGTTTGAAATCACTAATGCCTGCAAGAAACATGCTAAGAACTAATCAATCAATCATGGTCACTTGGAATTTAATATAATATGCAATGTGAAAGACACAAAATTATACAGGTTGGGGGCTTTGTTCGGTAAAAAGATGATAAACAAAATGTAAATACATTCAAGCATTTTATCAAACATGTTACAAGCAACAATCAAGGCGAAATATTTTGTTCAATATTTTTGCCATCTCTCCACCTAATAAATCAAACAAACCATTGATACCTAATTTGTGACACAAATTGTGCAAATGTTTTCCCAAAAAATTCATAACATAAAACCCTGTCTCCTCCACTAACCAAATGAGGGCTCTATTCGAATTCAACATAAAGAGCCAAAAATTTAAAATACATATAACACTCACCTTTCACTTTATTTGAGCAAAAATGGATAATAAGAGTACCTACCTTGTATTGATAATGTTAGTCATCCGTGTTGATGGAGTATGAAGCCAAGAAATCGACATATTTAAAAGCCGGAAGAGAGAATGAAAAGTTGGGTATGTTTGGGAGAAAAGTGAAAATGTTTGGTATGTCTTTGTAATTGGACATTTTATGATAGTTTGGCATGGTTTTTGGGACAGAAAATACTTCCATCCCAAACGAGTTACATTTTAAAACACCGTTAAGTTGGGTTATCGAGCCCGTCGTCACAACGAAGGACACGACGAAACTCTCTATCTATAGGTTGCGCCCGTCTTCGTGACGATTCCAAGCAATGAAACTCTCTGTCTACAAGACGAGCCCATCGTCTCAATGACGGATGCAATGAAACTTTTTGTCTACAGGTCCTGCCCGTTGTCTCGACGAGGCTCACCAACAATAGGCTTGATTTGCAGACAAAGAGTTTCGTCGCTTGGAGTCTTCATGACGACGAGCTCAACAACACTTGTTCAGAACTTCTCGTTGTATTAGTCGTTGCGAAGATGAGCCCGACACGCATTTCCAACTTTTTATATTAAGCCATTTTTCAAAAGACAAACATCATAAACCATCAAATTGTCCACCCGACCGTCAAATCTGATCACACTTGAGGTATGTACATCTAATTTCACTATAATCGCCAGCTTCCTACATGTAATTTATGGAATTTTTATTCTTAGTTGAGACGAATCGAGAAACCAAACATGCCCAACCCAATTTGATGTTGTGTCGACAATTTTCATTCATGTAAATTGCACACAATGTGTTGAATTGTTATGGTTTATGCATTTTTTGTTCATTCCATATTAAGAACATGCCTAAAATTGGATTATTGCAATGTTTAGCCTATGTATAGGTATTTGTATATTTATAGATGGAATTGAGTTTCAAATGTTATTAGAAGGAAATTTGTCGTGGATTACATGTTATTTGTGCCTTGTGGCATAATGTGTTGTTGGATTATTGTATTTGGGTGGAATTACGACCACAATTTACAAATCTTTTACTTAAATCCAACTTACATGTACTGTGTTCGATGAAATGTTTGTTTGGTGATTGCATATGTAAATGCCATCTAGGCTATTGTCATACTCATGTGGACATTGTGATTTAGTGCAAAATAAGTGAATTGGTGTTTGGCCATTGGACATGAGAAGTGTGAATACAAATATAAATTCTAGTAAGTTTTGTGTGTCTCATGTTTTGACATTAATCTTCCTCATTCATTACAGTCAAGGCTTATGAAGATTTGGCCAAATAGGGAATGACCTAATAATGGGATGGGTATTATCCCAACATTAATTATAATAGATGATAATGTAAGTTCTCCAGACTTCCTATCAAATTTAAAGAATTAAATAGTAGAAGTAATTGAAATCATGTTTTCTTTTGTTTAGTTAAAGAAAAAGCAGAAATAGAGCAAGAAATACCCTAGTGTTAGCACGAGCACAAGCATGAGTGTCATTCTGCATTTTCTCATTTTAAGACCTGAATTAGACAACATTTTATCTCACATTCTAATGATGCAGATATGGTGCACATAAATTGCTACCTCTTCCTAGATAAGCTGCATAAGGTGAGGAGGGAATGAATGTACAAGCCTTAGCCCTTATCTTGACATAGTCTCATGAAGCATTGCCTTAGACAGCGAGTCCTTTAATGTATTAGCTACTGCCGATGTCTAAGCGAAATTTACTACAACATTGATAGCAAGGTAACTCACAAATCACAAGGTTTTAAGGATTAGCTCCTCTACCTAAATTTGTGACAAATATGAGCGAATCAGGTGCCATTATCTTAAAGAGAAAAAAATTTGTGAACTTATCAGCCTTGAAAACAGATATATCCAAATCAACTAAGTCTAGTGGGAAGACAAAGGATAAGAAGATATGACATGGCCCATGTTTTAATGTTTTTACCGTGTGGATGATGTAATAGTTATCTAGATTTAGCATGTTGTTTTTGTCCAATGTTTTGTTGTCAATGAACTTTCTACACTATCATTTCACTTATGCAACTTAATTTTCATGTTCTATACACATTAATGGTCATTTCAACTTTGAATTGTATCCTCTAAATTCAATAAATGTTTTGAAACATATTTTTGTTCCATATTTCAGTGAAAAAAATTGATAATGATGTTTTGGTATTAAATCCTTTGAATTGAATTCATAAGTTGAATCCAAAGTGGCATTACACATCAAAACTTGGCTTAACATTGGACAGTACATATCATTGTGCACATTAAACACAAAATTTGGGAAACACTAACCATTTTACATCACTATGCACATCACACAGAATAAACTTACACAACCTACAACAATACTAGCATCCAAATTACAACAACTAAATCAAATCCAATAACTTCAACAAAATTCCTTCTCCACGATGCCACATCACACTATCACATTCCATTTATCTCACCAATGATATCAAAATGCTAACATTACATTTTATTTGCGATACCAGAAATGCCATCACCTCCATAATTCATAATCCACAAAAGTACAATGAAGACTAAAGGAATAAAAAGCAACAACTTCACAAGCTTCTTGGTTCTTTCCTTCAACTTTGCTTTCTCTTGTTCTAACTCATCTATCCTCCTCAGCAGACTAAGGGTGATGACCTTTACCCTACAACAAATTGGAGGGTCCTTACACAAAAAAGAATTTACAAACTCCTCTCTGCCAAATTACAAATAAATAATGAATTAACTTGCCCAATTAATCCTCCCAACCAAGTTTACAAATTTTCTTATATTGTATTGTAGACATGCATAGAAGCGTTGCCCTAGGTTGTCATCCATCCAAGATGTGTGTAGAACAGCTCTCCTTCTGCATTAGCAATCCATATTTCCATGATGTATAACATTTTCATGTCCAAGCTTCTTCCACCGCCGCTATGAGTCTTCATGATTTAAGAGCAATGAACTGCTATGATTTCCCATTCGTCATTGCAAACCAAACAATTTTATGGGTACCTTAAGCTTGAGCTAGCATCGCCGATTGAATGCCGTGAGGGGATGAAGCTGCAACAGTAAGGGCTTCCAATTGGGAGGGGCGAGGGGTGATATAACATCTATCTACTGTAGGTTTCCCTCCAAATATACATGAGCCCTGTGAGATTGTTTTTTTACATTTTAGTGGTCCACGTTAGTACCCTTTTTGCTAGCGTGTAATGCGTCACGAGAAAACCCTATTTTGCATCATCAGGTGCATGGCGTGTATGATAATCTAGTGAAATTAAGATAATTTACCCCAAATTTGTCAAATTTTTTAAAAATCAAGACATTTTACTAGTGTCAAAAATTAAAGAATATTTTTGTCAAATAATTATAGTTACAGGACAAAAATTGTAATTTTTCTAAATAATTAAATCACTCGTATTTAATTATTTTCTTAAGTTGTGATTGCTTCTATTGTTACCTATAGAATATACATCACATTATTATGTGGAAGAAAAAGAGAGATTTTTTTTTTTTTTGGAATAGAACATTTGAACTGATAATCGATGCACATGCGACCATCTCTTGACCTCAAATACCTCCGTCACACCCCAATAATTAACCCAAACCAATAAAGTGCTCATGACTCCTCTCATCTTACATTAACAGTGGACAAAAGTTTGAAACACGCAAACACACACCTCGCTCAGCATTTCTTCTTTCTATATATAATTTTCAAATAGATAAAGCAATACCTAGCAGCAGAGAGAGAGAGCCCCATTCTTCATTCATCATCTCCAGCTTTTAAGTACCACAGCATCTCCTCACGGGAGAAGTATACTATTTTTACTTAATTATGATATCTAACTCACAGAAGATGATTTAATTTTTGAATCAACAAACATAGTCTGTTCAATTTACCTGTTTATTATTATTATTATTATCTAAGTTTAGCGAGCTGATTCTTGATAGTTGATTCTCTGCGTCACTGCCAGTTCCCCGATCTGTACGAATAAGATGCGCAGCATGGCGATGTCAGGCTATCCAAAAGGCATCGTCGCCATCGTTGGCGTAGGCGACAAGCTCGGCCGTTCCATCGCCCGCAAATTCGCCCACGAAGGCTACACCGTCGCCATCCTCGCCCGCGACCTAGGCCAGTCTCTTCATTAGACATAAACCCTCCAAAATCCAACCTAATATACATCTGGAGAGTAGTAAGAACGCTGATTTTTGTCCCTCTGATTTCTGAATTAGTGGAACAGGTAGGTTATCAAGATTTGCTGATGAGATAGCGAGAGAAGAAAAGGCACAAGTATTTGCGATCCGAATCGACTGCTCGGAGTCCCGGAGCATAAAGGAGGCGTTCGAGGCGGTTCTCTCTTTGGGTTTCGTCCAAGTTTTAGTCTACAACGCGTGCCATCCGGTATCGTGGAACCCCACCTGCTTCGCCGATCTCCGCCTCGACCGTTTCGAGAAGTCCCTAGCCGTTTCCTCCGTCGGTGCCTTCCACTGCGCCCAACAGGTCCCAGCCACCATTTCATTGCTAGCAACTCTCAATCGGAAGAAAATCTCTAGATTTGCTGATGCGCTGAAATTTTCAGGTGCTGCCTGGCATGGTTGACAGAGGGAGAGGGACGATTCTTTTCACGGGTTGTTCGGCGTCGCTTAATGGCATTGCCGGTTACTCAGATTTATGTATGCAATTCATTACCTTAAATTCGATTAATAGCAAGCAAGTGTTTTCCCGTTCGTTCTTAATAATGGCGAATGGTAATGTACATATAGCTTGTGGGAAGTTTGCGATGAGAGCCTTATCGCAATGTCTGGCGCGAGAGTTCCAGCCACAGGGCATACACGTGGCTCATGTCATCATCGACGGCATCATAAGTGCACCTAGGTTCGTTTTCTTCCTTTCCTAAATTTTTCCGATATATATATCCCAGTCAATCGGCCTGATATGTTGTTTATTAATCTGCGTGGCCGGCACTTCCACAAATTCCTGATGCATAAGTTCCCAGAATCTTGGTACTTGTTACCTAACCCAAGTCTTTCTTACTTTGTGGATGACATCCTGTGGATGTGTAGCAAAGCTGTTCACAAGATTCATAGCAAAGTCCGCCGAAAGCCAGCACCACACACAAATATCTTGTACCAAAATTTTCTTTTGTCTCTCTATTCTATTGAACGCACCTAATGATGCCTATGACAATTGAACAATCACAAGTCCAGAAAAAGTAAGCGATCATATAAAAGACTGAAAAACAAAGAAAAATTAGGCCCTGAGTGTAATAAAGCAATATTAAATGCGGGTTACTCTTGATTCATATAGTCAGAAGAAGTGTGCGGTGTTTACATTGGAATGGGAAATCCGATCAAAGTGCATAACAATAAGAATAATAAGAAAAAGAGGTTTTGCTGATACATTGGACATTACACAGCAAAGCTGTCAATAATCCTCCAAGTTATAGCATGAATTGAAATCTTCCAAAGCATGACATAAAATTGAGCTGTGAGTGGTGACAGATAATACGATCGTACTTCTTGTGGAAACTTGGCAGGCGCACGGTGCCATCCGCTTCACAGCAAAGGTCATCGTCTTCGTCTCCTGTTGAAGAAGATCAACAGAGCGGAGGAGGGGAGGGTTTGTTGGACCCCGACGTGCTGGCTCAAACCTACTGGCAGTTGCACATTCAGGACAGATCCGCCTGGACCCAAGAGCTCGACCTCCGCCCCGGCGGCCCCGGGCTCTTCTGAAACAAGGCCTTCCGATCCAAAGTATGTTAATTGGTATTTACCATTCTTAATTTAATCTTGTTTATAATGACTTCATGCATGTATTGTCTAACAGTGATCCTAGAAATATGTTCTACGAAAATAAAACCCTAAACCCGCATGACAAATCATCCCTTTGTTAGCATATACGCTGTGATCATTTGAGGGTGGGGATGGAAGAGTCCAACAGCGGGGGAAAAGGGGACCCAGAAGGGGACACTCTTGCGTGGAGTAAATAGGGATTCGTGTTCCAATTCAGAACACACATCTCCGATTCAGTCGATGATAACATTGACCACTCTGGACATTACCCTTCTGTCTAGTAGCGTAACTTTTGAGTGAGACATCTGACATGTCTCGACCGATTTGACTAGAAATTGGTCGGTTTTTCAATTCGGTCAACATCTGAAAATTGGTAGTCTCTAGAATAGGTGCGAACTAGTTAAAATCGGCCAATGAACTAGTCAAATTATTTTTCGCCTCAAAAATGAAAAAAAATAGTTTTTTTCAAATATACAAAATAAAATTGCAGGTCTTTTTTTCAAAATTTTTTATAGTTATTAGATCCTCAATTAATTAGAATATATAATTTTATATTTTAACTTTTATTTTTAGTAATTTTTATCTATTTATTTTTCTAATCAAATTTTTGAAACTTTAATTATTGTATATCAAAATTAAAATTATTCATATTAATTGGTGTGTTTTTATTTTACAAAACTATTTTTCGATTTTATACTTTTAAATATTTTGAATTTAATATATTGTTTAAATTTGAATAATAATTTTTAATTCTAATTAAATTATTAAATTTTAATATTACATTTAAAACCTGTTATTCAATATATCATTAAATTAAATTATATTTATTTTATAAAATTATTTTAACGGTAATATATATTATAGTATATAATTTATAATAATAAATTTTTCAAAGCAAATCAATCGATTAAATCAATAATTAATGACTCAATTAATAATCCAATTCAATCGCTAATTTTAAAAATATCGTCAACAAGGGCGGTGAATCTTAAATTCTAAAATGCACCGGTCAAGAATACGCACCCTACCCACCGTCGGATTACAATTATGGCATCCTCCTGTCTTATCATTCAAGAACAGTGCATATATCAATTTGTTATAAATATAAACATAAAATTACACATACATTTTATGTATAAATTTATCTATAAATTATAAAGTAATTATATTTTAGATAATAAAAATAAAATTATTTAAATTTAAATTACAAAAAAATTAAAAATAATAAAAATAAAGAATAATCAAAAAAATTTGAAAAAAAGAAAATATAAATAAAATTAATAATTTAAAAAGAAAAATAAAAATAAAAAATATAATAAAGTTAATTGTGTAATTTAAAATTGTAAAACTAAAATTCCTTAACTTCATAATATAGTATAAATAAGAGAAAAGTAAAAGAAAGAGAAAAAGGAAAACAAAAAATAAAAAATAAATTTAGACTAATAGAATAATTTGGCATTTTATAAATAAAAATCATTATTAAGAATATAGTATTATATGCATACACACACATTTATTATTTTTACTCTTTATATAATGCGTGCGAATTTTACAATTAAACTTTGATTGGTACAATGTGATTTTCTTTAATTGTCCTTATATATGTATACTATTTTCCATTATTAGGAGGTTAAATTAGTGAATTTCCCTAACAACTTCCTAATGCTTTCCCCACTCCTCCAAATCTTTAGTAATTATCTCAAGCAGTTAATAGGTTATTTAATCTTTAAACAATACGAATTTCCATAATTGCCTCACCATTTTTTTTCCTGAAACCTCTCCTTTTTCTTTCAAGATTTTTAATCTACAAATTTTGTTTTTTCGATTTTCTTTTTTTTCTCCGTTTATTTTTCATGTTTTTTATGGGGGGTTATTTTTCATGTTTGGTATTTGTAAGTTTTGCTGTTTCGTACTCTTTAATTTTTCCCAAAAAGAAATTATGCAGATTCATTGCATTGCATGTGCATTGATCGCTAGTTATTATTATATTAACAACCGTCATATCTCATGATATGGGCCGTTCGATGATGATTCCATAGAAATCTGAAGGCGAGGATATGTACACAACAACTGCGGAATATAATCGTCAGCAATCACTGGCGGCTAATTGCGACAATTGATGCTTTACGTTTAGAGTGCATCATCTTAAAATCGAATTTAAGATTTTGTGGTCCTGATGTTCTTCATTGACTTTTTCCATTTGATTAGCAAATAATCAGAGGGAATCCAAACATCAGTTCTAATGCCACGATTCAAAATAACAGAAACAAAACAAAAAGGATTATTTGAGAGAGAGAGAGAGAGAGAAATTTTGATGCAACTTCTTTGGTAATTTGATTAGAAAATTATATAAAAGTAAAGAAGAGAAATAGATAAAATAATAATAATAATTGAGTATATATTTTTTTAAGTATATAATTGTGAAATAAATATAATCCTAATAATTATAGTATGTATTTTTTAGGTATGAAAAAATAAAAATAAACATTGCCTTTGGGTTCCAAAACCCTGCATAAATAAAAAAATAAATTCTGTAATACGTTATGAAAAAATAAAGAAAAATATAAATTTCGGGATTTAGAATTCCAAAATTTATTGTAACGAAGAAAAAATTTGTTCAATTTTTTATCGTCCATTTAAGCTTTGCTACAAGTACTTGGCTTGCAGCCCGTAGAGCAATATACGTTAATAATGCAACTTGAGTTTAATTACGTTACATATTATGTATTGTTGCAACAAGAAATTGAAAGGAGACTGCAAAATAATCAAAATTTATACAAAATCAGTTAATAGAGAATCAATTTTACTCATTAAAAAAAAATTAAATGATGCTTTTGAACGTTCTGCAATGTTGAGATGCTAAAAGCCCGAAACTACAATGCTAAAACATCCGATGCGTTCCACTAAAAAAAATGGACATATGGTTACACACTTTTTAAGCAAACTTTTTTTGAAGTGTAGGAATAAGTACCTTACAGTCAAATTGAAATAGAAGTGTAAGCAAAGACTATTTTCATCCAAAATAACTCAATACTTACTTAAAAAACTTAAAACACTTTCTTTATTACACTCCTTGTCATGTCTTAATTTTGAGCATTCATATTATGAAGTTGAGTCATTTTGTTCATTTTACATGTAGCTATTGGGAGCATTGTTTTTAAAACTAGATTGAACCGACCAATTTTCTGGTCTAGTCAATACATAAAAATCAGTAGAGTACAAAACTAATACGAGCTAGTCAAAAACTAGTCAAAATGAATAAAACTGGCTTACTGGTTTTGATCCCTAAAATAAAAATAAAAATAAAAAACAAAATTTGGCGATCTTTTTGAAAAAAAATTACAAAATAAATTTCAGCTTTTTTTCTAAAAGTTCTTACATTATAACTCCTTAAAATTAATTAGAGTATATAGTTTTTATTTTAACTTTTGTTTTTATTAATTTTAATCTATTTAATTTTCTAATTAAGTTTTTGAAAATTTAATTGTTATATCTCAAAATTAAATTGTTCATATTAATTGATGTGTTTTTATTTTACAAGAATATTTTTTGAATTTTATACTGTTAATTTTTTTGAATTTAATATGTTTCTAAAATTTGTGTAATAATTTTTAATTTTAGTTGAATTATTAAATTTTTGACATTACATCTAAAATCCAGCATTTAGTATATCATTAAATTTAATTAAATTTATTTTATAAAATTAGTTTAATGGTAATATATGTATATATATAATATTATATAATTTAAAATAATCCGTTTTTTTTTTAAACTGTTCAACCAGTAGAACTAATGACCCAATTAATTTTCTAGTTCGATCAGCGATCCAATTTTAAAAAGATTAGTTGGGAGTAATGCTTTACTTGTTTCCAAAATGTTAAATACATATTCTAAATTATTTTTTCTTACAATGTATCATTACTTTGTTGAGTTATCATTATATGGCACATGCAGTGGTTCACACAGTGTATGTTAATGTTTTTGCTATCATGTGGTTTACACATGACACTGTGCTTGGGATATTACCGTTATTGTTAAAAATCAAATGTGAAACTAGAACATGATGGAAATTTTGATGTGTGGTTTTGATTTCAAATTACAAGATGTTGGCTTATGATCAAAAATTATTAGCACATTGTTCACAACAATAAAGTTCATTATGTTTTCCCAACTTGTCTGAGTCTTCATGACTGACATATTTGAATAAAACACTTAATAAATATCTAAAGAAGTTTAAGATTGCTTATAAGTAACCTTTGGAAGCAGCCTTAAAGATAGAAGTTTGCGTGGATATGGAGTAAAAAGAGTCCAACTCGAAATTGTCGAACTGTTGCCGAAATGTTTTCACAACCATGGAGAAAAATTCACCTAGAAATTAGGCTGTTGATTATCATTTGATCTGAGATGTGTTTCCTTTGAACTTTCATACTCAACCCTATAAATAGGAGGTTAAAGACGAGATGAAGGCATCAAGCAAAAAGAAGAAAAATAGAGGGGCTACAAGGAGTTTGATTTCTAACTAGAGGGTGCGAATCTTTTAACCCATGTGCTAGAGTGTTATTCTCATTGTTCAAGTAAGTGTGTAAAGAGACAAAATCTCATGGAATTCACTATGACGGAATCTTAACCCTAAAGTGGTCTATGTTAACACAGTAGAGCCTGATTTATCAACAAGTCGAGAACTTTGAGATTGGGTATTGAATTAAGTAAGAGATTATATGGTTAATTCTTTACCTTTAGGCTTAGTGGAAGCATTTAACTAAGCAAAGCCTCGCAAATGTAGGAGATATTACTTTGAACTGCATTACTAATTTTTTGACTCACTTTACTTACTTTACCATTTTGTTTATGGTTGTGTGTGCATTCCCAACACTCATTAAAATACTTGTGAATGTGCTGTCAACTTCAAGCAACAAGTGGTATTGGATCTTAGTTCACCAAGCTTGCTTAGTTTGTCAAAGCAAGTGAGATTTTGAAGAGTTGAAAAATGAGTAAAAAGGAACATCTATAACACAACCCTTGCTTCTTAATGGAAGCAATTATCCCTATTAGAAGGCACAAATGAAGGCATTCATAAAATCATAAGAAGAAAAATTGTGGTATGCTATTAAACATGGTTGGCATCCCCCCACTATAAAAACTAAAGAAGGAATTGAAATTCCTGAAGATGTCAAAAGCTGGAGTACTAAAGAAGAGAAGGAGGTGTTAGGAAATTTCAAGGTAATCAATGCAATATTTATAAGCATTGATGAACAACAATTCAAACTTATATCAACTTGTAAAATAGTCAAGGAGGCTTGGAATACCCTTTAGAATGTCCACGAAGGAATCAGTGCTGCTAGGTCTTCGAAACTCCAAACATTAGCAATATAGTTCAAAACATTAAAGATGGGTGAAGGAGTAACAATTGCAGAGTTCAATGGCAAGCTACAGCACATTGCCAATCTAGCATATCAACAAGAAAAAAGGTACACTAAATCAGATTTTGTCAGAAAAACATTGAAATCCTTACATGAAAGATTTACCCTAAAAGTAGATGCAATAAAAGAAGCCCGAGATGTTGACAACATTTGATTGGATGAGCTCATGGGTTCTTTACAAACCTATGAAATGAACCTGAATGTTACTAAGAAAGAAAAAGGGCTAGCATTTTGTAATGAAAACAAAGTGACGAAGACAATGATGACAACACAGCATATGTGGCAAAGAAGTTTAAAAAATCTATTAAGGAAAAGGAAGCCAAATTTCAATAAAGAAAACCAGGTAATTCTTCTAAGAACTCTTCTACAAATCAGATGAAAAATGTTAAAGAAATGTGAGAAACATGAGACCGAGAAAAAAGACATATATTATCATGAGTGCCAAGGCTATAACCATATCCAGGTAGAGTGTGCCAACACATTTAAAAAGCAAGGCTAGTCCATGAACTTAACATGGAGTGAAGAAGGATCAAAAAAATCTGATGACGAGGCAAATGACACAAGTAACCAAGTTGTCTTCAATTCAATAAGTGCAAAACAAAAAAGTATTGTGACTCATGTTGCAACATTTGACAATGATAGAAGCAATAGTAACACTAATGATGAGCTTTATTCTACTTATCAACTTGCTTGTGATAAGTTTATAGCATTGCATACTGAAAACCATGCATTAAAAGAAGTAAAATCACTTAGAGAATTAAATGCATACTTAAATAATAAATGTTCAAAATTGAGGTTGGAATGTGAAAGGCTAGATGAGCATTGTCATGAAGCTGATTCAACCTTGAAAATGCGAAATTTGAGAAAAGCTAAGTTGGAGGATTTGCTATTCTTTGGGAAGATAGCATTGGATCGCTATGTTGAGCAAGGTTCAAGTAACAATTCTAACAGCAAAGAAATCAAGTTTTGAAGAAAACCACTCCTACTATTCCAACAAATGTTCCCAACAAATAGGAAACTTAAAGCTGATCAGCAAAAGCAGGAAAGCCAAAGGCAATTCATTTTGCAACTTCTGAAAGAAGACACAACACCGGATGGCCGTATACTTTTTACTGTTAAAGTAGATGATGTATGGAGGACAAGTTCACAAATAAGTTGGCAACATGTACAGGAACAACAAACTGATAAAATAAGTGTGGATTAGGTAGTCAAAGAGTACAAACTTTGTATCATATACTTCGTTAAGAGCTTGTTCTAATAAAATATAGTATCTTGGTAGTGGTTGTTCCAATTACATAAGCATCTCTGGAAGACATGTGAAAATTAGTGATGCCTAAAAATGCCATGTCATTGTAAAAAGTGCCCTTAATATTGTAAGAATGCTAAAGTTGAAACGTGTCCTACATGTTGACAAACTTAAAGCAAATCTACTAAACATAAATCAACTTTGTGATCAAGACCTCTTTGTGAAGTTCGCCAAAGATCAATGTCATGTATATAACAAAAATAATTATTGTATAGTTGTTGATAATAGGTCAGATGACAACTTATATACTATGAGCAGTACACTAAGCGTTGAGGAGAGCGAAAAATGGTATAGAAAGCTTGGACACATCAACTATCTATTGAAATTATCAAATACTAGGCTTGTTTACATGTTGCATACTATGACAGAACCAACATCAAATCTGTGTGAACCATGTCAACTTGGAAAGCTACAGAGGGAGTCTCATAAAGCATCTCAAACCTTAAGTACATCAAGGATCCATATGAACTTGATGGAAGTTACAAAAGTCACAAATATTGGAGGAAAAAATGTACACATTTGTTTATATTGATGACTATTCAAGATTTAGTTGGATACATTTTTTTTGAAGATAAAGTCTATACGTTTCAAGCCTTTAAAAAGCTTTGCACTCAACTAGAAACCAAAAAAGGGGAAGCTATTGGTAGAATGACTATTGTTTCCAACATAGTGTTCAATATGAATATTCATTCCCTAAAACACCACAAAAAATAATTGAGTGGGTGAATGAAAGAATCGAACACTTCAAGAGATGACCAAAGTCATACTTAGTGCAATGAAGATCAACATTAAATGGTGGCATGAAGCTATCAAGATAGCATGTTATGTAATTAATAGGGTTACTCTCAAGTCGAAAGGGATAATTTTGATGAAACATTGGCATCAATAGCACATTTTGAGGCCATACTACTACTATTGAATTGACTACGGCTTGTTCTCTAAACTTCAAAGCATATCAAATAAACGCCAAAAGCATGTTTTTAAATGGATTTTTGAAGGAAAAAGTTTAAGTAGAATTGCCTAAGGGTGTTACTGATCCACAATATCCAAGTCACGTGTATAAATTGAAAAGGGCCTTATGATGTAAAGCAAGCACCTCGTACTTGGTACAAACGGCTGGCAACATTTCTTGTGAAGCAAGGCTACACTTAAGGGAGAGCAAACAGGTATACATGGATCACATAGTGTTCAAGTCAACCTCTCATCATTTATTGAAAAAATATTAAACATGCAAAATAAATTCAAAATAAGTATGGTGGGAGAGTTAAAGTATTTTCTTGGACTTCAAGTGAAGTAAATGGATGGTGGAATTTTTCTCTCACAAACCAAATATGCAATGAATTTTGTTAAAAATTTTGGAGTTAAAAGTTTCTAACTTATTACAACACCATTGCAAACATCAACTAGACTTTACAAGATAAGAAAAGAAAATCAATAGATGGGAATTTTTATAGGAGTATGCTTAGAAGTTTACCATACCTAATAATCAATATGCCAGATATTAGCTTTAGTGTGGGATCAAGTTGATCCAAAGGAAAGTCAACAACAGTTATAAAAAGGATCATCTACTATGTGAACGGCACAACTAAGTTAAGACTGTGGTATTATAAGAATTCCAACATCTCATTGACTAGTTCGAGTTATGCATATTGGGCTGGAAACATCAATGATAGAAGGAGCACAATTGGTGGTTGCTTTTTGGTCAACAACAATCTAATATCATACTACAGTAAAAAGAAGAAGTCCATTTCACTTTTAACCGCCAAAGTAGAATATATTGTAGCCCAAAGCTATTGCACGCAATTACTATGAATGAGGCAAATGTTAAAGGATTATAGTATGAATGTTGAAGAGTTTGGTTATTCCATGTGATAACAATAGTGCAATTAACTTGATCAAAAGTCCTGTTCAACACTCACTAACTATGCAATGACAAATCTAGAGGTACGTAGTATTATCATTGCCTAGAGGGCACCGGATTTGTCATCGACTAGTGTCATCACGATGATGAAGATGACAAGAAACCGAAGACTAGTGTAAGTGTTCTCGTCGAGTGCATCGTCATGATGTTGGCCTTAATGAGCGCCCTTGGATTTAAAATTTTCAAAATCAAGGACATGTTTAAAGCTGAGGCAGTCCCAAATCCATCCTAACGTTTCTTAAAATCCAAACTCCTTAACTTTTGCTTCATTTCATTGTCACACACAACAAACCATAGACTACGTATAGCAGAGGCAGAAGTTCAATTCTCGAATTGCAATCGTTTTCATTAATGCATTGAGAAATCTATGTTGTTTGGTTTTGCCCATTTAATCTTTTTTTTAAAGAGGTTCAACTAGATAGGGAAAGAAATTAGGGCTTCTTCCTATTTTAGCGATTGTGAGGTTATATTTTTGGTTGTTCTATATTCATTCAATTCATAGAGCTTTTCATAAGTATTATTCTCATTATAATTTCACAATTTCGATTAAGTGTTTATAATCTTTTAGAAATTAATTGAACGCTAAACTTAAATGATTTACATGTAGAAATTGCATAGGAAATTGAACGCTAGAAATTGGGAATTAAATAACTTCACCTAAATGTTTGTATGGGAAATTGAATGGGCTACATAGATGATGTTATATTGTGGTTTGGACTATGAATGGGGCATGAATATAATGTTCAAATTGAGCAATTTCATTTCATTTGATACTGACATTACATTAGTGGATTGAAATAGGATGGCTTGCATATGATGTTCAAATTGAGTCGTTTCATTTCATTTGAGCATATCTTTACATTACTTTGTATATGGTGAGTGGCTTAAATGTGCATGGATGCTTTCTCATCCATTTATTTGTTTTTTGGTTTTAAGCATGACTCAAAAAGAATTTTCTAGCTCACATTCACAAGGGGGGTGGGGTGACCTCAAGAATGTAGGGGACACTCTACAAGGCTAGCCACCTAGGCTATAATTTATGGATGAGAACGAGACATAACCACCATTTCCAATACAACGCGATATGCACATTCGAGTTCATCAAGCCCAGGAGAAGGGACTATGATTCCCATCACTCCAGGCATGAACACAACAGGACATTGCTAATGGTAGGCTAGGGAGCCGGGTCACACAACACCAAGTACAATTCATGAAGTACACGTCAATTTCATTTTTTTTTTCCATGTTATCTTTTGCATTGTAATATACATAATGCATCTTACTTGAAATACAACACTTCTTTGCTAAAATTTCAGTGGTCAAAAGAAGGTAGTTGATTATATCAAGTTTATCATCTTTAGCCACTACCATGGCACACAAACTCAGTACATTGATGAGCCACACAGCACCACACAAAGCAGTGGTGGCTTGAAAATTTGAAGGTATCTTGTTGTTTTCAATTTCACTTGTTCATATTTCAATTGTCACTACAGTTACACATCAATTTCAACTTTTTGTACTTTGCGATGCCAAGAGCAATATATTTGAAGTCCAGCTAACAATGGCACCATTGAGAACATTCAAGGAGAAAGTGGCAGAACTTATTTGAAAAAGCTTCTGCCAGGCCAAGGCATTACGGAAGAAGGTCAATTGAGTTTCATAGGAGAAGTGGAACGAAATGCTCGCAAAGTGGATTGAGTATACATTCACAGCTATCAGTAATAAAAATAGAATCAACCGATTAGCAGACGGTGTCTCAGCTTCCATTATCTACTAAGGTGGTTCCATGTCAATTAGTGCACATAGTGACTGCCTTGTAAGTTTTCCTCAAGTGCCCTAAATTTACAATAAATATTTCATTTGTGGGAAAGAAATTTGATTTTTTTTTTTTTTGATGTTTTCCTAAGAATCGAGTTTGAATTGACCTTTGAAACTTTTTGAGTTGTACTCAAGAGTTTAGAATAACACAATTAGAAATTAGGCAGGTCCTCAAGCACTAACACAAGATGTTGTCAAAAATGCAACAAAACCACCTTCCAAGAAGTTGGTGGAACTTCAAATTCCAACAACAGCAACACAATCTTGACCGCTCTTAAAGGTTTTTAAAGAAAGGAAGCCTAATATGGAATTAAAGGTACTATCATATTGGCAACTACTTTGAGGTTGTTGCTTCTCCTCATCATCACAGTTAGCAAAACTTGACAAAGTAAAAGATGGGTTGCAACACACTTAAAACGAGTTGAAAAACGAGAAAGAGGAGTTGAATGACTACAAGAATGAGTTGAAAAAGACATAGTTCAACTTAAATTGTATTATGAACGTCATTGATTTAAAGTTTAGAATCTCCCTAGACTTCCTGATGATGATGATGATGATAGCAAGTTTACATTTTTTAATGTCTTTTTTTCTAATATTATTGTAACAAAAATTGTTAAAAATGTACAATAATGATATTTATTTCTATATTATCTAAATATAAATTGCTCATATTATATAACTTGTTGCAATTTTTCTTGCTGCATGTGTAAATGCATTTAATTTTTTAAACAAAATTCCAAAAAAATAGAAAAAAAATATTCTTAAAAAAAATCACTGATATGTCCTAAATTAGTCCCAAATTTGTCCCTATGCATTTGCAAAATAGTGTCAAACGTATCTCAGTTTCGTCCTAGAACTATCCCAAAAATTGATTGTCTCATATATATCTCAAAACTGTGCCAAAAAATACCATTGCCAATCCATCTCTAACTTCACCATCTAAAATCAATCCGAAATACGTCGTCCCAAACCGTTTCAAATTCGTTACAAAATTAGGGACAACCTATTATGATTGTCACAAATATATGAGACAGTAAAGGTAAATTGTCTCAAAATTTGGGACAGTATTCAAATAAATAGTTGCAAAGTATTTGCAACGGGGTTATTCGGAACAAATCAGAAATTGTCTTAAAGTCCATCACAAATTGAATTTGCAACGGCTCTTTTGAAAATGGCCGTCCCTATCCACAAACATTCAGATGGTGCTCCATCAATTTCAGATGATGAAAGATGTATCTTTCCTTCACCTATTTAGTCATGTTTATTTTAAATGATAAGATGAGATAAATTATTTTATTTAAATTAATTGCATGTTCTTTTTAATTGATTATGCTATTAATATGTTGAACACTTAGTATAAAATTACAAATTATATAATAAATAAAATTATTTAAGAGTTATAATAAAATATTCAATATTTCAATTTTTTTATATATCATTCAAAAGATTACTTTGACTTCATTGGTTAGTTAAATTATTCAATTATTTGCATAATCAGAATAAAAATGAAAAAATAAATGTAATTATAAGCTTAGAGTCAAACTTAGCTCACAGAATTGTTAATGATGAATTAATGCATACAAACTTTTTATCTCTCAAAATAATTCTTTAAATTAATCACATCTGACAAAGGAACATAATTTTTGAAGATCTTATCTATTTCAATGGTATATGAATTGAATCACAATACATTCAATTTAATGCAACTAACCTTGTATTTGATTTAATCTTGAAATTTTTAAAAAAGGGATAAAGAGAAGATTTAAGTGTAATAATTATACTGTGTTTTAGAATAGAAAAATAAAAAAGACATAGCAATACCAGAATTAGCTTAATGAAACTCTACCCATTATGCATGAAGCCTAAAAATAACAATGGTTATATTAATTTTTATTTTTTAGTGTGCTTTTAAGTGTTTTCTTAAAAAAAATTGTGTAAAGATAAATAAATTATAAATAAAATTTAAAAAATATAATAATTACAACGTTGTTAGAATAATGAAAGAGTGAAAAGAAACAATGAAAGAGTGAAAAGAAACTGAAATGACAATTTTCAGATTGGAACGCAATATACCATTTTCTTCCATAATCTTGTATATTTGTTGTTTGAGGCTGTAACATATTCCCACCTATTTTTAACCAAAAATAATAATAATTACAATTGTACAAAGATACATGGATGCCCCTCTTAGAAACATGCCAGCTCTGCCATTTCCCAACTCTCGTTCTCCAAAGCCACGAGGGAGCCAAATGAAATATGCCTTGAACCAGATGCCAACTGGAAAGTTCAACCTTATGATGACCCAATCAATTCACATCTCAAGTGGCTGCAGATTTAGATCTCCTCTTTGTCAGCCTCAGAAAATAATTTTGAAAAGATCATCAGGAAGGAACAACGTAGTCGAAGTGAAGTCGAAGCTTGAGCTGTTTCCAAGAGTGTCAATGTACTTAGGCTAGAGACCGGCTGGAAACGCCGTGCAACAACTTGACGAATCCAATGAAACTAAGTTTCCCATCCGTGTGCCTGATCCAGTCATGGAGAACAGCATGAACAGGGACAGAAGGACCAAGCCCAAGTTCCTGAAACATAAATTTGGAAGAAAATAAAGGATGCAGGATCAGATTTTATGCTCAGTGTGACAAACTCCTGAGCAGAATTGTTATTACCAAAGCTAATTCTTCAATCATGATAGTCCTGTTTCCTTCCCTCTCGAAGAATTCATAGGCAAGACGAGCGTGTTGCTCCCATTTATCAAGAGCTTCTAACTGATAGACACTTAATGCAGCAGCACAGAATTCTTCAAAATCCATCCTTCTGTATTGAAGTGCATTAAGCTGTTATGGTAGGAAAAATAAATAAGTTCAAGAACTCGGAATGGACATCATCATACAAAAAACCAAGTAACAAATTAGTCACAACACAGGTGCTTAGAAGCATACTGAAGCAAGAAAATCGTAAATGCATGACTCGTTCATAGCATCCGTTGCATTCTTCTTCAAGGCCTGAAAAGAGGAGAAAAAAATTACTCTGACCAAGTTCTCATTCAAACCTACTAATGGATTGTGACAGTAATGTTACAGACAACCAACCATTCTGATATTTTGCAAACTTATGGTGCCATCTTCCTCTGGCTCCAAGTGTGCAAATTGCTCTTCCAAATAGAAAAGTTCATTCACAGTAAGAGTTTTTGACAAAGCCTGCAGAATTCCAAGCAAAGAAATTAAAAGGGAAAAGAAAATGCGGTTCTACACAAGACACGGAAAATATTAGGCCATCAAGCAACCTGGGACAGGAGAATAATAAACAGAAACGACACTTGTTAGAATAAAACCAAATTTTAAATCCAAAGTAATATTATGTTGCCATTTTTAACAGTTTTTGGAATTAATAATTGACACTTTGAGTCGCAATACTCTTATCCACTACCATTTTGTTACTAGAAGTAAATTTCTTAAATACAACAGAGATAGCACATCAGTGGAAAGGCCACTGTTGGTATTTTGCACAAGGTTGTGATTTATTATTTCTTTTCATAAGAAAAATTTTGCGCTACGCATGTACCTACATTTGCAGAGCTCTCTCATTTTCAGTAAAATGTTCACTTGGAAATTTGGTCCGATAAAGGGCTTCCACAATTTCCCAGAAGTCAGTAATGGTTTGATTAATGCTATGAGATAAAAGCTATTTTAGCTAATAATACTTCCAAGACGATGAGTAAATGTCTTGAGGGAAGATAAAGCAGCTTAGATGTTTAACAAATGGCGTGTAAAATCTGATTTCTTTCGGCTACAAACATATGTTGATGCACATAGATTCATTAACAGAAAAAGCTTACCCAGCCTGTCATCATTAAGCTGATCTGGCAGAAATCATCACATGACAAAGAAAATAATAATATTGCACTGTTTTATTAAGTAAAACAGATGGCTATTGGTCAACTTTCAGTCGGGTAGTGAAGCCTTATTGGGCAATAATCACCCATTATCAGATATTAATTTGATAGGAGATTATAATGCATGCGTGTGCATGGCCACGTTTTTCAATTTGGAAGGACATCTACAGGCAATTTAGGATGATGGAAAATAAACATCATTGCGTTACACACCAGTAGAGCAGCTTTCCGGAGGGGAGATGAGCGCATATAAGCTTTCATAAGTTTAAATATTAGTATATCCAATGGCACTTTTACATCATTAGTATGTTTGATCCATGGATGACCTGAAGCAGAAAAAACAATAAGCATTCCAAATCAAGAATCATTTTCTGTTTGATGAGCAACAGAAAGACACTCACAGATGGCTTGAGCTGCAGTCATTCTTTTCCTTGGATCCTTATTCAGAAGAAGTTTGACGAAGTCTTTTGCCTCAGAAGACAGATAAGGCCAGGGTTCTTCTTTATAATTTGGCTCAGCTTTTACAACAGCGCGAAAGATACCAGACTCTGTTCGAGCCCAGAATGGGCGGCTCCCGCACAGCAAAATATATGCAATTACACCAAGGCTCCAAACATCAGCCTCGGTACCGTATGCGCGATGTAAAACTTCAGGTGCTACATAATATGCACTACCAACAATGTCATTGAGCTTTTGATCTGCAGAGAATTACACCAGCATCACAATACCTGTTTAGAGATGCCTTACACTGACAAATAAGGATTCATGGCACAAATAAAGACAAACCTGGTTTCGCGAAATCTGACAAACCAAAATCTATGGCCTTCAATGGTGAATTTTCTTCCTTGGACGAAAACAGGAAATTCTGATCCAGTAAAAAGCTATAGTTAAACAAGCCAGAAGTTATAATTGTAAGCACAATTCTTGATACAAACTTCACTGCTGGAAAATCAGCTCATCTCCTTCCCTCTAACCTCTTAGTCTGAGTGCATGTGTGAAACTCTGGATTTCTCTTCCCAATAGCATCATTTTCAATGATGAATAGACAATTATTTAGCAACTGTTAATTGACATCACATCTTCCTTATTGAATAAAGAGCATATAACACAAGTCCATGATAAGACAGCTGGCACCGGACAGCATTTTACAAGAGTTGAATTTAAGTCATACAGCTGATTAATAAGTCCTTCGAACCAGAAGATATACCCAACAAATTCCTACCTCAGGTTTAAGGTCCCGGTGAACCACCCCTTGGAGATGACAGAATGCAACTACACTCAAAATTTGTATCATCACAGTCTTTGCATCATCTTCAGTATACTTCCCACCCCTGCAATAAAAAGAAAACTAAATTTATTATTATGCTAGGATATATAATCATATTATCTTCTAAGCGTCAATGAATTATAAAAATAAATAAACAATACATACCTATTCATTTGTTTTCCTAACTACATAAAAAATAAATAATTTCACCGAAAAGTCAAAATACCTTGAAAGTATTCTATCTAAAAGCTCGCCTCCTTCACACAATCTGAAATATTGAGACTACAAGTCAGTAACTGTATCAAAGAGATCATTGTGAAGTAACACAGACAAGATATCAACTGAAGATCATGCCAATTTTCACTCGACAACTAAAGGCACTGAGTGCATAGCCATGGAATGAAAAATCAAAGATCAAGAACAACCACAGCTTACTCCATCACCATGTAGACATTTTCATGGTCCTCATAAGCATCATAAAACTGTATAAGATTCCTGTGTCCTGTCAAAGCTCTCAGTATTTTAACCTCCTTTCTTACATCTTCAATAGCAATAACAGTGGTCATCTGGCAAAAGAAAGTACAGATACAATTAGAGAAACAACTTACTATGAGACTGAAAGACTGTCTATCAGATTCAAGGAAGCAGCCTATCATGAGATTGAAAGAATATTTATACAATTTTCATAATCCAACTAGCAGTATCTTGACAATTATCTTACATAATCGTCCTGATGTGAAAAATTTAAACATTTGTTGATCACTAGTCCATGGAATATAAATTTACAAAGAAGGCGGACGACTAACACAGCTAGAAGAAAGGTGAAAGAAATTGCATGAGTTTCAATCCACCTTTAAACTGGAGCATACAAAGTAAAAGAGAGTTAAAATATGCAAGGCTCTTTCTATACACATACACATAAGCAGCCTCATAAATCTACAATCATTTCATCGTCTGCATGCAAATTAGGAAAAAACTTGGAAATCAATAGCTGAAGAGCCAACCAGATGCAGTCAACTGCAAAGGGGCAATCTCAAAGCTAAGGCCCTTAACTAAATATACAATATAAACCAAAATCCATAATTAAACAATAAAACTGAATATGAAACTAAAAAAGAACAAAAGTAAATCTTCTGCTGCAGACGAGATCTCCCTCATCCCAACAACTAATCCTATAAATCAGAAATACCACCAGCATCAAGCAACAGATCATCACCATAAACTGTACAGAACAAAACCAAACAACAATAATGGGGAATAAAAATAAGAAGAAGAAGAAGAAAAAGAAGATGATGAAGATGAAGAGGAGTTTTTCCGAACCTTTGCTTTTGGTATGACTTTAATGGCAACTTCCTGCCCTACCAGCTTCCCCTTTTTTGACTCTGCTCGGCATGTATACCCAAAATGTCCTCTTCCGACCTCCTTCCCCAGCTCATAATCGTCATATAACTTATCCGAAAACCCAAAACTTTTGTCCAAAGCCGCTGCCTCGGAAACCTCCTTCCCCTCCGGGATCGCCGCCTCGTTCGGCTTCAGAGTGCCATGCCGCCGCGCCAGCACCGCCTTGATGTGCTTCGCCGGAGACGGCGGTGGAAAAGGCAGCTTTAAAAACCTCCTGGGAGTACCTGTCCCCGGCACCGGAGACTTCTTCGAGAACAGATAATGTGCTGGGCTGGGACTATAAAACGGAAGGAAAGGCGACCTTCTAGCTGCTTCAGGATTTTCCTCGTTCGTTTCTTTCTCCTCAGAAATTTTCGCATTTTCGTCGTTATACTCCGACGGACAAGGTTCCTCCTCATCCTGAGTTCGAGTGGCGGCGTGCTTGATTTTACCAGATGGATGACGATTGGGTTCTGAGGATTGCTTGGGTCTGGAAGTGCAAATTCCCATTTTCACTTTCCCGCAAAAATAAATTCAGGAATTAAAAAAAAAAAAAAATCCTTCTGAAAGCTTCACCTCCTTCCAGAACTGAAGATCAGTCTCCTACTTCTATACAAAAAAACACAAATATTCAAAGTTTTGAATTCATTTTCTGTTGCTTTGAACTCAATGTTGCGGCGTATGAAAGCAAGGGGGAGCAGCGGAGGTAGAGATCCACGGAGAAAGTTCCGAAGGAAATTGATTTTGGTTAAAGGAAAAGTAGGAAGATGATCAAAGAAACGTAGATCAGCGTGGCCCACGCCGTATCGTCGAAGTCCACGTCGCGAGGGTTAAAATACAATTTTCCAAGTACACCATCGAATTTGTCGACGCCACAAAGAGAATGAAGCGCAGACAGAAGAAGCTAAAGAAGAAAACTTCAGTCAAAATTTCAAGGCACCGGATTTCCATGAGCAAAGCATTTCTAGAACATTTACCAAATGACAATTCCTGATCATCGCCGGCGGCATGCGGGATTGTGTAAGACGGTGGAAAGTGGGCAACATAAGACAAGTTTTCAAAATCTTATTAATTGAAGCGAGTAACATTTTGTCAGTTACGTATTGGGCAAAACAAAAGAGTGGGAAGAACAGAGGAGGCGATCAGGCCTGTCTCTATCCGAACCCCTCCCAAAGACAATAAATTCGAACTCCACACGTTGCCTTGACAGCAAATTTTAAAGGTAAAAGCGTGTTTTTAGATATTCTATTTTTGAGACGCGAAAACTTTAAAATGACGTAAAAGTGGAATAAAAAATAAATAAAAAAATATTATTTTATGAATACCTTACAAATTAAATATCTTACTATATACAAATTTTGTTCAAATTTAAAATTTTTTCTCTCTTATTTTTTATAATTAACTGATTATTTATCAACTATTATATTTATTTTTTATTAAATTAATACTTATCTATATGATTTTTTTACTCACATTTATTTTGTATCTTATAAGGTATATAATATCATATCATTTAATCATTATTATACATTAAATTTATACTCTATAAAAAAGTATGAATGTTTTTATTAATTGTGAAAAGATGAGTATATTCCTAATTTAATGTTTATATTTATTATGATAAATAAAGTTATTTTGATAAAAAATAAAATTCTATTTAAAATATATATATCTTTTAGTAGCAAAAGATTAATATAATTCTAATTTATTTAAACTACTTAAACAATTATTTATATTATGTAAAAGAGAAATCTTTTAATAGTAAGAAACTAATAAAATTTTAAATTATTTAAAAATTAAGTAAAATTAAAAAATATCCAAATTCATAACTATATTGCATAATAAATATAAAATAAATAAATAAGTTGAAAATTTGAAGATATAAATATCAAATAAGTTAATTAAATTATAAATGATAAAATAAATAGTTATAATAATGCTCTGAAATTTTAAATAAATAATAAATTTTATGCATGATGACGGAGTTATTCTCATAACAATTTAGTATAAAACGGATGGAACTTTTATCATCCAACACATTAAATGTGTGATAATTCATTTTATGTCGGTATTTATTTAATAGTTAATTATATTTAATAAATATTATAGATAAAAAAATAGCAAGAAAATATAGTTACAACAATGTGATAAAATTTTTAAAAAATAAATTACACATATAAAAATTCAATATTCTTGTGAAAAAATAATATGTTATAAAATATTTAAACTGAACAAATTATAACTATCAAGTTTATTAAACATGTTATCATTGCATAATTATATTTTTAAAAATATAAAAATAAATTTATTGGAAGACATTGGTGCCAATATGCTTAATAAACATAAAATAAATTAGTAGGTTAAAATTTATAAACATAAATATTAATTAAATCAAAATATGAAAGAAGAAACCAATAGAAACATAAATAAAGTTATAATAATGAACTAAAAATTTGAATATATAAATAAATTTTATATATGCTACAAAATTTTCAATTAATTGAATATTTGACCATTAATTCTATTAAAAGATATGATGAGCTAAAATTTTAAGTAAAAGAATTAATTCATTATATAAAAAACACTATTTTTATAACAATATTACAAAATATCTCAAAAGAAACATTTTTTACCATCAACTTTATTAACTGCGTGAACAATCTTCGAGTATTATTATTTTTATTTCATATTAGGTATTCTATTATACACCACCATATAAAACAAATAACAAGAAAAGTACTGTTACGACATATTAAAATTTTTAAAAATAAGTAATTACGGATAAAGGGTTATATTCTTATGAAAAAAATGTTATAAAATATAATCAAAACAAATAAATTTATGACTATCCATTTCGTAAATATATTGCAATTTTAATAAATTATTATTTATTTTAAAGTTGATTGTTTGTAATATAAAATCATAAAAGTAGAATAACAATGACAAGTATATTAACTTTATATTATAAAGATAAAATATACTATTTGATTAAAAAATTATCAATAGATTTTTTTGAATATAATATTAAAAAAATATAAATTATATAGCTTCTATGTGAGAAAACTTACATTTTAGAAAGGACAATTCTATGACAAAAGACAAGTCAAATAAGAGTGTAAATAAAATTTTAATTAGCGAAATAAATATATATATATATATAAATAATTAATGTCAACATATTATAGATAGAAACTAATAATAAAATATGCAAAAGATGTCATTAATAATGTAAAAAAATATTGTTACAAAATAAAATAAAACTTAAAAATAATAAATAAATACTAAGGAATTATGATGGTAAGCACATAAATGGAAAAATTGATGGTAAACTTTATTTTAATTTATTGATAAACTTAGTGAGCATAAAGTATAACAAATATATAATAAACTAAGGCATAAAAATATAAATAAATACCTAAAAATGTGTATTTTTTAGAGAAATAAACTAAAAAGTAAAAAGAAATAAATATTATTTAATAAACAAAAAAGCCCTTCCAATAAAATGTTACAAGTTTGTCAAATTAAAATTATCTTAAACAAAGGCATTCGTATTAATAATTTTTAATGTAAATATCATGAATTACAACTAATGACATACATTACGAAAATTTAAGTTACCAAGACAAAAAAGAAATATGTAATAAAAATGAAATAAATTTAGAAATGTATAGACAAAAAATTATATTAAAAATTTTAAATGTTTATATAAAAAAGGTGGTGGAATGATAAGTTAAAATTCAATCTAATTAACATTGCTATAAATGACTTTACATAAAATCTATACAAAACAGTGGCGATTTATTATAAATAATTTAATTACTGAATTTCACAGTGCATTCTAAATTTTTTTAGTACTAACATCAATTTTGAGTCTGGACAAATCTATGCAAGCAATTAATAAATTTTAGCTTATAATGTATCAATTTAAAAACAAAATTTAATGGCAAATAAAAATTGAAAAAAAAAAGGATAAACTTAATGCTACAATAAGATCATTTAAAATTTAAAATTTTATCAGCTTTTACTTAACTTATTAAACTATTCTTTAAAGATAATAATATCCTTTATCATATAATAAGCAAAAGAAAAAAATTGTATAACTTAACCTTTTAAAAATAACCATGCTATCTTAAAAAAAAAATTAAAATAAATTAATATTAAAATTGTGTAATTTAGTATTATTTATGCATTATCTAATTTTTAACACATTCTTATACATGTGAAGCACGTAATTTTTTCTAGTGTGCATGTCTATATGTGTGTATATAAAATTTTCTTATCCACCTAATTCTTGATACTAAATATTAATTTTCCTCTCATTTAAATCAATTTTCTTACTAACTAGAGACCAAACATTCGCTATATTATTATTTGAGATAAACGTGGGGTGACTTGTGTGCATTCGTAACTTCGTCTGCATCGGCCATTTTTTTTTCAGCGTGTTTGGTGGCATTATCTTATGGCTGTATCTGTTATTCGCATTTTTCATCGGACATCATACGCAACCCGCGAATAAGAGCGCGGCCCTTTACGAATCGTCCGCCGCGTAAATTAGCCCTCCTGAGGCCTCTTGTCGGCCAAACGCATCCTAAAGAAAATTCAATTTCTGTTTTTGATGTTTTTAAATATATTACTTAATAAAATCTTTGTCTAAATTAATTTTTTTTCTCCCTTACAGATATAATTAACTATTTATTATTCATATATTATACTTACACATTATCAAATAAGTATGTACTCAAAAATGGTGATCCAATGTATCAGAAATTTGAATCGACAAAAATGTACACCGACTAGCAAAAACGAAGTAATTTTGGGACACCTGTCAGAACAACATTAATTTTGGTTGAAAATTGTCATGTGCATCACACGTGACCAATAAAATTAGAGATTTTCTCATTTCCAGCGAATTTGACAACGTGGCAATAATTACAGTGACGTAGCATGTAATCAGATAAATTTTACTAGCAAGTTAATGACAAAAAAGGATAGTAACTTTGAAATTTGGAGTAATTTCATGAAAGTAATTCATGTCCAATATGGCAAATTACCCAACGACACGCCACGTCACTATGGTTCCTTGCCGCACTTGACAGTGTGTCTCGAAATTGCTCCTTTTTTGCAACTTAGTGTATATTTTTTCAACCTCAAATTTTCAATATCGTGAACCGTCATTTTCAAGTTTATAGAGGTCATGTTTTGCATTTAATTTTATATATACACACATACATTTTTATATATGTTATATCAAACAACTTAATTATTAATAAATATATTATCATATCATCTAATTATTATTACATAATTTATACCTTAATTTAAAAAAATTAAAAATTTTAAAATATCAAAATATTACAATCAAAAATATTTATCGACTGTGTACAACTCCTATAAAAAATTATCTACCGACGAAGCGCTTTACCCAAACATAGCCATAGTTTTTTAACTAATGTATTTCATTTGTCTATTACAATGAAAAGTAAATGAGATGGCATCTGTTGGGTAGATAAGTTTGGGTATATAAATTGAATAATTTTGCTTAATAATTGTAAACGATGTGATTTTCTAAAATTTATTTTGAAAAAAAAATTTATATATTATACATACATATGTGTACCTCATACGAGTCAATCCTCTGAAAACTGTTCAACTAATTGAGTTTAATGGGTCGATTTTTGGGCTAGGATTTTTACCTAACCAATTGGGGTTTGAGATTTAGTGTTTGTATAAAAGATGGAATCGGAATATAATTGTGGTCAAAGAATTTGCATGTAAAGGCACTGTACTGACAATAAATTACGGAGTCTCACGTTTTATTTAAAAAAAAAAAAAAACTCCTTATTTCTAGAATCATTAATCCAAAATGGGTGTGCATTAGGCATTTTGGGACATAGACTTGATGGACAGAGTTTTTGTTTGATGCTTATAAGGCTTTGACAAGCACAATAATTATATTTTGTTTACACAGCTAAAATACTATTTTAAATGTGGTCAACCAACTACTTGTTTAAGTGATCCAAAGCTATTTTTAATTATGAACATGGTCATGATTAAGAAATATATTCATCCGTCCCTCTCTCTCTCTCTCTCTCTCTCTCTACACACACACACACACACACAAGATCAAAAACATAAAAGGCTTATTTGTGTTTAGATATTACAATTATAAAGTCTCGTGTATATCCTTTGTTGTCTTCTGCATGTGGCAGTTCAGTAGATTAATGACTGTCCAAGTCCAGGTTGATCAAATAGAAGCGTTAACTTCATGCGACATAAAGACTTGTATGTCTATATTTCCAAAATTTAGTATAAATCCTTAAACTGCGTAGTAAGGCAATAACTACGGACCATGGGCTCAATAAATTGGACAACGACAGACCATGGGCTCAATATAACAGTTGGCTATATAGAAAGCTTTAATGTCGAAGTATCTTCTTAAAGCACTTAAACTCCTTTTTCAACTCTACTAAATCAGGCTCACTCAAAATGTATCTGATACAAACTTTGACACTTTTCAATCTCTATTGCCCTCAAGGGGGGTCAATTCCATGGTTTAAAGCCCAACTCTTTGTGCATAATGTTTTAGGTTCAAACTCTCTTAAATAAGGGTATGTGAGTGGATGATGATGATGTGTGTGAATGGGTTTTTTTTTTTAATAAAAACAAGAAATCTCTATTACATATATTATATTGTCCTTGCAAACTTTATAAAGTTTAAGAATATTACATCCAGTCGCCCGTTGGGAGTCCCTCTTAACGTGGGACCCGCACTCATAAAATATTGGAAAAAGGGAAAGGGACGGATTGACGAAGCTGACTTGCGAGTGAAGTCTGCCGAGCCGCCTCTCGTCTGCCACCTTTACGCAATGAAGTGTGACAGTCTGTACATTTGTATGGATAAGGGATGGCGGGTGATGGTGGAATTTGGGTTGGGATAGTGAGGATTGAGGAATGCGTGCTGCGGGGTAAGATGGGTCGAGGCCACTTTGTTCGATGTGAAACTGTTAGAGCAAGAGAGAGATAAGAAAGAAATACTTAGTGTTGGAGTATTCTTTGAAGACTAAAGAGTGTCGCTATATTTTTAGTTTAATTGTTGTGTTCTTCTATAAAATTTTTAGAGAAGTATACCTTTTTCGTACTCCCTATATAGTAGTAAAAAACAATTTCAGAGTTTGTTTATGTGCATAGCCTGTTAAAGAGTGAATTACATTAAATTTAATATCGTTATATTCGTATCTACAAAATTTGTTTGATTCAATTTGAATTTAATTTGTACAAATTTTCTTGTTCAATAAAATTCTAATACAAGACATTATCCCTACATAGATATTTATAGATCAGCATGAGATATGATTGATAGGGGAGGATTGAAAAGTTTTGAAGAAGTTTAAGAGAATGAACACCTAAAAAGTTATACACGAAATTCTTGCGTAGGGAGTTTTTACCTGGTAAAGTTACCAAAATGAACAAGGCTTTTAGTTGGGTGTTCAAGCATGAGAAACCCAAGTTCCAACTACAATTCAAAGTCAAGTTTGTTTTAGTTATTTTTCTACACCAGCTCACCCACCCAATAACACCAATAGAATTTGGACCCCAAACCTCCCACATGAAAATTGAGTGGAAACCATTGAGTCACACGAACACACCCAAATTCAGGTTAGTTGTTAAGGGATTTGGTCCAAAAAATTTGATGAAATTTTCACACTAAAAGTGACAATGACATTCAATCTTGAAACTAACATCCAATCGTATCGTGCTGGCATCAGCAGCACCACCACTAGGGGTGGCCCCATTTGTCTGGAGGAGGTTTGTTGGGTCCTCCGAATGTGGGGGCTACACACATAAAATAATGATAAAAAGGAAGGAAATGGATTGACGAAGAAAACTTCAGAATGAAATCTGTCCAACTGCCTCATGCAGTGAAGGGTGACCCCTTCTAAGGTATGGTAGGGGATGATGAAAATTGCCAAGCGGTAAAGCAAGGCGTGCATGCTGTGAGGCAAAATGGGATGAGGCCATTTTGTGTGATGTTGAAATGGTTAGAGCAAGAGGGATGTAAGAAAAATTCTGAGAAACTTTGTTATGAATAAATCATATGTGAGACCAGTGCTCTAAGAAGTGAAATCAGAAATCGTAGCTATGTTCTCGGACTCCCCCCGACCTAGCCTCGCAATCCCTTCATCTTTTATTCACATTGAACGGCTTTGACATAGGCGACGTCCAAGCATCTGATTCTAACCCATATCACCTTAATTGTTGTGACGAAGCTGTTTTCAGTTTTTCTCCACGATCCACCAAACAAACAATTGCATTTGATGATGCTGATTTACTTAAAAAACTGGAAAAACAATTGCATGGTTATGGTTGTAGTGAGAAAAAACATTATATTGAAATGGCATTAAATAATTATCACAAATCAGTATAAGAAAACATGGAATGAAACTGATTTAAAACAACCCATTAAACCCTGTTCATTTTTAATTCCAATTTTAGCTACGTCTGATCTTCGATGTCGTAACGAGAAAGGGTGGTATCTTTCCGCTAGTCGCATAACAACTTTCTTCACTGGCACGCACAGATGCATGTGTGAAAATCCATGGTTTAAGTTGTTGTCTCGTCTTGCTTAAGGAGAAAGAAAATATAAAGTTACGAATAAAATAATCGGGACCTTAATGTGATTAGAAACTGAATTTCTGTTTCCATATATCTCTTTTTCTAATTTTCTCTCTTCTTCACTCCACATCTATCCTCCAACATTGACTTAATACATTTGTGACGTGCGCGTGCGTACTGTACATGCTTCGTACTTACGTTACCAAATTTTGATGGAAATATTTGAAACAAGACATAATCGACGCTTAGCCCTCCCAAAGAAAAGTCCCTGAATTGGTTCATCAATCTTCATATGGATGGATTCTAATTTAACATCGTTTGGGTTTGGACTTAGAGGCCCAATAGGAGAAGATGAATAGCAACTGTGTCTCGACATTTTTTGGGTCGAAAAATAAAGCTTTTTAAAACTGTAGAAATCTACCTTCAACAACCGCCTGTGCCATGTTGCTTCTTTAATAAGACCTTTGAGCAAACGAACAAAAATTGAAGTTACGAGAGGATGCCCGATATTTGAAGCGACCCATCTTTGTGCAAAAATCAAAAGCCCATCTCGTGCTTTCAATGACATCAATTGATTCTGGCAATCATACTCATATCAGCCCATCACCATCACATGCTGAGATTGCACAACCGGCAAAGAACATGGAATAACTTATCCCCAAGCAGTGTGCAGTGGCAGAAACTGATCGGGTATCAGATTCAAATTAAGGTAGGGTGGGGGTTGGTGCAGGAGGTTCAGTTGATAGTGGTGCAAATAAGGAGAACTATTTCTTAAGTAGAGGATCAGTTTGGAATTAAAAAGCAGATGATCACACGGATTTAGAACTTCCAAAAGGTTCATCATATGAAAAAAGTTGATTTTATTGAGCCTAAATGGTTGAAAGTGAAAAGAATCGCTGTTTAACCCTTCTAGCCTGAATTTTTGTCTCCACCAAAACCCGACTCCAGAAATCCTGTCTGGTTGAGGTGGCTCACATCTCCCCATGATTTAATGCTCCATTCATCTTCATCGGATACATGGAATACACTGACAGAAGTGTTCAGAACCTTCCCAGTCAATCGCCTATGTGGAGAAGTCCTTCCATAAAGTGCTCTGATGGTACCACCGTGTGAGACCACAACCACTCTCTCCCCTGCATTAAACTGAAGATTAGAATGAATAACCAAAAATTTTTCGTGTTCATATCAAATTAAGTAATCATCACCGCTGTGCTTCTTTGCAATCCTTAGCAAAGCCATTGTGCATCGTTTGTACAGTTGATTTAAACTCTCTCCACCACCCTGCATATGCTAGGGATTAAACAACCATCTCTAATAGAGTTCACCATAGATGACAATGACTTAGGTAACTACTGTCCAAATATGAGCATTGGGAAGCAAAACAATAGAACTTTTTTTTTTGTACTTATGCAAACAAAAATTGCATTTGATTGCCCAAAATCCACCAATCAGATGGTCTGTCAGCCAAGTTAACTGCTAGCATGGCCAGACCAAACAGCCAGTAATTCTGTTCATTTTTCATTTGCTAGGTTCAGTATTCTGAAAACAGTTTGTGGTCCAGCAGAAACTTGGTCAAGAACGACATTGCAGAGCAACAATAATATTCTTCAAATGCATAGTTTTTCAAAGCAAGCCACCAGCTAATTATGAGATTTTATTTGATGCTGTCCCACGCATTCTGTGTAGCAAGGATTCTTAATCCAATTAATTAAGTGACGGAGGTTTTTTAAATGATATCCTATGTAGTATGTGTAGCAAGGATAAAAAGAATACTCTCCCTGCCAGATATTATTGCCTTAATCGAAATTCAGCAACAAGTAAAAGGCCAGTTCTGGGGTATTGTTTACTCTCCAGAGTGGATCAAGAATTATATCCACAACTTACAACATAAAGCAGTTTACTGTAAGAATGGACGGTTAATTACTTTGGCTAACTGATTCTTTATCAAAGGGAGAGCATAGCATTCACTACAGTTGTGTTATGTAATGTTGCCACCAAACTAGGCAAATAAAAGTGAAGTATTACAACCCAAGGGCTCAATGCAACAGCAACACAAAATAAAAATCCAAACCTACGAATTCAATTACATTTGTATCTACAAATGTTTCACAAAAACTAGAAGCTTCCATAATTCTCTAAGTAGGATTTTCAGGAGAACATGCAGCATGTTGAAGCTTAAAGTACAGGCAATATGGAAAAAAAAAAAACAGAGTCGTGAAGCTTTATTTGTGTTGTTGGCTTTTACAGTTTACCACGCCATAGAGTCATGGACAGGCAACATAGAGAACACCAATATTTCTTGAGTGCATGCGTGTACACACACACACACTGTGAGAGAGAGAGAGAGAGAGAGAGAGAGCATGTACTGGAATTTCTAGATTGTCTTGGTTAGATACGAATGCTTTGTGAGCCTCTGGATTAACTTTGGCAGCTTCATGAAAGATTACACCTTGAAGGTCACCAAGATGTCTTTCGCGCAAGTCTGGATCTTTAATAACCTGATAGCAACAACATAGCACATTCAGGATGACACAATCCTACTAGAAACGGCTATGTATCTAAGGAATATGCCTTTATGTGTGTGCATGAATACGAAATACTAGTGTTGCAAGGTTGAAAAATGTTTTCCATTGGAAACATGTGTGCCTTATATGTAATAGAAAAAGTTCTCATTGATGAACTCTATGATACTCTTTAACTACAGCACCAACAAGGCAACATCTGAGAGAGATAATAATTGAAAAGCTAACATAACAAAAGTAGTATCAAAAAAGAAAAAGCGCAGAATATGAAAACATAACATGTAAACTAAATTATCGTTTAGACAATATGGCAATAGCCATAAAAATTTGTACTATTCTTCCAACTACTGTGTGGTTATATTTCATGATCTGCAGAATCATCAAGCTCTTTATCTCTTTTGCTCAGCACCATAAAAACAGAATGTGGTTGTATCTTATAACCTAAAAATAGAAACATCTTGAACACAAGGGTAAAGAAAACGACAGCAAAGCCAGATAAGAATTTTTTCAAAGAATAAATAAGGTAATAAAAAAACTAAATAACTGCTTTCTAAGTAGGAACTAGGTTGACCAGCTACATCCTAACTTCGTGGTTGATGTCGACACAGGCAAAACTAAAATGGTAAATATGGCAATGCACTCTGAAATTCAAAGCCATTATCTCAAAACACAGCAAATTCGGCATATATACATATGCACACACGTGTGTGTGTGCATTATATATATTTAAACTTCTTCCCAGGCTAATGATTGGCTGTCAAAATAAATGATTGATTTTCCACTTCCACCATTTGATTCACAAAAGATAAAATAGATAAAGTACAGAGCTAAAGTTGATCTTAGATTCATACCTCAAGTACCCCACAACGTTTTGCTATTGTTTCAGCAGTTTCAAATGCTCTTTTTAAATCAGATGAATATACTGCAGAAATTTTAGGCTCCCTTGAAAGCCGGTCAGCTACCTTGAGCATGGAATAACAAATTTCAAGACATATCATTGACAAAACTAATATGTAAGTTGAAATTGCATGAATCATGGCATACCGCAACTGCTTGCTGTCTCCCAACATCATTCAAGTCTACATCCAGGTGCCCCTGAAGAGAACAACGACAATAAAAGTAAAAAAAATGTTAACAAGCTAGGATTACTGTTACATGTGATTAAAAGAATTAGATAAAAGTGAGCACCTACAAAATTATTTCTATATTTCAGAGCAAGAATATGCATTTCAACTTATGAAACCCAAACGGTGCAAGGGTCGTTGCAAGGAGGATCACAGATTTTAATTCAAATTGAACAATAGAAATATCAAGCAAAGTGAAGATTTAAACTTCTTGTGATTTTTTCCAATTTTAGTTCAAAAAACTGATATCCTAGGAATATATATTGCTAAACATTTGAAATTCCTACGCATTTATGGCTGATTTAAAGCTCGGCCACGAATTCTAGTCCAAATCCAACAACAGGTTTGCTTCTCTCTCGTTGCTACCGCCGCTAAGAAATTGACACGGAAAGTGAAAGTGAAAAACAATAATACCTGAATTCTCCGATCAGCATTCCATTCAGTTTCACCATGACGAATTACAATAATCTCCGCATATTTGGGGATGACGGTATCCACGATTCCCCCATTTTCATCACACCCGGTTTGAGGTAAAACAGAAGCCCTGAAAACATTGACAATAAAAATTTATTATTTTGGCCAAACTTTGAAACAAAATTCGAATTCTTGAGTTCCTATTATCTTGGACTCGAGCTATTTCGACGGAAAGGAGGAAAAAATTTACAGGATCCAACAAGAAAATGCAATTTTGGGAACCTAACACAATAAATTGTGAGAGACGAGAACAAGAAAGCGTTGACGACCAGAATTGAAGAATTCATTACTCACGCAAAACACAATCCACGGGACCTGGAGTCGGAATCGGCCATGAAATTGCGGAGGGTCAAGCTAAGGCGGAGTGGCTGGAGGACTTTCCCGCTTTTGAAGAGCAGCGGGTTCGGGTAGCGGGGAATTACGGGCAATGGTGGAGAAAGGAAGGAATGGCGCAGAGACTTCACGCTACTCAGGCTGACTAAGCTCATGGCATGCCAATCGAGTTCTTAAGCGGCTTGTACGGTAGTATTTAAATGTTCGGGCCGGGCCACGGTAACGCCGGACTTCATACGCTTAAATTTTTTGCTAATTACGATTAGGTTATCATTCAAGTTTTACATTTTTAAGTTTAGGGTGGGGCTTTGTTGAAGTTTGGACTTTGGCATGAGTTGGGTTTAAAAAATAGTATGTTTTGTGGGATGATTTTGATATTTTGAAAATTTTAATTTCTTTTAATATATTTGTAAAATATATAAAAAATAATTAGATATTATAACAATATATAAAAATAATGAATAATTTATAAGATATAAATAAATAAATATATATATATATATGAGTATATGCGTGTATATAAGTATAATTGTAAATAAGTAGAATGATTAAAAAATAATTAATTAAATATATATGTAAGAAAGAAATTTTAAATATGAATTTGAATGAAAATTGAAAAAATAAAAGTTGTGTTCTAAACATGGTCATAAGAATTAGAAAAAGCTATTGTTATAATATGTCTTAAGGATAATTTTTATTTCATTTTAACAGTAATCCAACTTTGAAAGCATGAGTGTGGCTGCCGACGCGTCAAAAGAGTAATATATAATTGGAAGTGGTCAAAAATGGATACGTAAAAATTCATATAATACTCAATTATATAAATGCTGCCCATAGTCTAAGGTTATGTTTGGTTACACAATTTTTTTCCCCCTCGTTCCATCAAAATTTGAATAATCAAACATACTAATCAATAAATAATTTTATTAAATTCAAATGTAATTTTTTTCACTCTAACACATGTATATAAAAATTTAAAATTTAATATTACACCTATTTACATTTTTCATCAATACGTATGCATCGATGTTTATATATATTTACATTCTAAAAATTAATTAATTTATATATACTTTCACATTATCTAATTATTATTATATGTTTTATACATATATGAATATAAAAATTTATAATCAAACAAAAAGCCAACACGTTAACGAACCATCGTTTTCATCCTCCATCAAAATCAACGAACCAAACACGACCAAAGGTAATAACGTTAACTCCTATTTACTGCATAATTTCACTTTTTTTTTTTTTTTAAATTTCACTTTGTTTGGAACCCAAAGTTTAACTTTCAAAATATTATTTCAAACTTTAAAATACTAAACATACTATTTAATAAAATTTTTATTTAAATTCAAATTTAAAATTTTCATTTCTTACATAAATAACTAACTAATTATTTTTATTCATAATTAAATCAATATATATATATATATCACACATATACTCAAATTTATTTTTATTTTTATTTTTATTTATTTCTTAAAAATTAAACATTATCCTTATATTTTATCCATTATCTAATAATAATTATTATTATATATTTTATATTTTTATTCAAATAAATTATTCTATTCATTTTATAAAAACCTTCTTCCTAAACATATCATCCATCCCAACATTTTTCCTATTAGGCATACTTTCCAACAAAAAACCCTCTCTCAAACATTGTGTTTTGGTGAATAACTGTTTATTTATTTAATTTGTATTGTATTATTAAAAGCGTAAATCTATTTTAATTGAATAATGTAAAATTATGCACCAACATGGAGATGACAAGCGGAATGGATAGGACGAGAGAGGGGTCCTCTAGCCTGTTACAAGACACGTGCCATGTCCTGATTCCTCAACCATGCCCACAAGGGAAAAAGCCTTAATTTCATTTTAAATTTCACTTAAAAACAAATACAACAAAAAATATTTAAATAAGATGTTTATATAATAAAAAAACTACTAAAAGTAAGATCAACCATAAAAATAATGACATAAAAATAAAATAAACAACAAGAAAAGTATAAATTAGATGAATCAAAATACGAAATTAATTTTAGTATAATTTTAATGTTTATATAAGAATATTATATTTATATTTATGATTTTTAGTTTTTGTCTCTCTAATTTTTAATAATTCTTTAATATATCATTTTAAATATTTTTTATAATTAATTTTGAACAATTTATTTTTACTGTTTAAATTATAATTGATTTATAATTTTTAAATAATTTGAAATACACGAAGAGGGATAATTACAATGGGTTAAAACGTAATTGTCAATCGAGTTTGGCTCACCATGACACAAAAGCTGTGGCGAATAGCGAGAGTGTGGGGTGCATCTTATTAAAGTGCCGTGCAAAATTATATAAACAAATATATTTATATTATTAATTAGTTCAATAAAAATAAAACAAAAACAAATTTTACACAATAAACGAAAAATACGAATATCTTTTAATTATAATTGTGTAGAATACTCAAACAATATATTAATCTCTATGTATAAAAGTTAAAAGATAATAAGTATAAACATGTTTGTAAGACATTTAAAAAAAAAAAATTAAAACAAAACAAAGTTTGGTGTATTTTAACAATATTGATTTCCAAAAAATTGCAGCCACAAAATTTATGAAAAAAATCACTGTGAACATATTTTTTACCATACAAATGTATATATTTCATTGGCTGATATATTAATAAAGAAGAAAAACATATGCAAGAAATCACAAAATCTACCAGAGAAATATATAAAACCATGAAGAATTTCATCTAAATTGAATGAAATGAATATCATTGTGAAAAGAACAAAAAGAAAAAGGTAAAAAATTAATGAAAAAAATCCTAGTTAGACTTGTTATCAAAAAATACAGAAAGGAAGAAAAAAATAGGAAAAATTGACCAATAATTTAAAAAGAAAAACAAAAAAATGATATAATGTCTAGTAACATTTCTTTTTGTTTCCTTAAAGCGACAAATCACAACGAAGGATTGATAAAATAATGCATGGTGCATAACTTGCACTTATGGGCCACGTCACTCATAATTTGAAATAGGGATACAAATAAGTCAACTTTTAGGTGAACATCTAATATTTTTACCTTGAAATCAAATTCAAATATGGCCTCTCGAGTTCAAACAATTGAGTTTGACTCAAATTCGATACCTAAGTGTTGAACTCGATCTCTAATTTGAGTCAATTTATTATTTTTTAAAAAATATAAATATTATTTAATTGAATTATTTAATAATTTTAATATATAATAAAAATAGCATTTACAATAATTTGATTAATAAGAAATAATAAAATATTTAATAATATATGCATTCAATTAATTTTAACAACGAGGAAAGTTTTAAAGCTGTATAAGAAGGAAACAGCAACAATAAATTTTAGAACACAACTTAAAGTTTATAATATAGTGCAATAATTTGGGAAAAAATGTTTTAGGTTTTCAATTAAATATTTGAAATATTTTGATGACTAGATTAAAATTAATTTTTTAAGATCATCCATATACCATTCAATAACAATATAATTTCAATTTATATACAAATTTTATATAATTTGAAATGGTTTTCAAAAGTCATGTATATTTATTACTGCGACAAAATTTTTATTTCACTGCTATTTTAATTGAATTATATTTATATTTATTATTTTAATTTACAATTTTGAAATATATTCTAATGGTATCATTTGATAGAATTAGTTATATTTATACCATATATATGGAGAAAAATTTTAAACATTCTAAAAATTTTATTTAAAATTTCGCAAAATATAAAATGAAACTATACATCAAATTTGAAACCTAATATATTGTATATATGTAATAATTATTATACATTAAAATAATATCAAAGATGCACAATAGTTAAATTTTATTTAGATTATTTATCATTTTGTGGATATTTATAAGTTATTTTAAAATTAGATTAAAATTTTGGATATCCCAATTTTCTGAGAAAAAATTATTAATTTATACATTAAAATTACATATTAAAATTAAATTCTAATATCAAACAATTCAAATTATACCATTATTACGATATTACATATTTGAATTTGATAAAAACAAAAAGAATCAAATACATAGAACAAATATCATATAAAATTAATCTTGTCTGTTTGTAAATAAAAATTATTATAAACTAACATTACTTGAAATTCAATCGACCAGATTCGAATTAAAAAAACAAAAAGAATCGAATACATAGAACAAATATCATATAAAATTAATCTTGTCTATTTATAAATAAAAATTATTATAAACTAACATTACTTGAAATTCAATCGACCAGATTCGGTCGATTCATTTTACGCTTCTGGGTTGAAATAAAATGTGGAGAGCGTGTCCTAAGTGGTTGAAAGCCAAAAAAAAGTGCATTTGACGGTGCGCTTTCTACGTGGACGGAAAATGGCAATGGAAAGCGCGTTTTCGGACTTTAATGGAAAGTTAAAAAAGCGCGTTTGACGAAACTTCGGGAGGAACTTTGGAATGGGTCAATCTGGTCACAAATATGAGATCACTGGTGTTCAGATGCAAATGAATGATATTGAAGGCGTTGGGCTACATTTGAATATATATAAAATATTGTTTAAATAATGAATCACCATCCTAACACTGTAACTTTCCTTCAGCTTACGCTTTTTAAAATTTGTAATATTCTCAATCTCATTTTTTAAAATAAATGATTAGTTAATTAAAATTTCGTGTGCCTTGAGTCCACTTAAGGGTGGAATCGAATTTACTCAAACTTAACTCAAGATAATTTTTGATAAGGTCCAACATGAGTCAAATTGTCGATTTTGAGTTCAAGCAAAACTCTTCAACTCAAACTCGTTAAACTCAAATTAGTGAGTATCAAATTCAAATTCAAGTTCATCAAAGTTAAACTTAATACATTTTGTAAAAAATAGTGGTTACTATTAGATTCGAATCCTTAACCTTTCAATAAGGAGAACTACAATATTAAGAGTCGGTCACTTATATTTTGCTTATGTTTTTAAATTTCATTTATTTAATAAATTTATGTAATAGAAGAAAGTAATATTAAAAATAGAATAGAGACTCGAGTTTGAGTGATTCTGTCAAGTCTGTGTTAAGGTTTGTGGCTATTTATACACTAAGAGCCACCCATTTTGACCAACAAGAACAAGCCAAAGGTTATGACCAATGAGGTGCGGGGGTAGGTGCCTCCAAACGTGGCCAATCGGGTGCAGGGGTAGGTGCCTCCAAATGTGGCCAATCGAGTGCAGGGCTTTCAACTATAAATAGAGGAGGTTTTGGCAAGCTTTAGCATTAGTTCAAGTGCATGAATTGAGTGTGTGAGTGTGTGTAAAAGGAGTGTTCCTTGTGAGGTTGTTTTTTGGAGAGTTCAAGTTCCTCCCTCCCTTTTGTTGTTTGTTTTCTTTCTTTTGTACTATACACACTCAAATATAAAGTGCCACGTTTTAAAAGCTCCTTTCTGTTTTAGAGTCCATTTCTCCCAACAAAGTGGTATCAGAGCGAGGTTTTGTCATTTTTATAATTCAAGGAGTAATGGAGGAATCAACCGGCACCATGATCAAGTTGAATCATAGCAACTATGCTATTTGGAAGCCTCGAATGGAGGACCACTTGATCATACGAGACCTGTGGAATCCAGTGCTTGGAGACGCTGCAAAACCCAAAGGTAAGTCTGATGCCGAGTGGGAAAGGATGCACAGAAAAACGGTAGGCCAAATTCGTGCTTGGATTGATCAAAGTGTTTTTAATCATGTTTCTAAAGAAACAAGAGCTGATGTTTTGTGGAAGAAACTTGAAGCAATGTATGAAAGGAAACATGGTTTAAACAAAGCTTCACTGTTAAAGAAAATTACTCGTCTTCGTTATAAGGAGGGCTCTAGTATGTCAGAGCATCTAAATGATTTTCAAGGGTTAATTAATCATTGTGCAACCTTGAAATTAAATTTGGATGATGAGGTTCAAGCTCTTTTGTTGTTTAGTTCATTGCCTGATAGTTGGGAAACCTTGTTTGTTACTATTTCTAACTCTACTCTAAATGGAGTTTTGACCTTGAATATGGTGAAAGAAGCTCTACTCAACGAAGAAACAAGGAGGAAAGAGCTTGGACAAGAAGTTGAAGGTGAGGCTTTGGTTTTTGAAAAATATGGAAGACGTGGACGAAGCCAAAGTCGAGGACCAAATCGAGGAAGAGGACACTCAAGAGGTAAGTCTGTTAGTAGAAAAGAAGTTGAATGTTTCTACTGTAAAAGGAAAGGCCACATCAAAAAGGATTGTTGGAATTGGAAACGGGATTTTAACAAAAGAAAAGAAGAGCAAAAGAAACAAGAGAACGTGCTCGAAGAAACCACAGCCACAGCTTCAGATGGAGATGTGATAATTGTAAGTGATGAAAATTCCTTGAACTTTACCTTTCAAGATTTCTCTTGGGTGATTGACTCAGGGGCTTCCTACCACGTTACTCCGCATAAGGAGTTCTTCTCTTCTTATCATCCTATAGAAAATGGTTTTGTAAAAATGGGTGATAGTGGCACCTGTAAAATTCATGGTTTTGGTGATGTTTTAATAACTACTGCCTTGGGATGCAAATTAAAGCTGAAAGATGTGAGGCATGTACCGGACCTGAGGTTGAATTTAATTTCTACGGGAAAGTTGGACGATGAAGGGTTTTCTAGTCATTTCACTGGTGGAATTTGGAAGTTAACAAAGGGCAATCTGATTATTGCCAAAGGAAGAAAGGTAAATACCCTCTATGTTACTGATGCAAAAATTGATAATAATGCTTGTGCAGTGGTGGAATCATCAATGGAGTTGTGGCACAAAAGGCTAGGGCACATGACTGAAAAAGGTATGTCAATTTTGGCTAAAAATAATTATTTGCCAAAATTTGAAAAATTGGATTTCATACCTTGTACCGACTGTATAAAAGGGAAACAACAAAGAATTGCTTTCAAACATTATCCCCCTACAAGGAAAGAAAAACCTCTTGAGCTTGTACATACTGATGTTTGTCAAATGAATGAAAGAACAATTGGTGGTGCTTTGTACTTTGTGACTTTTATTGATGATTTTTCTAGAAAAGTTTGGTCCTATGCATTAAAATCAAAGGATCAAGTTTTGGAGTCTTTCAAAAATTTTCATAAAAGGATTGAGCGAGAAATGGGCCTTAAATTAAAATGTGTTCGGGCTGATAATGGTGGAGAATACCGAGGACCATTCGAAGAATATTGTAACAGCCATGGGATCCGGTTGGAAAAGACTGTTCCAAAGACCCCGCAGCAAAATGGCGTTGCTGAAAGAATGAATCGGACCATTACTGAAAGGATTCGAGCTATGCTATCACATGCAAGGCTATCAAATCCGTTTTGGGGGGAGGCTATGAGGACAGCTGTTGATTTGATCAATTTTTCACCTTCAGTTCCTTTGAATGGAGATGTTCCAGAAAAGGTATGGTCCGGTAAGTCTATCAATTTGCAGCATTTAAAGGTTTTTGGGTGTCGGGCATTTGTTCATATCCCAAAGGATGAAAGGAATAAACTTGATCCTAAATCAAGAGATTGCATCTTTTTGGGATATGGACATGAAGAATTTGGATATAGATTGTGGGACCCTAATGAAAAGAAAATAATAAGAAGTCAGGATGTTATTTTCTTTGAAAATCAAACTATTGAAGATGTAAAGAAAGAAAATAAGAACAGGACTACTAAAGAAATTCCAGTAAAGGATCCTCCCTTCAAGCAAGTTCAACAAGGAGTTGAAGTCCCACGAGAAAACATAGAGGAAAGGCATGAAGCTGAAACCATTGCAACTCCGCCTCAACCTGCAAGAAGGTCTGAACGAGAAAGGAGGCCATCAATAAGGTACAATCCAACTGAATACCTTATGCTGACAGAAGATGGTGAACCAGAATCCTTTGAAGAAGCAGTAAATGACAAAAATAGCAAAGAATGGTGGAGGGCGATGGAAGAAGAAATGAAGTCCATCTATGAAAACCAGACTTATGATTTGATAAGTCTACCTCTGGAAAAAAAGACACTCAAAAACAAATGGGTATTTAAGCTAAAGACGGTTGAAGGGAGTTTTCAACCAAGGTATAAGGCAAGGTTAGTGGTTAAAGGCTTTGAACAAAAATATGGCATAGATTTTGATGAAATCTTCTCTCCTGTTGTGAAAATGAATTCTATTCGAGTTGTCCTTGGATTAGCTGCAAGTTTGGACTTGGAGATAGAACAATTTGATGTGAAAACAGCATTCCTAAATGGAGAACTTGAAGAAGAAATTTTTATGGAGCAACCAGAAGGCTTCCAGGTGAAAGGTAAAGAAAATTTAGTCTGTCGGCTTAAGAAAAGCCTTTATGGACTAAAGCAAGCCCCGAGGCAATGGTACAAAAAATTTGACTCCTTCATGGCTAATCACTGTTTTAGAAAAACAAGTGGTGATCATTGCGTATACATTAAGAATTTTGATGATGATTTTATCATTCTTTTATTGTATGTTGATGATATGCTTATTATTGGCCATGATTTAAACAAGATTAACAAGTTGAAAAAGGAGTTGAATAAGTCCTTTGAAATGAAGGACTTGGGACCAGCAAAGAAACTCTTGGGTATGCATATTCTACGAGACAGACCAAATGGTAAGATTTGGCTCTCTCAAGAAAGCTACATCAGAAAGATGGTTGGAAAGTTCAGGATGGAAAATACAAAGCCAGTGACAACTCCACTGGGAAGACAATTCAAGTTGAGTTCGAAGCAGTGTCCAAGCAGTGAAGATGAAAAGCTATATATGAGTAAGATACCATATGCCTCAGCTGTTGGAAGCTTGATATATGCAATGGTTTGCACCCGGCCAGACCTAGCCTATGCAGTTGGACAAGTAAGTCGTTACATGTCAAATCCCGGAAAGGAACATTGGAATGCTGTCAAGTGGATTTTGAGATATCTAAAAGGAACAATCAAACTTGGACTTTGCTATACTCGAGGAAGGAATAAGCCTGTTCTTGAAGGATATTCTGATGCAGACATGGCAGGTGATGTTGATTCAAGAAAATCTACTTCTGGTTATTTAATAACCTTTGCAGGTGCTGCTGTATCTTGGCAAAGTAAACTCCAGAAATGTGTTGCACTTTCAAGTACAGAGGCAGAATACATTGCACTAACCGAGGCGTGCAAAGAATTAATTTGGTTGAAGGAGTTCCTTCAAGAGTTAAAATGGAACCAAGAGAAATATGCCGTCCATTGTGACAGTCAGAGTGCGATCCACCTAAGTAAGAATTCAACATTCCATTCCCGGTCCAAGCATATTGATGTTCGTTATCATTGGATTCGACAAGCCTTGGAAGAAAAAGAAGTAAGTTTGCAAAAGATCCATACAGATGACAATGGAGCAGACATGTTAACTAAGGCGTTGCCCAGAGAGAAGACTGACACATGTAAAGAAGTTGCTGGGTTACAAGAAAGTTTATAAATAGCAACAAAGGGGGAGGAATGTTAAGGTTTGTGGCTATTTATACACTAAGAGCCACCCATTTTGACCAACAAGAACAAGCCAAAGGTTATGACCAATGAGGTGCGGGGGTAGGTGCCTCCAAACGTGGCCAATCGGGTGCCGGGGGTAGGTGCCTCCAAATATGGCCAATCGAGTGCAGGGGTAGGTACCTCCAAATGTGGCCAATCGAGTGCAGGGCTTTCAACTATAAATAGAGGAGGTTTTGGCAAGCTTTAGCATTAGTTCAAGTGCATGAATTGAGTGTGTGAGTGTGTGTAAAAGGAGTGTTCTTTGTGAGGTTGTTTTTTGGAGAGTTCAAGTTCCTCCCTCCCTTTTGTTGTTTGTTTCTTTCTTTTGTACTATACACACTCAAATATAAAGTGCCACGTTTTAAAAGCTCCTTTCTGTTTTAGAGTCCATTTCTCCCAACAGTCTGAATCTCTTCAAAAGCTTGTTCAACAAAATAAGTTGAATTGAGTTTTGATAGAATTGCTCAATTACACTAAGTTGAGTAACTTAATATGCCAGTACCTTTAGGCTAGCTATATTTGTACTCTGTTTCTATTGCTTTATGAATACGCAGCATCCAGAGCGTGAATCCAATTCAAACAACCTGATGGGAGAGGCCTAAAACGACAGCGTCCCATTGATTGGTTGATTACGAAGAGAGGCAACCATGTTTCGCTTGTGACCACATTATCATCAAACACGAGTCCAAGACGGAAAAAAAGTACAAACACAGCAATTGATTAAAATAATTACGCCATATTGCTAACACGTACCATAATTATCATTGATTAGTTTTAAATATCATAACGCCTATTTAGAACTCAAGAGCAAAATTTCGTAATTATATATATATATACGTACACAGACTCGTGTGCGAAAATATTATCCATTAATATATATATATATATATATATATATAAGTTTTGTTAATTATAGCAAATTACAAAGCTTATACATGTTCAGTTACAGGTATAAATTTATTTAAAATAAAAATACAAAAAATGAAAATAAAGGTGTAAGAGCAATTGAACATCTGAGAACCAAAATAACTTCTTTAACTTTAATAGAACCGTGTGTATTTAGAGTACATTAAATTCTCTATTCGATTTGCATTATTTGCCCCTTTTGTCTTATTTGTTTTACGCATACACGATGAATATGTATTCATGCAGTTGATATGTTATAATAATTATATATTGATAAGAAGGAGATTTTAGATTTTATGGAGAGTGGGCGGCGTTCTTCTCTCGTAAAATTCCCACTTTCGCCCTGCTTACCACTTTACCAGTATCAATCCACTTGCTAGAATAGAAGGCGTCACAACGGAAATAAACTCTCCCGCGTTCACATATAACAAGAGGAAATTAGGAAAAGTATAAATGTGAATTGATCGTTAAATTCCTATTCTGCCCACTGACATAAGGCAATGCCAAAAAGATGTACAAGATAAGGTCTTTGTAAATCGAAATCCTTGACATTTAAGACCCACTACACTCTAATATATTGAGTATGGATAATAATAGAATGTTCAAACATCATTTCATTTATTTTTTTCCAGTCAAGTGTGATTGGCTAGTTGATCTTTTTATTTTAAGACCATGCATTGATTAAAATATGTTATTCGTCATAATATGGCACTAGTTTAATGAGCGAAAAAAGAAAAAACATTTATCAATGGTATTCCTGGTTCGAATCGTCAAAGTTCCTTCAAATTTGAGATAAGATAATGCCAAACAGACGTAGGGTGCGCAAACAATATTTTATTTATTTATTTCAACTAAGGTTCATTTGCTAGTTGATCTTTTTATGTTAAGAACATGCATTAATTAAAATTAGTAAAGGTCGCGCACTTTGTGCCGGATTTATTCATAAATTATAGAATTATTGTATTTTAATTTATGAAAACAAAATTATTCAATATTAAAAATAAATGAATATTTAAAGTAATAAAAATAAAAAAAATATCAAGAGAATTTCAAAAACAACAATTTAGTGTGTATATGTTTTTTCCATCATAATGTGTCACTATATTAATGAGCAGGAGAAAAAAAAAACACAACATTTGTTAATGATATTCTTGGGTGCAAATGCAATCATCACAATTCCTTCAAATTTAATATTGTCGTTTGGGGCATCCAATTGCACATTAGCAGTCAAATTAACCAAGCCACCAAGACGTGACATTTTGGGCTTCACACCGCGTGGACAATATTGGACAAGTGCATATGCGGTGACAAAATGGTTGAAATTTGACCCGTGAACGCAACTTAAATATAGGGAAAATTCAGACGAAAGCAATACTGCCGAACACAGTATCAGCCTACACATTGTCCTATAATTACACTGGAAATTCACAGAGGCTGCATCATTGCCTCTCTTCTTCTGTTCTCTCAACAGATTCCAGATCACAGCTGGGAATTGGGATTATACCTCTTTATCATCACACAGAAGGGAAAAAATGGAGAGAAGGGCCCTCATTTTGGCGCTTAATTTGCTTACAGCACTCCAGTTTCTACTACTAATCCCAGCTTCTGAGGCTCAAACAAAAGGAAGAATGGCCACAGTGTTGAGTATCGATGGAGGAGGCATAAGAGGCATCATTCCAGGCACAATTCTGGGCCACCTTGAATCCAAACTCCAGGCACGTGTTGATATTCCTCTTCCCGTGGCCTTGAGATAGATATCAGATGTCAGTATTTAAATGCTTTTTTCCTCTGTTCATATGCTGATTATGGTGTGTGTGTGTATATGACAGGAAATAGATGGCCCAAATGCAAGAATAGCTGATTATTTTGATGTAATCGCTGGGACAAGCACAGGGGGTCTGATTACTACCATGCTCGCTGCTCCTGGTAAGGATAATCGCCCCTTGTATGCTGCAGAGAATATCACTAGCTTCTATTTGGAGCACAGCCCCAAAGTCTTCCCTGAGAGTAGGCAAGTATATTCCCCAATTTTCATTTTTTTCCCAGCTAGCTCGATTTTTTCTGATTTTTTCCCCATCTATTGTCTAAAGAGTAATTTGCTGAATATCCGAGTAACGGTCACAAATATTGTATGTTGATATGAACAGTCGGAAAAACTTTGTGAACTCTATGACAAATCCGTTTGGCGGGCCAAAGTATGATGGGGAGTACCTGAAATCGTTGCTTAAGGAACTGCTGGGCAACCTCACAGTGAGCCAGACTCTGACAAATGTGGTGATTCCCACTTTTGATCTCAAGCTCCTTCAGCCAATTATCTTCACCACCAAAGAGGTAAAATCCCAGCTTCATCATCTGAATACAGACTCTCCAATCATGGCAATCTTGGAATGATGAGAATTAACAGAGCCTCGCCTTGTTGGAACTTGAAACAGGGAAAGGCAACTGTTTCCAAGAATGCGCTGTTGTCGGATGTGTGCCTGGGCACCTCTGCTGCCCCCACTTTTCTCCCACCCCACTATTTCGAGACTAAAGATTCAGAGGGCAAAACGCGCACCTTTGATCTCGTAGATGGAGGGGTCGCGGCAAACAATCCTGTAAGTAGGTTGTAATTAGGTTTCGCAGTATGCCTCACGACCTCATCTCTCTCTTACCAACCCAAATAAGACAATGCAAAACTCGATCTGCCTTGACCGACTTTTGAACTGTATCGTCACAGACCCTAATGGCCATAACGCACATATCCAGAGAAATCTTGATGGGAAAGTTTGAACTTGCGGACATGCAACCAATGGACAGCAACAGGATGCTTGTCCTGTCGCTGGGCACCGGCTTAGCCCAGCTGGAAGAGAAGTACAACGCAGCCGACGCCGCCAAGTGGGGCCTGATCGGCTGGATGTACAACGACGGCGGCTCGCCATTAATCGACGTCTTTGGAGACGCCAGCTCCGATATGGTGGATATTCACGTCTCCACCATGTTCCAGTCCCTGCGCAGCGAACAAAATTACCTTCGCATCCAGGTATGAACGAATCATTTCTGTGCTCCTCGGTGGTCTTTCTGTGAGGCCCTCTCTAACGCGTAAATTTTTGGATTTTGGTGAAAAGGAGGATCGGTTGGCTGGAGATGCGGCGTCTCTCGATATCTCGACCGTGAAGAATATGCAGAAGCTAATGCAGATTGGAGACGGTCTGCTGAAGAAACCGGTTTCGAGGGTGAATCTGGAGACCGGCAGGCCGGAGCCGGTTCGCGGGAAGGGCACCAATGGGCAAGCTCTGGCCCGGTTCGCCAAGCTGCTCGCCGATGAGAGGAAGTTCCGACAAGCGAATGCAAATTGATTAGGACATAATGATCGGCACCATGTCTCTGTTTTTTTTTTGGGTCTTTTTCCACATGATTGGAATTTTATGTGGTCTAGATTTTATCAATTACTGAAATCAAGATTTTATGCTTGTTAATTAAATAATCACGTGATTGTTTGTCAAGGTCTCTGTCGTGTAATTGTGCATCCATTTGATAGTTTCCTGCTCATTGTCATCATTATTCAGATATCTGTTAAATGTTTATTTTGATAAGTTTTAATCAAACGAAAAGCAACATATTTTAATTGTCAATGTTGTTTCCAATGGTTAGTATTTGTAAATAGTGTATTTTGATGGTAAAGACCTTGGGCTGTGTTTGGAAATTAAGCTTTTTCCATTTTTATTCCGTTAAAATTCACACACTTGAAAACACTTCGTCAAACAAAAATATCCATCAATTATATTTTTTCTTTTTCTCTCTGGTTTTTTTCACGAAAATTATAATTTTTCACGCTTAAAACACACTTTTTCGTCTCATCAATTTATGCATTCTGATAAATTTTCGGAAAAACCCTTAGCCAACATATTCATCCTTCCCCGCAATTGCAGGGGAGTGGTAGATATAGATATGTATGCTTAAATTTATATAATATAAAATTAAAAATAATAGCTTAATTTATTTTATACACACCCTATATTAGTGTTTTGAAATGCTTATTTTATACTTATGCAAAAAATACTATATTTATAAAGGGAATAATCATCAGAAAGAAAATAAAAAAAAAAAGACAAACTTTGTTACTATCAAGTTGAAGAGAGAGGTTAACAAAACTAAATTAAGTAATTTGAATTCAATTATATTCGAAAATTTTTTTAATCTAATTAAATTCGGACTTCAACAATTTTTAAAATTCAGCTTTATTCGTTGATTCAAGTTTTAGATTGAGTATGAATTTTGCAAAGTTAATGCGAGTAGAACTCAGCTAATTATCAAATTCGGCTTACAAACACATCCAATACATATATAGATCTTCTTAGTGTAAACATATAGAGGCCACATAAGTGATATATATAGTATAGGAGATGGCTTTATTATTATTAAGTTTTTTTAAAAAAGGATAAATATAAAGTTATTGACTGTAATCAAATAAAGACTAAAGTTATATAGTATAAATAAATAATATAATTTGGTGTGCGTGCGTGAGGAGCCAAGTCCCATACTTAATAATCACTTACGTTTTTGTTATTTGTTTGTTCGTTCTTGACGGAATCTTGCATGTTTCTTCTGGCAAGTGGTCTGCTACGGACCAACAGATCATGTTTCGTGAAAATGTGCCAGAAAAAGGGTTTAGGCAATGTTCCATAATTAGCAACTCCAACTAGGGGTGAGATCGAGTCGAGTCCGAGTATACCAACTCTCCGCAAGACCGGAAGGGGGACGAGATACCACTCAGATAATCAGCATAGAAAATAATTATAAGGAAATTGATATGTAGAAAATACAGAAATTAAAGCAGATAAATATGAAAGCAGTTATGCAGGCGGCTATGCCGACCATATGTATGAAATGTTTGCAGAGTATTTAAAGTAGGCGGTTGAACCGACCATATGCATGAGAAGTTTGCAGTATTTAAAGTAGGCAAAGATAGGCAAAATATTTGATATATTTGCAGAATATTTGAAGATACAAAGATTGATCAGGTTAAACCTGATACAAACCTTTTGAAGATAAATAAATTTGAAAAAGTTGGCGATGGGAAAATCCCTTTGGGTATTTGCTTCCTCTGTGAGGAAGTATGGATGTTTGGTAGATAGGGAAGAAGGGTTCTGGAATCCTGTCTATCCTATCTATTACAGGCTTGTTTGGCTATTTTGGATACCACTCAGATAATCAGCATAGAAAATAATTATAAGGAAATTGATATGTAGAAAATTCAGAAATTAAAGCAGATAAATATGAAAGCAGTTATGCAGGCGGCTATGCCGACCATATGTATGAAATGTTTGCAGAGTATTTAAAGTAGGCGGTTGAACCGACCATATGCATGAGAAGTTTGCAGTATTTAAAGTAGGCAAAGATAGGCAAAATATTTGATATATTTGCAGAATATTTGAAGATACAAAGATTGATCAGGTTAAACCTGATACAAACCTTTTGAAGATAAATAAATTTGAAAAAGTTGGCGATGGGAAAATCCCTTTGGGTATTTGCTTCCTCTGTGAGGAAGTATGGATGTTTGGTAGATAGGGAAGAAGGGTTCTGGAATCCTGTCTATCCTATCTATTACAGGCTTGTTTGGCTATTTTGGATAGTTTGGCTATTTTGGGGTGAAGAGAAAGGATTACAAGGGTTTACAACCTCTACTGGGTCTTCTTCTCCCTTTTATCTCTCTATTTTCTCTTCCTTTGAATGTCTGAGAGCTCCTCCTTAAATAGATGTCTGGAAGGGCCTTTTTGCAATTTTGAAAATTTGAACAGTGACCGCACCCGTGTCTGCACAGTAAAAGTGAACAGTGCTGCTACAGTGACGGTACTTTTTGTCTTCTGCTTTTTGACCGCTGGGTCTTTTGGGAATCTTTGAATAGTACCTGCATAGTAAAGAACAATAAATTTGCTGCTTTTCTTTTTCTTTTGCAGTTTTTTTGCTTTTCTTTTCACTTTCCTTTTTCATTTTGAATTTTTTTTTTTTTTAGAATCCCGAATTTCCAAAGACTTCAAAGTCTGGAATGGCTTCTTCGTCTTCAGTGGAAGATTCGGCATCATCCGGCACTTTGGATGTCCCAACTTCTTCATGTTGAGGAGTGAATTGGGACAGGATTTTTGCAACTTCCTCAGGAGTTTTTGCTGCTGCAATCATAGACTGCATTTTGGATTTTTGCGTGAGGAAGACTATCCTTCCATCATGTTGTTGACGTTGAAAGCTTCCTCGTCTGTGAAGTCATCTTCGGCAAGTGTTGGTGTGATGGGGTCCCAAAAACTTGCTGAGTAAGGAGAAGAATATCTGTCTTGATAGACTTCAAGTTCTTCTGTAAACATAGTTTGGAATTGGAAATCCAATTCTGGTATGAATTCAGAGGCATAAATTTTTTGGTGGAAATCCTCAGTGATGAGTTTCATGTTGCAGTGGGGAAAGAGATCATCATAGCCATTTAAAGCCATCATTTCAGCTTTCCAATGTTTATAGGCTTTGGAGAAGGATTTAGGATAGGCTATTTTGAGGGGAAGAAAATCCATTCTTCTGGTATACTTGCCAATCCAGATCCGGTGATAGGCATGTTGGATGAAAAGTCCTTCCCATTCAGGAGGAATGGAACTGATTCTTACATCCACTTTTTTGGCTTCTTGGGAGAAAAGGTTACAGACACAAATTGCTAGTTTTCTACCAAAATTGTCTGTTTGGTTTGGGTTTGAAAAAATTATTTGGCTGACAAGACCAAGGTCCATTAATTTTGCTGAGGAGAGGATTTCTCCATCAATTTGTAATCCATCAAACTTTTCTTGTTTGATCGATACTTTGAAGATAATCCAGCAGGTGTTGTGTTTGCAGGCATCGGTATTGTCAAATTTGCAAGGGGAGATGTTTAGACAAGGTTTGAAAGAGACTGAAGGTATTACCCTTAGTCCGGGAATTGGCTTTTTGATTTCTTGAAATATTTCAAGAAAAAGGGTTTGTATTTTGGCAAAGGTTTGGGAAAAATCTGAAGAGATTTTTCGTGTGATAAGGTCAACAATATTTTGAGGTAGCCGGTGGGTAATTTCAATGGGTTTGAAGAAGATTCTGGCTTTGCAGAATTCAAAGGCTGTTGGATTATGGAAGAGTGGACGGTTTTGTCCGTGCCAAGTTTTGTAGTGAGAAAAAGCCCGTGGGACCACAACTCGTGCGAAAGGTGCATGAGAAGAGGTCGCTACCATTTCGTGATCCATATTCTGGAAGATAGGCTTAGAAATGGTTGGCGTGCTGTTTGATCCAAATCTGCTGTCTACAGATGACTGGGTCATTTGTATAGCATTTTTGGATTGTAGCACTAAGCTTTCATTTTGTCTTTCTAAGTCTGCTATTTTGCTTCGTAATTTTTTGTTTTCTAGAAGCAGACTTCTGTTTGTAATAATATTGTTGTTGCTGAAATGCCAAGCAAGGGCATTAAGGGCAACTATTTTTTGTCCTGTTTTTCTAGCATTCCACAGGTTGTCAATCAGAACCTTTTGCTGTGGAATTAGATCATAATCTTTACCTGTTCGGAACTCAGAATTTGTTCCTTTTGGATAAATTTTGAAGGTGTATGGACCAATATCCATGAGGTGTGGACTCCATCGTCTTTGGCTGCTGCTTGGTTCCTCCATTTTCTGCAAAACTTCAGAAAATGAGTTAGTATGGAAATTTTTATAATATTGTTGGAAAATAGAAATCTTTAAAACCACTTTGCCATTTTTCTTTGAGATGTTAAGAAATGTTTTTAAATGTTTGAAATGATCATCAATGGTTTTTGAGAAGATGAGCACATCATCTATATAGACGATGCAGAATTTTGAATAAGGAGAAAAATGTCATTCATGACTTTTTGGAATTCAGAAGGAGCATTTTTGAGACCAAAAGGCATTACATTCCACTCAAACTGGCCAAATGGAACAGTAAAAGCCGTTTTGTATCTATCTTTTGGAGAAATCTGAATTTGCCAAAAACCAGATTTCATATCAAATTTTGAAAAGATAAGAGAATCATAAAGTTTTTGAAATAAATCTTTTTTGTTTGGAATCGGATACCGAATCCATTTGAGTGCATCATTGAGAGGTTTGTAATTGATGACGAGTCTTGGAACTCCTCGTTCAATTTCAGAGGCCTTGTTGACATAGAAGGCTGCACAACTCCATGGGGAGCGTGACTTTGAAATGAGCTTTTTGTTTAGAAGATCCTGTATTTCTTTCTTACAGTGTTCTTCTAGTTCATGATTCATTTGGATAGGACGAGCTTTTGTAGGAATTTGCTTATCGGAAAAAGAATCTTCATAAGGAAGATCAACAATATGTTGTTTCCTATCCCAAAAAGCATTTGGAAGATCAGCACAAATCTGTTCTTCGATGGTTTTTTGAAGATTTTTGATTTGTTTTTTGACAAAAGAGGTATTGAGCTGGTTTTGGATTCTTTTGAAAGAAATATTTTTGCGTAAATCCTGGAGTTGAAAATCTTTGGCTTGAACAATGTTGTTCAAGGTATTTTTGTAAACAGAAAGGGCTTTTAGAAATCCAAGATTTCTAGTTTTTGGTTTGTCAAGAAAAGAGAATAAAAACTTTTTGTGGTTTATTTTGAAAGAAATGGAATCAGAATTGACTTTGTAAGGAGTTATGATGTTGATAAAGGGTGTACCAAGAATCACTGAATGGTGTATATCTTGGACAACCACAAAGGCTGTTTTGAGGGAAATATCATTGTTAATGATATTTGCAAAAGTTTTTGACTGGATGGACAATTTTGCATTGTTTGCGGCTGAAAGTTTTTCATAAGATTTTTCAAGAAATTTGCTAGGAACCATGCCAGACTTAATGCAGTTTAAATCTGCACCAGTATCAAAAAGAGCAATGGTATCCAGGCGATAATTTGGAGAAAATTCAAGGGTAACCTTGATCATGTATTTTCTGGTTGTGATTTCTCTTAGGATAAAGAGAAATTCATTTGGAGTTTGATGAAGTGTTTGGATGTTTGACTCAATAGGATTTTCTTCTTCATTTGAAGAGGATTCTTCCTTTGAATCAATTTTGGAGAGGATATGCTTAATAGCTTCCTCATCTTGTTTTTGTTTTTGTTTGAGGTCTCGCAAATCTTGCTTAACAATCCCAATCTCCTTTTGGAGGTCTTGGACTGTCAGGTCTTTAGACTTGCGTTTTTGCTTGTTAAGAATACTCGTGAGGTCATAAGTATTCTTAGAGATAATAGGCTGAGAAGATGGTTTTGAACTACTTTCACAAGAAGTGAAAGTTTTGAGAAGTTTTTCAAGACATTCTTTTCTTAACTCAGGACTGTCGACCTGGTTAATAATGTCAAGAATTGTTTGTTGTTCTGAAGTTAAAACATGAACTGTAAGTCCATTATCTTCTTCAGAAGAGGTATGAAGATTTGAAGAGGCTTTTGACGAAGTAACTTCATCAATTTGAAGACATTTGCGGTTTTCTTTTGAAACAGAGGAAAATTCTGTTTCAGAATTTGAAGAATTATCAGGGGTACTGATAAGGAGGTTTGAAAGTTTGTTGAGAATGTCATCTCCAAGATTCAATTCATGAATCTTTCTATTGAGTCTGCAATATCTTGCAGTGTGTCCAAATTTTTGACATTTGAAACACTTGACATCCTTCAAAGATTTGGAAAAAGGTTTTGGCTGAGAAGTTTTTGTTTTCTTAAGAGGTTTTTTGTAAAAATCCTCTTTAGAAGGTTTTTTGTAAGATTTGTAATTCTTCTTAAAGGGTTTTTTGTAACCTTTGGACTTGCCGCGGTCACAATTTCCTTGACAAGAAGAACCTGATTTTTTGAAAGGATTGATATCGAATTGTTGGCAGAAAGTACCCAACTCGATTTTGGTTTGCTTCATCTCTTTCTTGAGATGTTTTTGGAGTTTCAAATCTTGACAGATTTTCAAGCCTTCATGTTGGATAATACCAACAAGCTGGCCATAGGTATAATCATCATAAGGGATGATTTTCTTTTTGGAGGTTTCTTTGATATGATTCCGAACCTTTTCACCAAGGAGTGTTGGTAATCCGGCAAGGAACTTTTCTTTCCAGAAAGGCTGATTAGAGTCTTCTCGGAGCATGACTCTAGTTAGGAAATCATTTTTGTAGGACTGAAAATGGCTGAGTTTTTTGCAACGAAGGTTTGAAAGTAGTTCAGCATTTTTGTCCTTAATATGCGAAGGATCTCCAATAAAATGAAGAGAAATAGTGAGGATCAGAGTGGAGAGGGCATCCTGTTGAGGATTGTCATCTTCGTCAAAGATGAGGTTTCCCTCTTCATCTGTTTTGTAGGCATTGAGAATCTCATTTTGTTGATCAGGTGAGAGATAATTATCCCACCATCCTTTGAGTTGACCAGAAAATCCTGCAATTAGGATTTCTGCAATTGCTTTATCAGAAACATTGTTCTGAGTTCTGTAAGCATTTGCGGCCATGGTCATTTGTTGAAGGGTTGAAAGAATTTGATACTCAGAAAAGTTGTCAATGTTCCATTCATATACTGAAGAAGCATTGAAACGAAACTGAGATATTGGCTTTGCCGGAACAATGTCAGGCATTGGAGTAATAGGCAAATTTGGCAACATATTGATTTGAGGACTTTTGAATTGGTCAGTAGTTTCATCAACTTCTGACTTTTGAGAGAGAGTATTAATAACGGGAGATTTCCTGGTTGACGGTGGTGTTTCAAGAACAATGTTTGAATCACCAACTGAAACTTTGGAAGACTGTTTTTGAAAACCACTTTTGTTTTGCTGAATATTTTTGACAGAGTCTTTTGAAACTAAATAAGGTTTGAAAACTGGATTTTTCAAATCCTTTTTGCTGAGTTGAAAAGGCTGTTTTTTGACATGTTTCTCAATACGATCAAGTTGTTTTCCAATCGTACTAAGATGAATGTTTGAAAAATTGTTTTGAGTGACAATTTTCTTCAAATTGTCATCTCCTGGCGTTTTGAAAGGAGTTGCTTCCACAGTTTTGTTGGAAACAGAAAGTTTGATATTTTGCAAAGGAGGATGATTTGAAGTAATTTTTGCTCCTACAGAGGTTTCCCATTCTGTAGAGTCTGGATTGTTACTTCTCAGAGTAACTGGGTTTAAAGAATTTTTAAAAGGATATTTGATGTCATGATTAGCAGAATAAATCTCAAACCAATCAAAGAAGAAAATATGAATTTTATTTTGGATAATAAAATCATAATATTCTTCCTGAATTTGCTGTTTGGTTTCAGGGAAAGTTTTGAAAAACCAAATTCTTTTTTCAGAATTTTCTTTTGAATAAAAATCATTTCGAAGAAATTGTTTGTTGACAACAAATTCTTCTTCAAGAACATTGAGTTCATTGGCCATAAGATTTTCTGTTACAGCAGAAAAATCAGGGCTAACTGGCTCAGAATGTTCAGAAGGAGACTTTGGCTGTCTTTGAAAATTTTGCACATAAACGGGTTTTGGAATTTGAGTGCTGTAATCAGCGTTTGCAAAATTTGAAGTTGAAGGAAAATCTTTTGGAAGATCTGAAGTGGAGAATCTAGGTTTTGTTCCTATAACAGAAGGAATTTGGGAGATTCTACCAAGATCTATGGTGCTTTTTGAAGATGTTTCAGATCTGGATTCAGATCTGAAGCTGGATGAATCTCTATGAAAAGAGAGTTTGACACGACCATCAGCAAACTGCTGAATGTTTTTTACTTCTGTATTTGGACGAGTAGGCTCATATGGTTGTGCTGGAACAGCATTTTCAAGATCCCATTCATCTGGAAGATTTACATCTTTCCATTGAATAGTTTTGGTAGTTATGGCATTAGATCTAGTCAGATCTGTTTGCAAAAGAAGAGTCTCTCCTCTGGTGGAGGACATCATCTTTATTTTTGAAGCAAAGGCTGAATGCATAACTTTGAAGTGTAGGCGATAAATAATTGCTATCGGGATTGATCCCTCAAGCATTTTGTAATTATGAGTTTGGATTTGAAGAACTAAAGATTTGAGAATGTTCTTGTCCTTCAGAGAAATGGTTAAGTTTGGATAACAATCAAAGGAAATAGGACCTCGACACAGGCTAGACTCAATGGAGCTGAGTAAAGAATCAGCGAAGTTTGTGAACCTAGTGTCTCGAAGTGTTGCAAGAATTGAAGTGTTCAGACCTTCTCTGGTCAATGGTTTGAATCCAACTTGGACAAGACCTAGATGGATAAATTTGAAACCTTTTTGAGAAAACTTTTGAAGTGTTTTTTGCGAAAGAAGAGGAATGGTTTCAGAACTCTTAGAGATCTGAATATCCCTTTCTTCGGTTTTGATAACGAAATCATTTTTAAAACTGAAAATATTTGATTTTTCATAAATCTCATGCTTTTTGACTTCTGGAATTTTCCAGATATCAATAGCCTTATCAAAATTTTCTATGATAATTTCCTCAGTGTTAACAGTTCTCCTGGACGAATCCTGGGAGGTACTGGACACAGAGTTTGAAGAAGTAGATCTGTGGAACACCGGTTCCATGGATGTGACTCAAAGGTTGACACAGGTCATCAACTATACCACGACCCTAGGCTATTCATCAGGTTTTACTACCCTATCACTCTTCGGGACTTACTACCCTTGATCCGGCCTAAGTAACGAAGCGGCTCCGGCTGACCCAACCTGAGACAACTACTCGAGCTCGACTCGACAATGTAACAATGGAGCTCGAGCTCGAGCTCGAAATTAGATCGAGCAACTCGAGCTCGAGCTCAAATAGGTAAAATTAATTAATCAAAAATATATTTGTAAAATAATAAATGTCCAAAATGCTATGAGATGAAAACTTATTTACAAAATTGCCATCGAGTCGAGTTACTCGAAACTCGTCGAGTCGACACAGAGTCAACTCGAACTCGACTCGTTAAGTCACTCGAGTAGCTCGAGCTCGACTCGAGCTCGAATCGAGCTTTGAGTCGAGCTACTCGACGAGTCGAGTCGAGTAGTTCAACTAACTCCAATTAGCATGTTCAAAATCAAAAAGAACGTGCGTGTAATCACACGTGTCTCGTGCAATGACGTTGAGTGAGACCTAAAAGGGAAAATGATGAGAGCCGTACAGCATAGAGGAGAACCAAGGTCAGGTATTTAAATGTCGGAAAACAAAAGTCGGCTTTGTTTATATTTAAATGTATTTTTTTTATAAATTGTGTTGAGATACAAATACATAATTTAAAAATTTTATTGTTCAAGAACTAAGACAACACCAAAATTTGGCATAGAAATTTAGAAACTAATATAAGAATAGAAGAAATAAATAAATAAAAAGTGATATTTTGATATATAATATATTTAGAAGAAGGGATTTGGATGGATGTAAATTTGGATCTAGCCGGCCAATGGTGTATCTCTACTCGAAAGCCTAAAAAAGTAAAGGGTTTACATCTGATAACGAACCAAACTATGCTATTATAGAATGCATAAGAACTGTATTTGATCTCATAATCTATTTCCTAAAAATCTTTTAAAAGTGTTATTAGTGAACATTACATCAACATATTGCTACTGCAATTTAGTATAATATAAATAGCGATGATTTTCAATCTGTTGTCTCTACTCACTTTTTTATACACTTTCAATCACTTCGGTGTTATGCATTTAAATTGTAACAATAAATAAATTTTAAAATTTTCATTATAATCATATTTCAAGTGGAATTACTAATAGAGTTTTTTTTTTTTAAAAAAAATAATAAAACCCAACCTGCTCATTTTTAAAATGATAACACTGCACTTATGATTTATATTTATTTTAATCCTAGGACCGGTGGATTTGATAGCCATTGATCAACATGATAAAGAAATTAATAAATCAAAAGCATTACATTTAAAACTACACCTGCGATTAAAGAGTCCAATCTGATTCAAATACTGCCGTAACATATTTGAAAGATTCAAAGCAGATTCAGTAGCTGATTTCATGGGCATCAGAAGTGAACTTTTTAGAGTGATCTCAACTAACCTAATTCATGATTTTACACCATATCGTGTAGTGTTGGTTTGGATGAGTTTCCATATGCCTTTGAGTGAGCCTTTATGGGAAGACAAAAGATGATCATCCCACAATTAAAAGGTTACAGATTAGTTTATTTATATTTAAGATTTTTTGCAACTAATGTATTTTTAGTTGCACGGTGCAATGGAGTTAGGTCTTATAACTTGGATATTTAAATACAATTTTAAAAATGTAATCTAACCATTTCTTAAAAAAAAATTAAAAGATAATAGCCAACGAAATTCTGGCTTAATAATCAAAAATGAAATTTCAAAACTCAACATCCGCATTGCTTCTCTTAAAAATAACATTACATTTAGAAGAAGGGGGATATTTTTTTTTAATATTGATATAATGAACACGTGCACTTCAATTTATAAACTATGAAATTAAACAAATTATTTGTGTTTTTTTGTTTGTAGGGTAGATTAATTTACCTTTATGATTTTTTTTGAGTTATCTAAAAAGTACAACATGCTTTAGAAAAGAAAAAGAAAGGAAGGAAAAAACATACGAGAGGAAAAAAAAAAAAACAGAGAGAGATTTTGTTAATATTAAGTTGAAAACAATAAGTACGCAAATTTATGCAACGAGATGAAATTAATTAGTCTGGACCCTCTCCTTATAACAAATAACTTTTTGGAAGTAGCAAATTTTATGCATGTGCGAAAATATTATCCATTAATATATATATATATATATATATATATATATAAGTTTTGTTAATTATAGCAAATTACAAAGCTTATACATGTTCAGTTACAGGTATCAATCCACTTGGGTAGAAGGCGTCACAATGGAAATAAACTCTCCCGCATTCACATATAACAAGAGGAAATTAGGAAAAGTATAAATGTGAATTGATCGTTAAATTCCTATTCTGCTCACTGACTTCTCAGTCAACTATTGTTTGGTTTCAATTTTACATCACAGACCACATTTTTGCGGCCTCCTTTCTGTGACATTTGTACTGGTTTCAAAGTCATCGCGTGGAAGACGTTGGTCGTGATATACACGCGGGCCCAGATTTTTTTTCCAACCGTCCATTTTGTGTCATTGTATATACATACATGTATTACTTCGATAAATTATTTTCTTCATTTTTTTTCTATTTTTGTTTATGGAACTAACTTTTTGGGGTTATAATTGAGGTTTAATGGTTGTTTCGAAATTCCATATTTACGTTGGATAGGAGAGTTTCTTCGCATCCAACTCCTCACAAATCAAAAGATTCAGTGGAATTTGGATAAATACTAGAACATTTTTACTCGGACATTGGTTTCACATATTTCCATTATTCGCCTTTGCATGATTTTAGTGGTTCCATCATCTCTTCTTCTCTGAGGTTATGTTTGGAAGGTAGGTTTTGGTGTGAGATGATGTTTGGTAAAGGTTATATTAATATGAGTAATATGTTTGGTTGTCAAATTTTGATATTTAAAAAATGTTAATTTATTTAAATATATATATATATATATATATATAAAATATATGATAATAATTGAATGATGAGATAATATATAAGAATAATGATTAGTTTGTAGTGTGTATATATGTGTGTGTATAAATATAAGTATTGATTTGATTATGAATATACTTGATTATTAAAAAATAATTAATTAGTTATATAAGTAAACGAAGAAAATTTTAAATTTGAATTTGGAAAAGAATTTTGTTGAGTTATGTTTGGAAGTGTAAAATTAGATAAGATGATGGAGGGTGAAGAATGATAAGAGAACGTAAAAGATCTATAAAATAATGTTATGTTTTGAAAATCTACTAAATAATAATAGATAGATCATAACGGGGAAAATGGAAATAGATATTTTTATGTAATCTAGAAAGGGATTTAAAAATTTTACTTCTGCTGTCATTTTCTTAATTTTTCTTGCTTTTTTGTTGGGAGATGGTTTAACTCTCCTCCAATAGTCCAATGTGCTTCCTCTAGAAACCGAATGTAGCAAAATTTGACATCTACAATAATGTTACACAAGTTACAATTTCAAAATATTAATTGTTTTTTCTTTTATCTTTAAACATAAAAAGATACCAAACTGCATGAAAATTTACGTAAAATAAAAATTTATAAATAATTAGAAATAAAACAAAATGTAAAATCTTTTGAGAAGTTTAAGAAAAAGTAAATCTAAACATTTTCATAGCACACTCACTGTTTAACTTTACTAATAAAAGATTGACGCCAAAAGTTTTTTATGCATATATATATATATATATATATGTTAAATCCATTTTCTATGTTTATCCTGCATTTTATCCAATCTCCTGTTAGATATTTTTTATGTTTAAAAATAAAACAATTAATAAATGTGACTTTATTTCACATCAATAACAAAAATTAGACTAACTTGTATATCAGGCCTACTTTTTTATTGTTAATGATTAGTTTTTTAAGGGTGGATTGAATTTGAATCTTGTGATATTTTTAGTGAAAAAGCAGGTTCGTGTATTGATGCCTTGTGTGGGGACTTCGTGCCTAGATTTGAATGATAAGTCTATACATGAATAATCTTGTATGTATTTGAACGATGACTTTGTACATATATGAATATCTGACATAAGACAATGCCAAAAAGATGTACAAGATAAGGTCGTGGTAAATCGAAATCCTTGACATTTAAGACCCACTACACTCTAATATATTACCTCTTACGACCTGGATAATTAGTTTTACCAACAATAAAAAAATTCAAATTGTTGTTTCCTAGATTTTTTTTTGATTTTATTTATTTCCCCCAAAATTTTATTATCTCAAATAGAAAGCACGTAACATTGAATATAATAATGAATTTTGCCTTCGTTATAGTTTTTTCAGAATTGAGTAGAGTTTATTTCTTAAATATAATGGATAATAATAGAATGTTCAAACATCATTTCATTTATTTTTTCCCAGTCAAGTTTGATTGGCTAGTTGATCTTTTCATTTTAAGACCATGCATTGATTAAAATATGTTATTCGTCATAATATGGCACTAGTTTAATGAGCGAAAAAAGAAAAAACATTTATCAATGGTATTCCTGGTTCGAATCGTCAAAGTTCCTTCAAATTTGAGATAAGATAATGCCAAACAGACGTAGGGTGCGCAAACAATATTTTATTTATTTATTTCAACTAAGGTTCATTTGCTAGTTGATCTTTTTATGTTAAGAACATGCATTAATTAAAATTAGTAAAGGTCGCGCACTTTGTGCCGGATTTATTCATAAATTATAGAATTATTGTATTTTAATTTATGAAAACAAAATTATTCAATATTAAAAATAAATGAATATTTAAAGTAATAAAAATAAAAAAAATATCAAGAGAATTTCAAAAACAACAATTTAGTGTGTATATGTTTTTTCCATCATAATGTGTCACTATATTAATGAGCAGGAGAAAAAAAAAACACAACATTTGTTAATGATATTCTTGGGTGCAAATGCAATCATCACAATTCCTTCAAATTTAATATTGTCGTTTGGGGCATCCAATTGCACATTAGCAGTCAAATTAACCAAGCCACCAAGACGTGACATTTTGGGCTTCACACCGCGTGGACAATATTGGACGACTGCATATGCGGTGACAAAGTGCTTGAAATTTGACCCGTGAACGCAACTTAAATATAGGGAAAATTCAGACGAAAGCAATACTGCCGAACACAGTATCAGCCTACACATTGTCCTATAATTACACTGGAAATTCACAGAGGCTGCATCATTGCCTCTCTTCTTCTGTTCTCTCAACAGATTCCAGATCACAGCTGGGAATTGGGATTATACCTCTTTATCATCACACAGAAGGGAAAAAATGGAGAGAAGGGCCCTCATTTCGGCGCTTAATTTGCTTACAGCACTCCAGCTTCTACTACTAATCCCAGCTTCTGAGGCTCAAACAAAAGGAAGAATGGCCACAGTGTTGAGTATCGATGGAGGAGGCATAAGAGGCATCATTCCAGGCACAATTCTGGGCCACCTTGAATCCAAACTCCAGGCACGTGTTGATATTCCTCTTCCCGTGGCCTTGAGATAGATATCAGATGTCTGTATTTAAATGCTTTTTTCCACTGTTGATATGCTGATTATGGTGTGTGAATATATGACAGGAAATAGATGGCCCAAATGCAAGAATTGCTGATTATTTTGATGTAATCGCTGGGACAAGCACAGGGGGTCTGATTACTACCATGCTCGCTGCTCCTGGTAAGGATAATCGCCCCTTGTATGCTGCAGAGAATATCACTAGCTTCTATTTGGAGCACGGCCCCAAAATCTTCCCAGAGAGTAGGCAAGTATATTCCCCAATTTTCATTTTTTCCCGAGCTAGCTCGATTTTTTCTGATTTTTTCCCCATCTTTTGTCTAAAGAGTAATTTGCTGAATATCCGAGTAACGGTCACAAATATTGTATGTTGATATGAACAGTCGGAAAAACTTTGTCAACTCTATGACAAATCTGTTTGGCGGGCCAAAGTATGATGGGAAGTACCTGAAATCGTTGCTTAAGGAACTGCTGGGCAACCTCACAGTGAACCAGACTCTGACAAATGTGCTGATTCCCACTTTTGATCTCAAGCTCCTTCAGCCAATTATCTTCACCACCAAAGAGGTAAAATCCCAGCTTCATCATCTGAATACAGACTCTCCAATCATGGCAATCTTGGAATGATGAGCATTAACAGAGCCTCGCCTTGTTCGAACTTGAAACAGGGAAAGGCAACTGTTTCCAAGAATGCGCTGTTGTCGGATGTGTGCCTGGGCACCTCTGCTGCCCCCACTTTTCTCCCACCCCACTATTTCGAGACTAAAGATTCAGAGGGCAAAACGCGCACCTTTGATCTCGTAGATGGAGGGGTCGCGGCAAACAATCCTGTAAGTAGGTTGTAATTAGGTTTCGCAGTGTGCCTCACGAACTCATCTCTCTCTTACCAACCCAAATAAGACAATGCAAAACTCGATCTGCCTTGACCGACATTTGAACTGTATCGTCACAGACCCTAATGGCCATAACGCACATATCCAGAGAAATCTTGATGGGAAAGTTTGAACTTGTGGACATGCAACCGATGGACAGCAACAGGATGCTTGTCCTGTCGCTGGGCACCGGCTTAGCCCAGCTGGAAGAGAAGTACAACGCAGCCGACGCCGCCAAGTGGGGCCTGATGGGCTGGATGTACAACGACGGCGGCTCGCCATTAATCGATGTCTATGGAGACGCCAGCTCCGATATGGTGGATATTCACGTCTCCACCATGTTCCAGTCCCTGCGCAGCGAACAAAATTACCTTCGCATCCAGGTATGAACGAATCATTTCTGTGCTCCTCGGTGGTCTTTCTGTGAGGCCCTCTCTAACGCGTAAATTTTTGGATTTTGGTGAAAAGGAGGATCGGTTGGCTGGAGATGCGGCGTCTCTCGATATCTCGAGCGTGAAGAATATGCAGACGCTAATGCAGATTGGAGACGGTCTGCTGAAGAAACCGGTTTCGAGGGTGAATCTGGAGACCGGCAGGCCGGAGCCGGTTCGCGGGAAGGGCACCAATGGGCAAGCTCTGGCCCGGTTCGCCAAGCTGCTCGCCGATGAGAGGAAGTTCCGACAAGCGAATGCAAATTGATTAGGACATAATGATCGGCACCATGTCTCTGTTTTTTTTTTGGGTCTTTTTCCACATGATTGGAATTTTATGTGGTCTAGATTTTATCAATTACTGAAATCAAGATTTTATGCTTGTTAATTAAATAATCACGTGATTGTTTGTCAAGGTCTCTGTCGTGTAATTGTGCATCCATTTGATAGTTTCCTGCTTATTGTCATCATTATTCAGATATCTGTTAAATGTTTATTTTGATAAGTTTTAATCAAACGAAAAGCAACATATTTTAATTGTCAATGTTGTTTCCAATGGTTAGTATTTGTAAATTGTGTATTTTGATGGTAAAGACCTTGGGCTGTGTTTGGAAATTAAGCTTTTTCCATTTTTATTCCGTTAAAATTCACACACTTGAAAACACTTCATCAAACAAAAATATCCATCAATTATATTTTTTCTTTTTCTCTCTGGTTTTTTTCACGAAAATTATAATTTTTCACGCTTAAAACACACTTTTTCGTCTCATCAATTTATGCATTCTGATAAATTTTCGGAAAAACCCTTAGCCAACATATTCATCCTTCCCCGCAATTGCAGGGGAGTGGTAGATATAGATATGTATGCTTAAATTTATATAATATAAAATTAAAAATAATAGCTTAATTTATTTTATACACACCCTATATTAGTGTTTTGAAATGCTTATTTTATACTTATGCAAAAAATACTATATTTATAAAGGGAATAATCATCAGAAAGAAAATAAAAAAAAAAAGACAAACTTTGTTACTATCAAGTTGAAGAGAGAGGTTAACAAAACTAAATTAAGTAATTTGAATTCAATTATATTCGAAAATTTTTTTAATCTAATTAAATTCGGACTTCAACAATTTTTAAAATTCAGCTTTATTAATTGATTCAAGTTTTAGATTGGGTATGAATTTTGCAAAGTTAATGCGAGTAGAACTCAACTAATTATCAAATTTGGCTTACAAACACATCCAATACATATATAGATCTTCTTAGTGTAAACATATAGAGGCCACATAAGTGATATATATAGTATAGGAGATGGCTTTATTATTATTAAGTTTTTTTAAAAAAGGATAAATATAAAGTTATTGACTGTAATCAAATAAAGACTAAAGTTATATAGTATAAATAAATAATATAATTTGGTGTGCGTGCGTGAGGAGCCAAGTCCCATACTTAATAATCACTTACGTTTTTGTTATTTGTTTGTTCGTTCTTGACGGAATCTTGCATGTTTCTTCTGGCAAGTGGTCTGCTACGGACCAACAGATCATGTTTCGTGAAAATGTGCCAGAAAAAGGGTTTAGGCAATGTTCCATAATTAGCAACTCCAACTAGGGTGAGATCGAGTCGAGTCCGAGTAGTGGTATACTCGAGCTCGACTCGACAATGTAACAATGGAGCTCGAGCTCGAGTTCGAAATTAGATCGAGCAGCTCGAGCTCGAGCTCAAATAGGTAAAATTAATTAATCGAAAATATATTTGTAAAATAATAAATGTCCAAAATGATATGAGATGAAAACTTATTTACAAAATTGCCATCGAGTCGAGTTACTCGAAACTCGTCGAGTCGACACAGAGTCAACTCGAACTCGACTCGTTAAGTCACTCGAGTAGCTCGAGCTCGATAATACTCGAGCTCGAATCGAGCTTTGAGTCGAGCTACTCGACGAGTCGAGTCGAGTAGCTCAACTAACTCCCAGCCCTAACTCCAATTAGGATGTTCAAAATCAAAAAGAACGTGCGTGTAATCACACATGTCTCGTGCAATGACGTTGAGTGAGACCTAAAAGGGAAAATGATGAGAGCCGTACAGCATAGAGGAGAACCAAGGTCAGGTATTTAAATGTCGGAAAACAAAAGTCGGCTTTGTTTATATTTAAATGTATTTTTTTTATAAATTGTGTTGAGATACAAATACATAATTTAAAAATTTTATTGTTCAAGAACTAAGACAACACCAAAATTTGGCATAGAAATTTAGAAACTAATATAAGAATAGAAGAAATAAATAAATAAAAAGTGATATTTTGATATATAATATATTTAGAAGAAGGGATTTGGATGGATGTAAATTTGGATTAGCCGGCTGGCAACGAACCAAACTATGCTATTATAGAATGCATAAGAACTGTATTTGATCACATAATCTATTTCCTAAAAATCTTTTAAAAGTGTTATTAGTGTGCATTACATCAACAGATTGCTACTGCAATTTAGTATAATATAAATAGCGTGACTTTCAATCCGTTGTCTCTACTCACAGTTCTATGCACTTTCAATCACTTCGGTGCTATGCATTTAAATTGTAACAATAAATAAATTTTAAAATTTTCATTATAATCATATTTCAAGTGGAATTACTAATAGAGTTATTTTTTTTTAAAAAAAATAATAAAACCCAACCTGCTCATTTTTAAAATGATAACACTGCATTTATGATTTATATTTATTTTAATCCTAGGACCGGTGGATTTGATAGCCATTGATCAACATGATAAAGAAATTAATAAATCAAAAGCATTACATTTAAAACTACACCTGCGAATTGCTTTTAAATAATTAAACAGTGATTGATCAATGAATATAAATCTACACTCTATATCTATAACTACACTACATATTAAGTGTGTAATTAGTGTAATTATGCTCTCAATGGGATTCCAACCCAACACCTCAAAGTTGAAATATTTGTTAAGAAGTCATTAGGGTGTCCCTTAGGACTTAAGTAATTAATATTGAGTGTCACAATATGAACTTACTAAATTCTTCACATTCTCATATTATTTTCTATGTTGCCCTTTTCTTTCCTATAATATTTTATCTTTGTAACAATTTCTTTCTTTCTCTTCTCTTTTAATCAAATTTTCAATGCAATTTTAAAATTCGAATAACATTATTTTTATTATTAAAATTACTAAAAAACATAACAATTTTATTTTTTATTTTAATTAATAAAAATATATTAAAAATTATCCATATATACGTATATAATGCGCAAATTTTACTAGTGATAAAATATTCTAGATACCACAAACCCCAAAGGCTATGTTTGGATTTCAATCATTCAAAATTTTCCTCCCATTAAATACACACTTCTAAATATATTATCTATTAAAATAATATCGTTTTATGCATTTCTCTCTCTCTTTTTTTTTACTTTTTATTCTATTTTTAAAATTTTACGTTAATTTCTCTCCCGTCTAAAATATCCATTCAAACATAACCCATAAAATTTGCAAGGAAAAAATCTAGGGCGTGTGTGAATTAAGGAAGCCGCACTTCCAGAATTTTGAGGAAATCCAAGTCGCAAGATGCACAGCATACACTGCTGAACAGTGCTTCCATCAGAATCAGATCCTCAGCCGTTTCCCCACACCATTATTCTTTCATTTGTTTATTTATCCTGGGATTTGAATGTTAATTCGAAGCAGATCACTTACAGATTTTTGTGCCAGCAGAACATAGAGTTTTGATGATTTATTCTGCTATAAACGGCCATGAAGAGGTGTCGAAAAGCCAAATAAGATTGAAGAGGATCTGATGTAGGATGGACAGTTCATTTGTATAAGTATCAAAGTGTCCAAGTTTATTCCAACACCGTTGCAATATAATTGTCAAGATGCTCATTTGGCTAAGCATTGGACGAGTCCAATCTGATTCAAATACTGCTGTAACATGGCTGGCAACATATTTGAAAGATTCAGAGCTGATTCAGAAGCTGATTTCATGGGCATCAGAAGTCAACTTCTTAGAGTGATCTCAACTAACCTAATTCATGATTTTACACCATAACGTGTGGTGTAGGTTTGGATGAATTTCAATATGCCTTTGAGTGAGCCTTTATGGGAAGACAAAAGATGATCATCTTACAGTGTCGTTACTTGCTTACTACTTAGTTGATCTTATGAGTTACATTTGTATCAATCATTTAAAAAAAAAAATCACTATAATGAAAAATTGTGTGGAATATTGATTTTATGAGTTGTGTTTCTATCAATCATCTGGAAAAAAGATTTATTATGATAGAAAGTTGAATTTTAATGAGTGTTAGATTAACGTATAAATCAAAAAAAGCTTGCGATTTGTTGCATCGATCAATCGTGAACTTGGGGTGTGGGTGATGAATAGTTCTAGTGAGGATTGATTATTGTGATTTGGTGTAATTACTTTATTTTGTGATGGTATAAATGTTTTATTTGAATGAGACTTTACAAATGTAGAAGAGTTGTTTTGAATGACGTAAACATATCGTGCACTTTTTGTTTATTTTTATTTGTGTTACTTGATTATGTTGCCAACATTTTTTCAAAATTAAGTTATCTATAGGAATTATATGTACTCCAAAATAATCATTTAGGCCCTAATCCAATTAATTAGGGTAAACATAGCTCTTGATTATTGATTTTAAAGATTTTTTTATCTTATAAATTTATAATTTTATATCTAACCTTTATCTTTTCAAGAATTTTAATCAGTTATCTTCAAAATAAACTCGATGGTATGATTTGAGGTACCTAGTGCAAGCAATCAAAATAATTTGAACCCAATCTTTGATTCCAAAAATGCAAATCAAGTATCAATTGCTTGACTCAACGTAATTGAATTGAAATCAAATTCGATAAATTAAATAAACGATATGATAGAACGGCCGCTATTTATATACTATAGTTCGATTAATGCATCAAAATTCAATAATAATCATTTGAATAAATCAATTTGAATTGATTCACTCAATTAATTTTAGAAAACAAAAATTAACATTTCGAAGAAAAATTCTAATATCAAAATAATTCCATACTCACCATCCTATAATTTAACAAAAATAAAAATTTATAGTAAAATATATCAAACCCAGCCCTACCACCCATTTAGATCCAGAATACAAATAAAGCTTAAAAATAAATAAAAATAAAAATTTGGCCTATATTCTGATCATGTTATTCTCTCTTCTTGAGGATAAATTGTTTCTAATTTGATTTCGTGTCCACTAAACCAAAGAAAGAGTGCAACTGATGAAGAAGCAAACCATACATTATTTGCATTAAAGTACAAACGAAATAAACTTAATGCTCATTACAGTTAGATTAACAGGAGATACCAACCTGGCCTTGGCGGTAGAAAGCTTTTGCATTATCCTCTCCGTCACGAATTGCAAAGTCTGCATCCAGCAATGCTCCTTTAAGGTCTCCTGACTTCAACTTACAGACCTGGAGCAAGGAAGCGAGAAATCATTTGGCACAACACAAAAAAGCAATGCTGACTTTTTTATAAGGAAAGAAGCAGTTAAACAGACAGTTCAGTAAGAGATTGATCGTCAGCCATTTAACCCTTTTATATAATGTAAGAGGAAATACATGCATTTAAAGGTCCTTAAAGATAATAATCTGATAATTGAAGTAAAATAATTTTTTCTTACTTTTCAGTTGAAACACAACTAAGTAATGCCATCAAGCTACTTCGCCATCATCTGTACATGGTTGGTACTAAGAAGTAAAAGTTGAAAGTCGTAACCTGGAAAGCTGGTGGATTTTCAAAGGAAATCATAAGGATTCAATGTTCCCTAAACTCCAACTGAGGAGAGTTTATGCAAGGTAGTAGTTCTTCTGTGTCAGGCTATTCTTAGGCTAAATACACATCCACTCTCGGCCACGTGCTCAAGGTTGTAAAGAAAAAACTGGTCCTCATATCCTCAATAAACTCAACAACACGAGACGAGTAACTGGGTTTTGGGTGAAAAATGAGAAAGTTCAGTCTTAAGATTAATGAATGATCTAAATAAAATAAAGAGAAATATAGAATAATTAAGCAATTTTGAATCTACCAAACATATTTTTTTGCAGAATCTAGAATCTATTGATTAGACTATTTTATCACATCAGATGAGTTGGATACTTTTATCTTGGATGTTGACAAATAAAATCAGACCTATATTTCATCACTGACCCTTATTATTTTAAATGAATATTGGATTGGGTTTAATAAAATGATTAATCAAACTCCATCTCACCAAGTGAAAAAGCCCTTAAAGTCCAAGGTGACTCAATATAGAAGTTTTATTTAACGGTTGAAAAAATAGATACTTCACATATTTTATATTGTTGCATTTCAAAAATAATGCAATAGTTATTAAAAATGACGCTATTTAAAAATAAAGTAAATTTGGGAAGGGCCGAGTTTATGCAAAATTTCTTTTATTTTTAGAAATTCGTTTTTTAGGTTCATGTATGATCTGCTTTCCCCCTAAATTTTCAAGTTCTGTTTTTCTAACCTTATTAAAATAAGTAAAAATAGCACGTTTTATTTACAAATTTATGTATATATTATATTCTTACTATATTTTAAATAATATAAATAAAATTATCTAACAATATAAAAATATTTATAATAAAAAAATAAAGAAACATCAAAAGAATTTGTAATAAAAAGAAATTTTTGTAAAAAACATAAATTAAATTAGTTAGTTAAACAATAGGAGCAAAAGAAAACGATAGAAGAAATAAAAAATTTAAAATGAGAATAATTAATTGTACATCATGTAATCACAAACCTTTATCAGCATAATAATGCAGTGTGTGTGTGCGTATGTATTAGACACTTGGCAAACATGCTTTGGCTATAAGATGAGAATTTTGCTTAAGTTTACTTTTTTTACTTAAAAATAAAAGCTTCAACAGATTATTTAGTGAATGTAAGGTAGAGACCCCACAATTAAAAGGTTACAGATTAGTTTATTTATATTTAAGATTTTTTGCAAGTAATATATTTTTAGTTGCACGGTGTAATGGAGTTAGGTCTTATAACTTGGATATTTAAATACAATTTTAAAAATGTAATCTAACCATTTCTTAAAAAAAAATTAAAAGATAATAGCCAACGAAATTCTGGCTTAATAATCAAAAATGAAATTTCAAAACTCAACATCCGCATTGCTTCTCTTAAAAATAACATTACATTTAGAAGAAGGGGGATATTTTTTTTTAATATTGATATAATGAACACGTGCACTTCAATTTATAAACTATGAAATTAAACAAATTATTTGTGTTTTTTTGTTTGTAGGGTAGATTAATTTACCTTTATGATTTTTTTTGAGTTATCTAAAAAGTACAACATGCTTTAGAAAAGAAAAAGAAAGGAAGGAAAAAACATACGAGAGGAAAAAAAAAAAAACAGAGAGAGATTTTGTTAATATTAAGTTGAAAACAATAAGTACGCAAATTTATGCAACGAGATGAAATTAATTAGTCTGGACCCTCTCCTTATAACAAATAACTTTTTGGAAGTAGCAAATTTTATGCATGTGCGAAAATATTATCCATTAATATATATATATAAGTTTTGTTAATTATAACAAATTACAAAGCTTATACATGTTCAGTTACAGGTATAAATTTATTTAAAATAAAAATACAAAAAATGAAAAAAAAGGTATAAGAGTAATTGAACATCTGAGAACTAAAATAACTTCTTTAACTTTAATAGAACCGTGTGTATTTAGAGTACATTAAATTCTCTATTCGATTTGCATTATTTGCCCCTTTTGTCTTATTTGTTTTACGCATACACGATGAATATGTATTTATGCAGTTGATATGTTATAATAATTATATATTGATAAGAACCGAAAAATAGAGAGAAAATAAGGGACAGGAGATTTTAGATTTTATGGAGAGTGGGCGGCGTTCTTCTCTCGTAAAATTCCCACTTTCGCCCTGCTTACCACTTTACCAGTATCAATCCACTTGGTAGAAGGCGTCACAACGGAAATAAACTCTCCCGCATTCACATACAACAAGAGGAAATTAGGAAAAGTATAAATGTGAATTGATCGTTAAATTCCTATTCTGCTTACTGACTTCTCAGTCAACTATTGTTTGGTTTCAATTTCACATCACAGACCACGGCCTCTTTTCTGTGACATTTGTACTGGTGTCAAAGTCATCATGTGGAAGACGTTCGCCGTGATGTACACGTGGGCCCAGATTTTTTTCCAACCGTCCATGTCCATTTTGTGTCATTGTTCCTCGGCGCGTTTCAGTCCGTCTAGATGTAATTTGAACCCGCAATTGAAACACGTCAACGAAGAGCAAATTTATCAAATATATATGTGTGTGTATATATATATATATATATATAAATACATGTATCTTCGATAAATTATTTTCTTCATTTTTTTTCTATTTTCGTTTATGGAACTAACTTTTTGGAGTTATAATTGAGGTTTAATGGTTGTTTCGAAATTCCATATTTACGTTGGATAGGAGAGTTTCTTCGCATCCAACTCCTCACAAATGAAAAGATTCAATGGAATTTGGATAAATACTAGAACATTTTTACAATGAATTTATAAAAAAATATTTTTTTCTAATGTTCTAATAAATTTTTTGGTTTATTTGCACTTTATCAGTTCACCATGTTAACCAAAAAAGAAAAAACGAAAAGTTGCATGCTTAATGGGGAATAGTCATCGGATTCCGTACATTTCGTCCAAACTTCTCGATATTGGACTTACTAAATATCGTCGTTTGGGGCACCTAATCGCACGTTAGCAGTCAAATTAACCAAGCCACCAAGACGTGACATTTTGGGCTTCACACCGGGTGGACAATGTTGGACAAGTGCATATGCGGTGACAAAATGCTTGAAATTTGACCCGTGAAGGCAACTTAAATATAGGGAAAATTCAGACGAAAGCAATACTGCCGAACACAGTATCAGCCTACACATTGTCCTATAATCACACTGGAAATTCACAGAGGCTGCATCATTGCCTCTCTTCTTCTGTTCTCTCAACAGATTCCAGATCACAGCTGGGATTTGGGATTATACCTCTTTATCATCACAAAGAAGGGAAAAAATGGAGAGAAGGGCCCTCATTTTGGCGCTTAATTTGCTTACAGCACTCCAGTTTCTACTACTAATCCCAGCTTCTGAGGCTCAAACAAAAGGAAGAATGGCCACAGTGTTGAGTATCGATGGAGGAGGCATAAGAGGCATCATTCCAGGCACAATTCTGGGCCACCTTGAATCCAAACTCCAGGCACGTGTTGATATTCCTCTTCCCGTGGCCTTGAGATAGATATCAGATGTCAGTATTTAAATGCTTTTTTCCACTATTGATATGCTGATTATGGTGTGTGTATATATAACAGGAAATAGATGGCCCAAATGCAAGAATAGCTGATTATTTTGATGTAATCGCTGGGACAAGCACAGGGGGTCTGATCACTGCCATGCTCGCTGCTCCTGGTAAGGATAATCGCCCCATGTATGCTGCAGAGAATATCACTAGCTTCTATTTGGAGCACAGCCCCAAAATCTTCCCTGAGAGTAGGCAAGTATATTCCCCAATTTCATTTTTTCCCCATCTTTTGTCTAAAGAGTAATTTGCTGAATATCCGAATAATGGTCGCAAATATTGTATGTTGATATGAACAGTCGGAAAAACTTTGTGAAATCTATAACAAATCTGTTTGGCGGGCCAAAGTATGATGGGAAGTACCTGAAATCGTTGGTTAAGGAACTGCTGGGCAACCTCACAGTGAACCAGACTCTGACAAATGTGGTGATTCCCACTTTTGATCTCAAGCTCCTTCAGCCAATTATCTTCACCACCAAAGAGGTAAAATCCCAGCTTCATCATCTGAATACAGACTCTCCAATCATGGCAATCTTGGAATGATGAGAATTAACAGAGCCTCGCCTTGTTTGAACTTGAAACAGGGAAAGGCAACTGTTTCCAAGAATGCGCTGTTGTCGGATGTGTGCCTGGGCACCTCTGCTGCCCCCACTTTTCTCCCACCCCACTATTTCGAGACTAAAGATTCAGAGGGCAAAACGCGCACCTTTGATCTCGTAGATGGAGGGGTCGCGGCAAACAATCCTGTAAGTAGGTTGTAATTAGGTTTCGCAGTATGCCTCACGACCTCATCTCTCTCTTACCAACCCAAATAAGACAATGCAAAACTCGATCTGCCTTGACTGACTTTTGAACTGTATCGTCACAGACCCTAATGGCCATAACGCACATATCCAGAGAAATCTTGATGGGAAAGTTTGAACTTGCGGACATGCAACCAATGGACAGCAACAGGATGCTTGTCCTGTCGCTGGGCACCGGCTTAGCCCAGCTGGAAGAGAAGTACAACGCAGCCGACGCCGCCAAGTGGGGCCTGCTCGGCTGGATGTACAACGACGGCGGCTCGCCATTAATCGACGTCTTTGGAGACGCCAGCTCCGATATGGTGGATATTCACGTCTCCACCATGTTCCAGTCCCTGCGCAGTGAACAAAATTACCTTCGCATCCAGGTATGAACGAATCATTTCTGTGCTCCTCGGTGGTCTTTCTGTGAGGCCCTCTCTAACGCGTAAATTTTTGGATTTTGGTGAAAAGGAGGATCGGTTGGCTGGAGATGCGGCGTCTCTCGATATCTCGACCGTGAAGAATATGCAGAAGCTAATGCAGATTGGAGACGGTCTGCTGAAGAAACCGGTTTCGAGGGTGAATCTGGAGACCGGCAGGCCGGAGCCGGTTCGCGGGAAGGGCACCAATGGGCAAGCTCTGGCCCGGTTCGCCAAGCTGCTGTCCGATGAGAGGAAGTTCCGACAAGCGAATGCAAATTGATTAGGACATACTGATCGGCACCATGTCTCTGTTTTTTTTTTGGGGGTCTTTTTCCACATGATTGGAATTTTATGTGGTCTAGATTTTATCAATTACTGAAATCAAGATTTTATGCTTTTTAATTAAATAATCACGTGATTGTTTGTCAAGGTCTCTGTCGTGTAATTGTGCGTCCATTTGATAGTTTCCTGCTTATTGTCATCATTATTCAGATATCTGTTAAATGTTTATTTTGATAAGTTTTAATCAAACGAAAATCAACATATTTTAATTGTCAATGTTGTTTCCAATGGTTAGTGTTTGTAAATTGTGTATTTTGATGGTAAAGAACTTGGGCTGTGTTTGGAAATTAAGCTTTTTCCATTTTTATTACGTTAAAATGCACACACTTGAAAACACTTCATCACACAAAATGTCCATCAATTATATTTTTTCTTTTTCTCTCTGGGTTTTTTTTACAAAAATTATAATTTTTCACGCTTAAAACACACTTTTTCGTCTCATCAATTGAGGCATTCCCATTAATTTTCGGAAAACCCTTAGCCAACATATTCATCTTTCCCAGCACTTGCAGGGGAGTGGTAGATATGGATATCTACGCTTAAATTTATATAATATAAAATTAAAAATAACAGCTTAATTTATTTTATACACAGCGTATATTAGTGTGTTGAAATGTTTATTTTATACTTATGCAAAAAATACTATAATTAAAAAGGGAATAATAAGAAAGAAATAAAAATAAAAGAACACAAATTTTGTTACTATCAAGTTGAAGAGAGAAGTTAACAAAACTAAATTAAGTAATTCGAATTCAATTAAATTTGAAAAAAAATTTAATCTAATTAAATTCGGACTTCAACAATTTTTAAAATTCAACTTCATCAGTTGATTCAAGTTTTATATTGAGCATGAATTTTGCAAAGTTAATGTGAGTAGAACTCAACTAATTATCAAATTCGGCTTACAAACACATCCAATACATATATATATATATATATATATATATATCTTCTTAGTGTAAACATATAGGGGCCACATAATTGATATATAGTATAGGAGATGGCATCATTATTATTAAGTTAAAAAAAAGGATATATATATAGTTCTTGACGGAATCTTGCATGTTTCTTCTAGCAAGTGGTCGACTACGGACCAACAGATCATGTTTCGTGAAGATGTGCCAGAAAAAGGGTTTAGGCAATGTTCCATAATTAGCAACTCCAACTAGCATGTTACTATATCACAAAATTAAAAAGAACGTGCGTGTAATAACACGTGTCTCATGCAATGACGTTGAGTGAGACCTAAAAGGGCAAATGATGAGAGCGGTACTTGGGTCAAGAATGGACTACTTGGGTCATCAGTTAGACGACCCCTAAAGTCGGGTATGAGCTTTAAGAACCTTGCGAGGATGGAACGAAAAACGAATTTATTTAGATTTGTAGTGTGAAATTTGTACTCCAATTTTGAATTTTTAGTCCCTTTGTTTCCTTTTAATTGGGGGAAAACAAAAGCCGGCTTTGTTTATATTTAAATGTATTTTTTTATAAATTGCGTTGAGATACAAATAGATAATTTAAAAATTTTATTGTTCAAGAATTAAGACAAGATGAAAATTTGGCATAGAAATTTAGAAATTGTATAAGCATAGAAGAAATAAATAAATAAAAAGTGATATTTTGATGTATAATATATTTAGAAGAAGGAATTTAAATTTGGATCCAACGTAGCCAATGGTGTATCTCTTCTCGAAAGCCTAAAAAAGTAGAGTGTTTACGTCTGATAACGAGCCAAACTATGCTATTATAGAATGCATGAGAACTGTATTTGATCGTATGATCTATTTCCTAAAAATCTTTTAAAAGTGTTATTAGTGTGTATTACATCAACAGATTGCTACTGTAATTTACTGTAATATAAATAGCGTGACTTTCAATCCGTGGTCTCTATTCACTTTTCTATGCACTTTCGATCACTTTGGTGCTATGCATTTAAATTGTAACAATAAATAAATTTTAAAATTTTCATTATAATCATATTTCAATGGAGTTACTAATAGAGTTATTTTTTTAAAAAAAATAATGAAACCCAACCTGCTCATTTTTAAAATGATAACACTGCATTTATGATTTATATTTATTTTAATCCTAGGACTGGTGGATTTGATGGCCACTGATCAACATGATAAAGAAATTAATAAATCAAAAGCATTACATTTAAAACTACACCTGCGAATTGCTTTTAAATAATTAAACAGTGATTGATCAATGAATATAAATCTATACTCTATAACTATAAATACACTACATATTAAGTGTGTAATTATGCTCTTAATAAGATTCGAACCCAACACCTCAAAGTTGAAATATTTGTTAAGAAGACATTAGGGTGTCCCTTAGGACTTCAGATAATTAATATTGAGTGTCACAATATGAACTTCCTAAATTCTTCGCATTCTCATATTATTTTCTATGTTGCCCTTTTCTTTCTTATAATATTTTATCTTTGTAACAATTTCTTTCTTTCTCTTCTCTTTTAATCAAATTTTCAATACAATTTTAAAATTTGAATAACATTATTTTTATTATTAAAATTAATAAAAAATGTAACAATTTTATTTTTTATTTTAATTAATAAGAATATATTAAAAATTATCCATACGTATATAATGCGCAAATTTACTAGTGATAAAATATTCTAGATACCACAAACCCCCAAGGCTATGTTTGGATTTCAATCATTCTAAATTTTCCTCCCATTAAATGCACACTTCTAAATATATTATCTATTAAATTAATATCTTTTTATCCATTTCTCTCTCTCTCTTTTTTTACTTTTTATTCTATTTTTAAAATTTTACGTTAATTTCTCTCCCGTCTAAAATATCCAATCAAACATAACCTATAAAATTTGCAAGGAAAAAATCTGGGGCGTGTGTATATTAAGGAGGCCGCACTTCCAGAATTTTGAGGAAATCCAAGTCGCAAGATGCACAGCATACACTGCTGAACAGTGCTTCCATCAGAATCAGATCCTCAGCCGTTTCCCCACACCATTTTTCTTTCTTTTGTTTATTTATTCTGGGATTTGAATGTTAATTCGAAGCTGATCACTTGCAGATTTTTGTGCCAGCAGAACATAGAGTTTTGATGATTTATTCTGCTATAAACGGCCATGAAGAGGTGCTGAAAAGCCAAATAAGATTGAAGAGGATCTGATGTAGGATGGACAGTTCATTTGTATAAGTATCAAAGTGTCCAAGTTTATTCCAACACTGTTGCAATATAATTGTCAAGATGCTCATTTGGCTAAGCATTAAAGAGTCCAATCTGATTCAAATACTGCTGTAACATAGCTGGCAACATATTTGAAAGATTCAAAGCTGATTCAGTAGCTGATTTCATGGGCATCATAAGTGAAATTTTTAGAGTGATCTCAACTAACCTAATCCTACAATTGACTTAAAATAAATATTTATAGTAAAACATATCAAACCTTAACCAACCCTCCCTTTGGCCCCAAAATACAAATAAATCTTAAAACAAATAAAAATAAAAATTTGGTTCCTATTCAGATCTCGTCCCTCGGTCTTCTAGTATTAATTGGGACGGATGACAAATTTGTTTGGACTTCGGACTAAAAACAAACCAAGAATAACAAAAGCCTGGCTAGGGCACAAGAGAGAGGGAACGCAAATATAATGCCGCCGTCAGCTTCGCGTGGCTATTCATTGCATGGGCGCCGAATGGACATTTATGTTCACAAACCTTAAAGATTCAAAAGCCATTAGCAAATAAATCATCAAGTAAAGAAATCAATGTCATCACCATCAGATATAATACGACGGATGGCCAACCTAGAGCTCTACGGTCAGAAATGCTGCAATATTGATCAATTTGAACACCAGTGGAATTCAACGACGTCGGTGATAGCCATGCATTAGAAAGGAGAGGCATAGAAGATGATAGCAGCAACCTATTGACAGCCAAATTGCAGAATTGGAAAAGAAGAAGTTCTTAAACTGGTTGAAAATACCCAGGTGCAAAAGGCCAGAGTTCTCAAAACAAACGCTACCACTGTAGAACTTTAAGCTCTAGGAACTATGGATATCCGCATTGAGTCAGCAAAGGAGGAACAAAAGAGAATACACAAGATGATCAATGGCAAAATCGAGCTTCGCACATGATAAAGGAAGAGCAACAACAAAAAATAAAAATAGATCCAAAGTGCAGGAAGAGATCAAAACTAAAACTAATCTTTCGGCTCAAGAGGCACACTATTCTGTCATTGCAAATCACTTATAAAGTAAAATAGATGGAATCAGAAGCTTTTGGCACCTCAGCAGCTCAAGCAATTTGTTAACTCAAGCAACTCAAGAGGCAGTCAATACCCTGCTTTAGCTGACTCAAGATGAATATGGCTTTCTAAAAAGAGAACCTAATGAAAAAAATTCACTGGCGGAATGGTGAATTTCAGTATCCAGGGAAGAAAACATAGCAGCAGAGAACAGCAGAGACTCGGTTTCTGGAGACTGAATTATTTATATCCTTGCAGCACTCCCAACCTAAGGAATATCATGAGCAAACAACTCAGAAGGAAAGTATCCTGCAGAAGGGCACAAACCAGAGTAGGAGGCTAAACCCAATAATAGACACTTCCCTAAAACACAGGAGAAGTTACCAACTGGGGTTTAGAAGGGAGTCCACAATTCAAAAATAACAAGTATAGCTATTTTGCCGAGAAAAATATATCATCCATTTTTGTTTGAGAAGAATATCTTTTGTATGGAAGATTTCAAAATACTTACAAACAATTAGCAACAAAGAGAGCTACATTTTTTCGTTTCAGAGAAATTCCTGAGCATAGATGTCATGTTCAGTTCATGGTTATGGTACTGTACATTGGTTGAAAATTGCCTGTGATTTGTCTTACAATTCACTTAACAAGTTATATCATTTTCTAAATGACCCAACGAGTTCAACACCACACCAAGAAATCAGTGGCCTGCATAAGACATAAAGGTGAATGGCACATCAGTTTGGAATGGGAATACAAAGGAAGTGAGTGAATGTCAAGCAAATAAAACCTACCCACAATGCCAAACTTAAAATTCTACTGAAACATTCTCAAGTATGCCTTTTTCTCCAGCTCATGCCGACCAGCAATCTGTTAAAAATTTTGACAGTTTTAAAAGTCCTGAATACAAGCGACTCACCAGATTGTTCATATAAAGCTGCAAAGTCTCTTACCTTCTTCTTTGCATTAGCAAGCTCTTTCTTTAGAACACCTAAAAATAAAAGCAAGCTTTCATTTTTCCAGTCATATAGAAGTATTTGCATGTAAAACTATTCATAAGTTGTTAAACAGATCTCATCCATCCTTTCAGGCTCCTAGATTCAAGTAATTGAAAAATCAAAGCATAAAATGCATAAAAATGGAGGATGTGCATCCTTCTAACCTCCACAGCTCCATTGGTTTCATGCAAAATATTTCTAGAGAACCTAAACTCACAATCTGAGAAGTCCAGAAACTACCCAAAAGTTACTTGCCAAAACTTCTGAACCACTTAATTTCGGCAATGCATAAAACCAGGAAGTATTGTTGGAACAAAAAGCATTGCTCCAAAAATGAAGGGTATATTTGGTTTGGGTAGAAAAATTTCGGTGACTTGAGTGGGAGGAAAATTAACGTTCGGTATTAAGATTTAAGTGGGTAGGAAAATTATTTTTATGTATATTTAATATGTAATAATGATTGAATGATGTGGCCTTATATATTTATAGGGTATAAAAAAATGAATATGAGTACAAAAATTATGGAAATAGGTGTTCATTGGATTGTGAATAAGTATAATGATTGAAAAATAATTAGTTAGTTATGAAAGGTAAGGAAAGGAATATTTTGATTTTGATTTTGATTTTAAATTTGAATAAAATTTGTATGGTAAGATGTTTGGTTTGTAAAATTTTTGAATGACAGCAGTTAATAAGGAAGCAAACAAAGCCAAAGCATTTACCCTAGTTTATGATAAGATGGCATGTGCTTACCATCATTAGGCTCCAATTCTAATGCTTTCATAAAACTTTGAACCGCGGCATCTAGGTTATTGAGTGCCATATATACCTGAAAGCAGCAACAAGAAACTAGCAATTACATGATTTTCCACAGAAGATGAAGTTTTGAGTCAACTGAAGAACATATGCACCAGAAAAAAGGCGACGCCATTAGACTTGTGATTCTATTCATTGGTAGAACTTTTAAGCAAATCAGGTTATTAGATTATATTTATAACCAAGTGGAAAGGCTGTTTCGTCCACTAAACCAAAGAAAGAGTACAACTAATGAAGAAGCAAAACATACATTATTTGCATTAAAGCACAAACGAAATAAACTTAATGCTCATTACAGTTAGATTAACAGGAGATACCAACCTGGCCTTGGCGGTAGAAAGCTTTTGCATTATCCTCTCCGTCACGAATTGCAAAGTCTGCATCCAGCAATGCTCCTTTAAGGTCTCCTGACTTCAACTTACAGACCTGGAGCAAGGAAGCGACAAATCATTTGGCACAACACAAAAAAGCAATGCTGACTTTTTTATAAGGAAAGAAGCAGTTAAACAGACAGTTCAGTAAGAAATTGATCATCAGTCATTTAACCCTTTTATATAATGTAAGAGGAAATACATGCATATAAAGGTCCTTAAAGATAATAATCTGATAATTGAAGTAAATAATTTTTTCTTACTTTTCAGTTGAAACACAACTAATTAATGCCATCAAGCTACTTTGCCATCTGTACATGGTACTAAGAAGTAAAAGTTGAAAGTCGTAACCTGGAAAGCTGGTGGATTTTCGAAGGAAATCATAAGGATTCAATGTTCCCTAAACTCCAACTGAGGAGAGTTTATGCAAGGGAGTAGTTCTTCTGTCTCAGGCTATTCTTAGGCTAAATACACATCTACTCTCGGCCATGTGCTTAAGGTTGTTAAGAAAAAACTGGTACTCATATCCTCAATAAACTCAACATGAGACGAGTAACTGGGCTTTGGGTGAAAAATGAGAAAGTTCAGTCTTAAGATTAATGCCCGATCTAAATAAAATAAAGAGAAATATAGAATAATTAAGCAATTTTGAATCTACCAAACATATTTTTTTGCAGAATCTAGAATCATTGATTCAGGCATAACCTAATTTATCATGTGGTTACTTGGTCTTTCAATCACTGAAAGTTCGTACTTGGTTTGTGGGTAATATTAGAAACATCACTGAAGAAGGTTCTAATGTTGATGACCATTTCAGAGAGAGAGAGAGAGACAGAGAGCGAGCAGAATAACTTACTGAACTATTTGTATGGATTTGAGACTTTGTTTTCCTCAGAGATTCACTCTGCACTGCATACATGTATAAGTAAGAAGTTATCAGTCTAATACAACTACTTCAGCCAGATATATTTATAAAACATTCTTAAAAATAGCATTAGCAGAAGATAAGGGTAACCTGGATCAATGTCTTCCATTTCCCAGCATAAATCTAGGTATTTAAGGGCCTTGCGATACTTTCTGATAGCCATCTTGTAGTCATGTTTCTGTGCATGAAAAAAGGGCTACTGATTATCCAGTTGAAGAAAGTAAAGAAAATGCAGATTCTGTTTAGTATTGAAACCTGAATACTTGAAAGTCATGAAACACTTGTTTCAGAAGCTGGAAAACAAGCTATTCACAGCAGAATAAATGTGGAGAAGAGCGGAAAGAAAAGCTTATTAACAGTAAAAGACTACCTTGTACCACTCATTTCCCAGCCCTTTGATAGAGTCTACAGCATTAATCATCCACGAGACATCAGCCGGTTTGGGGTTGAGATCCATAGGCCAGTCAGGGTATAAATCGCCATCTTTAAAGAAGTTAATTGTCCCATCATCTGCTCCCTCAGGAATTTCACCACAGTCAACGACCACAACATCAACAGCAGGATAGTAGTCATTTGTTGTGGCAACATACTCAATTGCACGAAGCACTCCCAATCCTTTGATCACCTTACCAAAGACAACATGCTTTCCATCTAAGTGAGTAGCCTGGTTTGTAGTAATGAAAAATTGAGAACCATTGGTATTTGGACCAGAGTTAACCATTGACAGCATCCCTTTCCTTGAGTGCTTTAGTTCAAAATTTTCATCTTCGAATTTCTCTCCATAGATGGATTCTCCAGCTATTCCACTTCCAGCAGATATATCACCCCCTTGCACCATAAAACCCCTGATAATACGATTAAAGTGTGAACCCTGTAATAAACACTGAACTCTCAATCAATCAAAAAGAAGGAAAGAGACAGTATAGAAGATGTTGAACGGAAGAAAAGAAGACATTTGCCTTGACTAACTTTTGGTTTGCCCAGTTGGAAAGGCTGTATGGATTTCTATGGCACATTCGACACTCATGAGTTTAGCAAATTTTGTCACAAGTTTAGCAATAATGAATTTGTAACAAGTTTAGCAAATTTTGTGTCCAAAGTAGCAGATCGGGATTTCATGGTTTAATATTCTACGTTTCCATACATTTGTAAGAAAAAAGAAAAAATTCTGAAAGCTTCAACATACAGGCAGAATAGAAAATATAGAAAACATATTCTTACAAATAATTGTAATATTTGGCATTGAAACCTGATAATCTGCTTGATTTTCAATTTTTTCTAACCGCATAAACAGTAATATTGTGGATTATTTTTCCATGAAAGTTATTTGGAAGAATTATAAATGGACTGTTATACATCAAAATCCAACATAAATGAAAATCATATTGTAAGTGTATTTTATAATTAGAATATCTCATTCCTCCGGAAGAATGAAATGTTCCACATCCATGTTAGAGAAACAAACGCCAGCAACCGTGCATTTCCATTTTTCAGTGATTGCACAAAGACAAAGAAAGAAACAATTGAACTTGTTTTATAGGGTGTTCCACACCAAGACACAGATTGTTTCCACTCCATGCGGAGAAAACTCATGCAATATCCAAACACACACAAAAGTAATTGATCACTCGAGCTAACAGAAAAGTCATTAGCACTTTGAAGCACCAGATACATGACCGACACGTGCAAGCAGCCAAATTAAAAAATGACGAAGAACACTGTAACATAAAACACCATAACAAAATGCACTTTCTGAAATGCATATATCTGCGAGTGTGCGTGAAATAAACCTTGTAATGCAGAGGAAGACCACTGTGCGGGCTAATACCCTTCTCTCCAGTGCAGAGGGCCCTAAAATTCTCTGCAGTTTTAGGCACCACATCGTTGTATAACTCCACCAGCATTCTTCCCTCCATTTCTCCCCCAATACTAACATCCAAAAAACACCTCCGATTCACCATTCTCCCCGAACCAAATTAACCGAAAAATCCAAATGTTGCTACCGCAAGCAAAAATTCACAGACCAACAACAATAAAAAAAAATTCTCCGATGATGAATTTGGCGCCAAGAACCGCGGCGAACTATGAAAGCCGCGTCAGATTAACGGAAAAGCAAGAGAGCCACGGGTACGTGAGACGAGAGCAAGGAGGGAAAAAGGAAAGGCAGACATGCTGTGTCTGCCAGAAGGTTAAACGAGGGTTTGAGGCGAGTGGTCGGTGCAGAATGGGAAATGGAGAGGCGCGGACTGAGACGGGACTCGTGCATGCTGTTTCGAAAGAGAAGGTACAATCAGGAACAGCAGTATGTACAAACTGAATTCGGGATGTGTGCGAATGGTCGGGCAGGGCTGACGGCGAGAGTTCGCTGTACGGACGCCAGGGCACGTGGTCCGCACACTGCAAACACAGTAGCATAGACCGGACACCAAACACTTTTCCATATTTGTCCACATATAAAACGACATTTATTTATTTCTTGATTTTTTTAACAATTTTTATTTAATTTGTTTTACCCTCAATCTAAATCAATTTTAGAATTTCATTGCCAAATATTTCCTCATTCCCACCTTGATTTTCATAACTTGCAGAGACAATACTTACTTTTATTTAAAAAAATTCACATAAAAATAAAAATAATACGTACAACATTCTAAATAAATTGTTTACAGAATTAAAATACTGCAACATATCAGTTGCAAGCATAGTAAAGGTTGACGAAAAAGTTAAATAAAAAAAATTAAGGATGTCTATATTAGATGAAAACTCTAATTAATACTGTATTTTATATTTTGTAAACAGTTAAAGATGTTTAATTAATAAACAATTAAAATGTATTTTGTAACATAATCATATCTTCTTTTTCATCAAGCAATACATCACTATCATACAATCCTCTTTCAAAGTAGAATGAGCCGCGACATTAAAATCAAAATATACTCACGTTTCCAAGAAATTAGAGCATTAGTAAACCTTATTTTTTAAAATTAAAAATTAAAAATTTCATTTACTGTCTACATTTTTTATTTTTATTTATTGTGATTGGATTTGGATTTGTCGTATTTTACTATTTTTAATGTTAACTTCATAACAAAATGTATATTTGGTCACAATTAAAAAATATGTTTCTTCATCTTTACTTCTTTTTATATGGTTTTTCTTTTTACTTTTAGTATAGTGATCAAATATTAATCTAAATAAGTAATTTCTAAATTATCTAAATATAAAATTATATAAAAAATTAATAAACTAATATTATACATAACTAATTACTAAAATATAAATTTATTTTAATTAACAAAATATATATTTATATATAATCTAATTAATTTAGGAATCTGGCAAGGTAGATTCACTGCCTGCCACTCTGTTTTAAGGTGGGAAGAAAAAAACTCTACCTTCCCACCCCATCTCTCCACTTATGCCATCCCAATTCAATTTTCCTTTTTATTTTTAATTCTATTACTTAGAATGATACTTGAGTCGCTTTGATTTCATCTTTTTGGTCTATTATAAACAGATTGTTTTTCAAGGGTTTAAAACAAAATAAGGATAAGAAGGTTTTTAAAGACAATAATTATGAAAAGTTTGACGGTATTTGGAAGTAATTCATTTGTTCGGATGCTTAGTTTTCTCATTTTTTTATCTCATTAAATTACACGTATTTTAAATATATAAATCATCAAAAATTACTTTTTATATCTATTTCTTACAATTTTTTGTAGGTGGGTATGTGCATAGATGAATTAATTAATTATTAAGTATTGTTTAGTAGCAGTAGTTGTTCATAGTTATTTCGTAAAAATTATTATCAAATTGATTATTATTAGTCTTGTAAATGTATTATTAAAAATATTATTACTGTTGTTGTTATTATTATTATTGCTATCATTATTATCGTTAGAAGTAATAGTAGTAATAATAATTATAACAACAACAACAACATTAATGATAATAATATTAAAATTTTTATTAAATACTAAGCCCACTATTATATTAGTGATTATTTTTATTATTGTTGGATCATTAATGAGCTTGTTGTTGTGGATTTTCATTTGTTGCGACAGTGTTATTATTTTTTCGTTTGAATTTTTCCTTATTATTGTAAAATTGGTTGTGATTGTTCTTGCTAAAGATCATTCGAATGCGAAGGAGTAATAACGAAAATTTTCATGTTGTTTGTAGTTACTATTATTTTTGCTATTGCTATTGCTATTGTTATTGTTATTGTTGTTGTTGTTGTTGACACTAATAATTTTTTTACACCTCATGCTGTTACTTGTGGCCTTCAGTTTGGCAATTCTAGTTGGATATTGGATACCATATTAGTACAATACACATTGCTTCTAGAACAAAACAAATGATTTCAATTCAATGTTCAACATCACAGCATACAACAATAGGGCAAAAGTCAAGCATGACATGCAATATAGAGATACATGAGCAAGTAAGAAAGTGCGAAGAATATGTGAAAACCTTGTGTTACGTGAGAACACACGGATTTGCATCTTTTAAGTTACTAGCACTAATGAGTGGTGGCAGACTTAGTCGAAAACACACTACTTGGCCACTAGAATGCTAGTGTCGTCCATGTCGGACGTAGTGAAGGAGGTGACAACTTGGTTCTACACAAAATCTGACGTGTCACCATTTATAGATTAATTCCATTGTCAATTATAATAACTAGTCAGTAGCAAATATCAGAAACTCATGATAGAGTGGGTGTTTGCCATCGAATCTCATTTGAATAGGTGTCATTTTGTGTGCCCTCTGTCCAAAAATACCCCATTGGCAGGAAAACCACACTAAAAATAAGCCAAATCGATGGTGGTGATGGTGAACCCACAAGTGTGCAGGATATTGGGGAAGGGAGGAGGGCACTATGTCAGGTAAGAGAGGAAAACATAGAGACAAAGTCTACAAAATGACACTAATCATGTGGGAGCATCAATTTTTTTGGCCATAGTATTTCTCTCCCATGATTTTCCATAAACAAACAACAAATTGCCATTTTTGAAAGAAATTTTCTCCCAAACAATTTATCTGTGAGACAACAGGTCATCCAAGCCCGTCCATAATTTTCATCTTATCAAAATTGTTATCCAAACATAGCCAATGTATTTTTAATGAGTTGAAATTAATGAACGATTTAAGAGTTAAAAGTATGTACTTAATTTGAATGTCTTTACGTTTTTTATGTATTAAATTTGAATGACTATACTTTTTTTTTATACGTATAATATTATCGCACAATACTCGAATTATAAAATCTATATAAAAACAATAATTAATTTTTAATATATAAATTCTAGCATAAAAGTATTTATAAGCAATGATTTGATTTAGAATGATTGGCTAATGCTTATTTTTTTTTTATATATTTTTGTTATGTATAAAAGAGAAAAATGATGTATAAGAATTCATACGGTAATGAGACAAAAAAATTTATCAAAACATGAATCCACACCCGGTCTTTGTACCTTGATTGTGTAGCCATGACTGGAAACACAGTTATACAATTTCACTGAAATCTTGGAAGGTACATCATGCTCCAAATTCTTAAGATTCACCAAAACCACGATAGCTATAACATCGTACAAACATAATTTCCACACAATTTATCATCATGGAGTTTTTCATGACAATTCACATTCATAAGCAAATTCTAATTTACCAGTCTAATTTATCATCGTACAAATATAGAATATTTGTTAGTTATGTAGAGAATAAACATGTGTTTTGACAAAAAAAAATATGCATCATGCCTCTTTTTACTACTTACATTATATTTTTTAAGTGTGCACGCTCAATTTTTACACAAAATTTTAATATACGTGCCTGTTCCATAAATGTCGTTAATTTCGCTGTGCTGGCACATATTTTCCATGTTGTGTGTTTGCTTCCATGAAGAAAATGAATTTTACAGTCACTATATAAAAATGATTTTTTTTTTAGTTTATTGCTGCACATAAAATATATTCTAAAATACTGAAATTAAATGAACCGAACATTGTTTTCTACCACAGATAACTCAGGAGATCAAGTAGCCCAAGATCCAAATAAATTTATTGCCGACAACGTGCTATGTTTGACTCGCACGATTCACCATGAACTTCCACTCCAACGACGTTAACAAAGGTCATCTTTAATCAAATGCCCCACTCAAGTACCCAGTGCTGCTTATAGGAACGCAGATTAGAAGAAGAAAATTCAAAAGGCACCACACCATATTAGTAGAGTTTAGAACAGTGCATAATGATGTCAGCCATTTGCAGACAGAACTTCATTCTCGACAAGATTTAGGGACAGTGAATCTGGCCAAACATCGCAAAACAACAAGCCAGTAGAGGAGCACTTTTACGAAAGCTAGACAAAATCGAAAAACCTCAAAGAACTTGAAAAAAATCGGAGAAAGTCCAGCTGCGCGCCCTGGCAGTCATTGTTGATGACTAGGGTCTCGGTGGGAGCTTAAAAGTGACGATAGATGATTTTCTGAATTTGGGAGAGATTTTCTCTTCAGCCATCGCCAAACGAGGGAATCTTCAGGTGGATCGCCTGAGGCAGGATTTGAAATCACAAAAGCGCTTTTGAGTCTGCCCCAAACAAGCTCTAGGCCAGATGGGCATTGGGCAGATTATTGACGAGACCCAACCCAAGAAAGCGTAGGGACAAGTTTAGTAACTACATTATTTAATAATTCCTTTGCAATGGCTGTCAACTTTTTATTTTATGTGTAAATATCTATTTTATATTTCACGCTCGTGTACGAATACAAATTGTGTAGAGTAATTTCACAATTTCTTTCCAGATAACATTCTCCTTCTTACTTTTTAAACCAAGTCAATCAAGATATTCTCTGTGTTGTAAGTTCATTCTATTATTATGAATAAAAAGCACAAAAGCTGCTATATTTTTTTGGGTAAATAAACTATAAGCCGCTGTGACTATGTTTGTTTTTAAATTCGAGTACGTATTTTTTATTTGTTTTATTTTAAAAATTGTGTAAAAATAAGAGAGAAAAAAAAAGAAGGGTGATTTTGTATTTACATGATAACAAAACACGTAACCTTAACCATAAACTTCTTTGAAACAATAATCAAATCAAGAGGAATGTCCGAATAGGAGCTGAACCTACAACTTCAAACCCCTCAAAAACAGATGCAACAACTCAATGATTCATCGCTCCATTTACCTATGCAGTAAATTGAGCTTGTTTCTGAAGTATGCACTAACGCATAATTACACTTGGTGTACATTTCCCTCTCATGATCGCGGCTCTGTTTATCTGCATGGTGTGCAAAGCCTACACCTACAGTCCCTATTGCAGCCAAATTTCACAGAATTAGAGCCCATTCCTTTCTCAATGCCTAATCATCAGCAACAAGCCAAAAACTAATGGCCATCTCCCTCAGCTGCCTGCAGACCACCAGTAAACGGCACACAGGGAGGGCGCCATCGTAGTGTGTGTTGAGGTGTTCCGATACGTCGGCAGCCTATTCGACATACATACGCAACTAAAGATATTTACTGGATGGCTGTGGTTCATCTGTTTCACTAGGACGAGGAAGGGCAACAGCTGATAAATGGGATGCCTGGAGATGGCTTCCTTGCCTACTCTCACTGGAGAAAAAGTAACGGCACCAAAGCAAAGACAGTGCAGAAAGCAAATCTTACTCGTTACTCCGTCTCCCCTTCTTGATTTGTGCATCGAATGGCTCAGGCAATAGATCCAATTTATGTCTCGGCAGCTCTCTTAGGGACCTCATGTTGACCTATTCAATCATGCACGGTGAAATCACCACTTCATCATGAACAAAAGGAGAGGGGTGTGTAATAGTAATTTATCAAAGTGGAGGCAGGATGTTAAAGTAATTATCGTGAATCTCATGTCATTAAGTGATTGCACACAAGCATCAGGCTGGTGTGAGTAGCTTACAAATGGATGGTCCAATAACTTGCTGGCTGGTGGCGTGCCGGCTGGATTCCTACGAAAGCAGCATTGCAAGAAATCCTTGCCGTTTGCTGAGAGTGTTTCTGGAATTGGTGGGGTTTCTTTCAAAACTTTGAATAGTGCTGCAGCCTGCTTGAAATGGAGTACATCAAATAAGGTGCTAACAAGTTATTGATGCACCCGACCAAACAAGCAACAATATTTAGAAGCCATGGTGGAAAGTTTCTTCACCATATTATAAATAAAAGGGCTAGTCAGTGAATAGATTTGTGTGCATATACTTGGATAGGGGAAGTTTATTAAGCTATAGGGCATCTAGGCATGAACCAAATTGGTACCAACCCTTGATTCTACAACTAATTCAGCCATGGATAACTCCAACACTTACTGCTGCTGTGTCTCTTGTCCAATTAAATCCAAGCAAGGCATCTATGATCCGCACCAGTGAATCAGCATTTTGTACTGTGGATAAAAGAAAGAGAGGTAACTCCTAAAAGCTGAAAAAGAAGATGGGCAAACTTCTGCTTGAGGTGATCAATGAAAAAGATCAATAGGGAAACTTACATCTAACCAGATGAGACTTGGAACTAGAAAGTAATGTGCACAACATGAAGCACAATCAGAACCAAACTACTCAAAGCTGGGCTCTTTCAGATTTGTAAAGAACTTATTTAATTGGGAAACTTTTCATAAGGATGGAGTTGGATATGTATAACAAATAAAGCTTAACTCGTTTGTCTTTTCGTTGAATATCATCTTAGAATGGCTAGGAAGGAGAAAACATTGCTTGAAGAGTTCACATCATTACAGGCCAATTCGGGACAAGAAATTGTTTTGAGCAATTGTTTTCATCTTCCTTGCTGCATCAGCTGGTTTCAGCAACAAAAGGAGCCACGGCGTCTATTTGATAACAATATCCTAGGAGGTTATATCATCATGAAATGAAACAAAAATGCATTGTTGCGTGTGTCACTTTCCCAAACCTGTAGGTTTCCCAATCATTTTTCCGGCGTGCTCTTGACAATTTCTAGCCAGTAAAGATTATGAAAATGAGCACACTAATCAATATCTAGAGCTTACCCCTTCATACTCACTCCAAGGAGGCTTTCCATTCATCATTTCGATTATAGTACAGCCCAAGCTCCATATATCAACCGCTAATGCAATGTCGGAACTAGCATCTGTTTGCATCGCAGACAGCAAGAGCTGCTCTGAGTAACAGAATGTTAGCATAATTTAGTATACACTCCAGCTACAGTTTAAGGATGATAATTTGAGTTCTCAGCATCTCTATACCTCTGGAGCCATCCAATGAGGACTTCCCTTTAATGACAGATTTGCTGTTTGCCCATGCAGCTGCAAGATAAAAATGAGATATTCAAATCCACATATCACAAGGAAAGAAGCGTAAAAATAATCTCTGGCAAACATAACAGAAGAGTCATCTGCAGTATCCCTTGAATTTTAAGTTTGGCATGTATCAATTTTTTTTTCCACATCCATTCTCACTGTCTTGAAATTTTAAAAAACTGGAACAATTCGTTTTTAAAAGGGGAGAGAGAGAGAGAGAGAGAGAACAGAGTTTGCATAGTTGTAACAAGTACTTATTTTCTGATAGAATCTGAAATGAAAAGGCTTCTTCTTTACTGAGTCCAAGGTGGCACGTATTTTAAGTTATGTCATTCCTAGGAGTAACATGAGTCCAATATCTTATTCAATGTAAGCAACAACATAACCGACAAAGAACTAAAGATCTCTAGCAGAGATAGACATTATTAATCTTGAATTCTTCCATGATCAAGTGAAATGAGAGACATATCCCAAAAGAGAATGGTCCATAGCAGCTACTTAGAGCAAAAGGAAATTATAAAAAAAAAGAAAAAAATGAAAATTCATAAGAATAGACTGTCATCATAGACAATAAAATTATAATAGGTTGAACAAGTTTCTTCAAACATATCAGTCATATGTTCTCCATCCTCAAGAGTCTTTTAGTTTCTTGTAAGTACTGAAGCATATTGAGCAGTTTGGTGAAATACACTCACATGTTTTGCCATTCCTAAATCAGCAAGCTTGACAACTCCACATGCATCAACAAGTAAATTAGCACCCTTTATATCCCTACAATGATGCGCAACAAAACAGGTCAGCAAGAACTGGTGTTCAAGTTAACTCCAAATAATACATTCTCTAAGTCATGAAAAACAATACATTCCAGGAAAGGAAAAAATATATTTAAACTTGGAAGCAATAACACTTGTTCAAATCCAGTGCAAGTCATACACTGGCAAATTTTTGTCACATGTCAAACAATCTGAGACCACAAATGCAAGATGCATGGACCACTATTTCCTAAATCTAGATATGGACACCATAAGGATAAAATAGCACAAGTTGAATGAAGCTTTAGGACAATAGGTTAACTTTAAAACTAAAGAGGAAAACAGCATATTTTTAACTCCGTGGTTTAATTGAAAACAAAAGCAAGAAAATCATTTAAATGTCTCACACACACAGACAGAGTCTGTGCTGAGGATTCCCTCTAATATCCTGTGGCTGCAGCCACAATTTACGTGTTTTTTGAATTCCAAATGATTCCTAAGCAATTAATGCAACCAAGATATTCCTTTCCATCATTCTCCTTACATGATCATGCAAATCAGGCTTACCCACAAAATGATTCGTCCAGCATTATTCATCTCATTAACATTTAGGATGATACATAATAAAATTCAATGTAATGTAATCATCTCTATCCATGGAATAAAGTTGCAAATTTATCATGTTTGTGGAACAATACTTTTGCCACTAATACAAATTAAAAATACCTGTGTATGGTTTTTGTACTGTGCAAATAAGCCAAGCCACAGAGAATGTGACGAGTAAAATTGCGAACAACAGATTCTGTAATAGCTCCACAATGGTCACGGATAAAGTTTTTAATTGAACCAGGATGGACATATTCCAGGTATATGTAGAACTTGTCGTTAATCTGCACAAAAATAAAGTGAGACTCAAACTCTTGCATGTGTGTGGAATGATACCAATATCACTAGAGCTCACCGAGAATATTACTCACTATTTTGCTACCATAGAGCTTCACCGAGAATATTACGCACTATTTTGCTACCATAATACTGCACAATATTCGGATGCTTCAGATGGCTCAGAACTTTAATCTCCTGAAAAGATTTAAGAGAAAGGGCGGGCGAGCGCCACAAGTCGACGTCATTCTTCAAGGCTGGCCGGACTTTCTTGGCACGGTTGAGGTGGCGGCTCCGCCGCGAGGAAAAGACGCTGGATTTTGTGGAAAACCTCGCCTCGCCGGCTACAATGACGCTGTCGTCGTCGGAGCGCGAAATTGGACGTAAACGCACCGTGCCACGAATGCATGATCGTATAGGCCATCCCAAATCCTCGTCGTCGATCTTTTTAACCACGACGACAACAACAATAATTCACACGAGCATGGTGGCGGGGGATAAGGGAACAAGAGCAAAGAGGATTAAAGGAAGAAGCAAACCCCGTCGTTTTGGTGGGCCGCCGGAGAAAATGTAAATGCCGGCGGGAAACGCGGTTTCCGACGACAGACGTGAAATGCTTTCTTGTTCTTCCACCTAAGAAAAGCAGCAAAATATAGACTAAAAGAAAACGAAAAGGCAGCAACAAAAGGGGAGACAAGGAGATTTCCTTTGCTGGATATGCCAAATTTATGTTTATACAATCGACAGTCTTGGTTCTACAGATGGAAATTGGAAACCGGAGCCTCTATCTCTCTCCTCCCCAACGGAGATCTCTCTCTTCTGCACCTATGTTATTAGCTATATTTAAGCATATGGGAGAGAGGGAGAGATTTGGCTATCACTTTCCTAGAGGTATTCTTAAATAGCACACTCTACGCGGTGCATCTGATTTTGAGCACACTCAATGTGTGCTAAGAAAATGTATATATACAAATAAAGTCTGAAAATCAAAAGAGATCATGTCAACCATACACAGTAACATATGTAAATGATATGAAAAATATGTAGAAAATTGAAATTAGGACATACAAATCATGTTTAAGGTCTTTCTCGTGAATTTTCTTGAAAAAAGTGGATAAGGCAAGAAGAAATGAGATATGGAAATTTTAAAATTTTTTAGTGAATTAATGGAAGCATATTGTAGTAGTTACCTTTTTTTTTTTTTTTTGCATTAATTTAGTGATAATTGAAAAGTCTCGTTTTTGAAGGTTATTGTCGCCTGAGAGTTTTGCCTGAATTTGCGGTTGGTGTTCTTCTTTCCTCCAATTGCCCTTCAACTCACCGCTCACTCTGCATACATACTTTGGGTATACTTGTAATCAAATTTTCTGACCAAAAACGTTGACCGTGGTAACAGCACTGTAGCGCTGACATTCTGACCCACCACGGAGTCAAACTACATGAGATGAAATTCCGGTCAGCATTCCAAATCTTTCCAATTAGTTTACTGCACATTGAGCATGGCATCAATTGGCTGGTCATCTTTTTCAAAGAATGGATCTTTCAGTATTTAATTGTACAATAAACTCAGTCAAGAAAAATGCCCTTTGACTCGATGCCTGTCGACAGTCTTCAGTCTTCCATGCAAGACATGCTATTCTGTCCTTTGACTCTTACTACTAACCCTTCATTCTGATTCACTTAATAACCCACATAAGCAAATAAGATCAGCACTAACATTTAGGCTAAACTTGAACTAGATAGGAAATGTGAGGAATTTGAGATTATAATTGTAGAGAAATCCAGTTTATTATTTCTATTGGGGTGGGGATGGGTTAGTCTAATGTGATCGAAGCCACAGGTGAAGCCCCACCTCTTGGCCAGGGTTTATTGCTTTATTTCCTATGATATGGTCAGATTTCTACATATAATTAATATTTTATAACTTAGCCGGTGTGCATTACTTAGCACGATAGGACTTTCAATAAAATCTTATAATTTGTTATATATGTTAAATAATATTAGTGATAAACAAAAAAAACACATGCTAATGGAGATACCAACTCTTCCACTAAGGGTAATGCGTAAGCCATGGGCCATGGGACATAATGACATAAGCTATTAAAAGTTGTGGACAGCAGGCGCCTGCAATTGTGCAAATTTATTTATGAGTAATAAAATTATTATATTTTAAATAATAAAAACAAAACTATTTAAATTAAAAGTATAAAAGTATTTAACATAATGAGATAAAGAACTATTAAAAGATTTTGAAAAAAGAGAAAATTTGAGAGAAAATGTTAATATACATAATAAGTTAAAAGAAAAAATAAAAAATGATAGAAAAATAAGAAATAAAATAAGGGTGTTTGAGTAATTTAATATTGTATAACCAGAAAGTCTTATTAATTTAAAAATATAGTACAGATAGGTAAATAATATTTTTAGATGTAAAATTTTTTATCATTTGTGAAATAAGATAGAAAAAATAGAAAAAAGAAGACGGAAAAAATAAAATAAGGAGAGGAGATTTAAAACATATAGTATATTAAAATTTATTGACACTCAGTATTTATATTGTGTGCGTATAATTAACAATAATAACACTTTTTGAAACATAATTTTTACATCATGCAAGAAAATTCATGACATGATAATTTAAAAATAAAATAAATTAAAATGAGAGTAAACGAGTAGAATAAGTAAAAATTAAGGCAGAAAGTAAAATATTAGTCTAGGTCTTTAATAAGGAGTTTTTGTAATTATATAGTTCGATAAATATTTATGGAGTTTTCTAATTATATGCCTCACAACTAATATTAGCATATGGTTTTAATGAGTAGACATTCCTGCCCATTCATATGTGCACATTTAAAATTTAAAGTATAAATTATTATCACGCTTAAACTTTTATTTTTTTATCATATAAATATTTTAAATTATACCACATAAACGTTGTATTATATAATATTGTATTATAACAAAAATAGTTTTTGTAATTATACATCGCATATTACAAATATTTATGGACTTTTTGCAATTATATGTCTCACAACTAATATTAGCATATAATTTTAATAAGTAGACATTCTTGCACGCTCAAATGCGTGCATTTAAAATTCAAAGTATAAATTGTAATTACACTTAAACTTTTATTTTGATCATAAACTATTTGTATTATATTGCATAAGCATTTTGTTGTAAATATAAAGTGGAAATGAGTGTAAAAAAAGAATAAAAAATTGAGAAAAATGAACATATCGATTTTGGAGCCAAGGAAGATTGATCTTGGAGATTTTGAATTGATTAGAATCGATCCAAAATGCATTAGATAAAGGCGGATTCATAGAGAAAATACCAACCTTTTGAATTTGTGATTTGTGTGAGATGCAATCGATTTGCGTTGATTGCACCACCAGAAGAATGATGGTGATTGGTAATACTGAAAAGGAAGTTTGATCTAGAGTGACATGATTAGAGAGAGGACACTGAAAGAGTAAAAATAGATCAAATTTAATTTTGAATTCTAACAACGTGAATCGCGCATTAAAGTGCTCGACTCAACGCAACGAAATCAAAAATTGGATAATTAGTGTAATAGAACAGCCACAATCGTTATGTCAAAATCGATTGATACGTCACGACTTATACAAGAATCATTTTTATTAAATCGATTTGAATATTCTTATTTTTAGAAAAAATTGAATAATCTCATAACTCTCGAACCAAATATTAAATATCTGTCTCTATTGTTTCAACTAAATGAAATAACTATTTATATCAAATTATATCAGATACTAATGTAAAAGCCTATATGATCCAATTTATAAATTAAACCTATTAATAGATAAAAATAATAATAAAACTAAATAAAATTTGACGGATTCTTGGATTACGTGACAGAGCTACTGGAAAACATGATTTAGATACTAAAGAAGGACATTGATGAAATTGGATGTATTGCAATCTATTCAAGGTTAAATAAGATTAATCTGACTGCCCAGAAAATTAGAGAGAGTGTGTGTGTTTTAGCACTAAGTAATTCTTATCCTTTTAGAAGTATAAAAAATCATTGGAAAGAGAGAGATAGAGAGGAGAGAGATGATTTTAGAGTGAAATTTTTAGGAAAAATTGTTCCAAGCGACAAGAAGATCAAACAGAGAGACTGTTGAAGAATTTGTGGAGAACACAGGCGGATCTGAAGATTGTCACTTATCTTCCCTTGAGAACAATTAGAAATTGAGAATATGTGTGACTGAGTTTCTAATGGTTAGGAATCACTCAAATGAATCCGAGCCATGGTTTAAATTATTCAATTCAATCATAATACAATATTTCTCTTCAATTATTTGTATTACTTATGTTGAATTCTAGTTACGCCTATATAATTAGATTTGCTATTATATGTAAAATTGTAGATTTAAAAGAGCTAATTTTATGTATTAGAATTGAATTACACTATGTTAGAAGAGATTTTAATTCAAGAGACCTATAGAACCTAATGAATCATAAAAAAAAAAAAAAGTGTAATTAAATGCATAAATTTAGAACAGGGGTGTGATTGATAGAAGATTTCTAGTTAATTCATATAGATTTTTATTTGACACTCGAGTGAGGTAATGAAAATAAAATTGAAAACTTTGATTAATAATTAAAGTGAATGAATGTTAAAATTGGATGAATAATTATATTTTGTAAGGAGTGAGATTGATTTTTTAAGTGATTTTGTCATTTTTATTATCTCCTCATTGTCTTGTGTTGGCTAGCAGTTGCTTGCTTGCTAGTCTTATTTTCTTGGTTTGTTTTTTATTATTATTATTGACTTTATTTAAATTTTTTGACTTTAATTTGAAATTTAATAGTAGTATTTTACAATAGTTTGATTACCGATCCTTGTGGGATGATACTCATGCTCATTATAATATCATAATACTTGCGGTACATTGCGAATTTTATTTTTGTATGATCGATTATATTATAACAAAAATCACACACTTAATAATGCATAATTTTCAAACAGTCTTTGCTTATTTTGTAATGAAATATTAAATTTACGTAAGTAAAGAAAAGAGAAATAAATGACACAAAATTTAAAATATAAATTATTGGCTATTATTTAAACTCCAAAAATATACACAATTTAATCATTATATTTTTATTTTTCTCTCACTTTTACAAAAAAATTTAAAAAATAAATTTAAAAATGCATGCTCAAAAACAAAACCAAGCATAGTAATTTTGTTTTGATAATTTCAATAATGGAAACATAATAATTATATATAACTTAAAGTTATATTCAAAAAATTATGAACATAGTAAAAAAGAATGCAATATTATTTTAGTAATTTAACATTGTGAATTAAAGTTGGTTACTCCAACAATCACTTAACATTAGTAAAAATCACACACTCTATATGCGTAATTTTATTCATAAATTATAAAGTAATTATATTTTAAATAATAATAATAATTATTATAATAAATTATTTAAAATTAAAAAGTTTTAAAAAAATATTTAGAATATGAAAACAAGGAAATAAAAATTAAAAATCACAAATAAAAGTAATAAGTTAAGGTATAGAAGAAAAGGTAAATTGATGATAATTATATAACTTACATGATGCAATCAAAAAGCATTATTTCCTTAATTATATAATGTACATACACATCCCCGCGCACGCGCACATAAATATATATTCAAATATACTAAAGATCATAGAGTTTTCACTTAAAATTGCTTTTATGCAAATATTATAATTGAAAAGTGTCCATGAAACTCACAATTGTAATTCACTCAACTTGTATATATATGAAACATTTAGACTTTGTTCATTTTCATTGATGGAATGAAAGTTGAGATTATTTTGAAAGATTCTTATATGGGATTAATTACTATTCATTTTAGTCATTTTATATTGAACTTGCCATTTATCAAGAACTTTTGTTAAGTATAAAAACCATGTAATCAGCATTGACAAAATTTATCCAAATTAGTAATTTAAAGTGAACACTAGCTTTAAAGTAAGTCAAATTAGTTAGAACTTCCAGAGTGCGTTTTAATTTTGCAGTTTTCCCCTCAAAGCGCAGAGATGACAGAGCTCCTTGGCATTGTAACATCACTGAACATGGGAGTTTTTACCATCTACTCTTTGGCAGCCCCCACAAAGGGGCTGCCATATTTTTTCCATTTTTCTATCTATTATTGAATGGAAGGGAAATGTGAGAAACATTTTAGATATAATGACAAATTATGATATTGTTGGGAAGGTCCATGACCCAGACAAAGCTTTGTCGAGTATGACATCTTCATGTGGTAATAACACAACAATACGAGGGTGGCGCCAAATTCAATCAGTCCAGTTCAATTCATACAGGAGACAAATACCTTCAACCAGATCCCTTTCAGACATCAAGCAGGTGAAAATACTGTAACTCATACAGAAAACATAAAATCACCTTATTCTTTTTCACTACATCCGTAGTAAACTGGCAAAATTGACATACTGATGCGTTATTGAATTTGGATATTGATAAGACCCAACCACATACAGCGCGGCCAACAAACCTCAGATGCTTCCCTCAATGGGCATATGCCAAGACAGAAGAAACTAACATCAACGGCTACCAATAGAAAGAAAATCAAGTTCATGCTATGCATTTTTGCTGTTTTCTATGTTTGTTGCCATAATCTTACAAACAGGCATAGTCTCATTCTTACTTAGAAGCTTCAAGCTCGGATGAACCGTGACATCATGTATGGACACCCTATCCCCGATGTCTAGATTACTCATATCCACTTCGATTTTTGTAGGAATGTGCTCAGATGGACACAGGTACTTCAAACTACTCATCTTACTCAGATAGCCTCCTGTTTTTGCATAAGGAAATCAGGTAAGTAAATGTCAAATTTCAAAATTATATATTTCGCAAAATTGTATTTCATCTACTTTTTAAAAACTGAAATAAATACTTTACTGTTATACATGACTATTCAAGTCTTCACCATTCTTTTATAGACACAAAAATGATGATAAAACTCCAAAACGGAACAAAGAGTTTTCAGAAAATACCGACACCAGAATTACCAAAAGATGTAGTGCAGGGACCAGTACATGAGAAGAAGATTGTCTAAACAAAATCATCTAGGTTACTTCTCATAGAAACAGGAAAAGCCATAAGAAATCCATCACGGAAAATGTTCATCCTTACCATAGACCTGTATGCCAAACGATGTACATCCCTGTCCCCAACAATTAGATCAAGCTTCATTTCGTTTTCAAGACATGAAGGTAAGTGGAAAAGTCATAAAGTTATAAATTAGAAGAAACGTCCATCTTGTTTCCTGTAGGTCCCTATCTTCAACAATTAGATCAAACTTCATTTTGTTTTCAATTTTCTGCCCTAATTTATGAATGTCATATTATGAACACTATTTGAATCAGCTGATGACAAAAACTCTCCTGAAAAATATGTAGCTCACCCTCCAAACAAACAGTTCGATCTCACGACCTTTTAGTTTAGTTTGTAGCACCACTTTGACCTGCCGTAAAACTTCAAAAGGCATTTCAGGTTTTATCTTTCGACTTTTATAATCATATTTTATAATCGTAGCTTTGTGTTAGAAAGCTTCATTTTCTTTCCATGCATTAGTTACAGGCTTACACCATCTAAGATGGAAGAATCTAAATTTACCACTGCCCAAGATACTAGCATTCAGTGACTCAAAACTGAAAATAAGAAACGGGCTTGCCATTTTGTTAGGTGAACAGCATTAAAATCCTGGTAAAAGCAAAATCTTGATGTTGCTGGCTTTAATGGTAAATAATGGCTAACATCTGAAACATTGACAGGCAGGCCTCTCAAGGAATATTAGATACCATTTTAATTGCATCAAACTGTCTGCTGGGCTATGAATTGAAAATGCATAATTCAAACACAGCTTTAGTATAAAGTGATGATACTCAGGGGAGCTAAGGATGAAAGCCCACTCTCGCTGCAAGTTAAGCTTCTCTATGGAAAACAGAAGGCATGTTTTATACATTTATATAAAAATAAGGCCAAGAAACTAGCAGCTAACCAGATTAACAATATCAATAAATCCTGATTTGGTTTAGCTTTCAAGACTCATGCAGAAAGAAACAGCAATTCGCTTTCAAAAATTTGGAAAAGTAAAGAGAACAAAAATTAGCCATTGTGTGACCAACCTTTCTTGACCCCGGGGCATTCATCTTCTCCTTTATAGACAATGGGCACGTTCACTTTAAGCTGTGTTCCATCCTCCGCCCATACAAGCACCAAATTCAATATCTTCCCATCGTCATCCTGGTGTACCTATTCAATGATCAAACAAAAGCACATAATCCTTGATTCACAAATGTTCGGTACCGAGGCATTGAGACTCAGCATTCGAATAAAACATACTAGATTTCATTTCATCAATCCATTCCAACGAGGTCCATTCTACGAATCCGAACAAAAACCGATGCCAACTTTTTGAAAAACAAAACAACATAGAATGATTTCATCAGTAAAGCACTAGCAGAACACGATTTCAAATTTCAAAAAGATGAACATAACCACTTACCTTAATCGGAAGAACCTTCCTAGTCTCAAGTATACTAGAAGAACCCGACCCAGCCCGAATCTGAAGCGGGAAAGTCGTGGAGCAGAAAAATGGAAGCTTAATGTCCTTCAGAATAGCTTTAATCTGCTTCCTCTCAGTGGTAAGCAGCAGTTTCCGAGAGACCGAACTAGAAGCTGCAATAGAAGTAGGATCGTTGGGGTTAGTTTGGTCATAGCTTTGGGAGAAAACAACGGCGGGTATGCGTCCCTGAGCTCTGTCGCGGACTGAGACCCTATGGCCAGAAACTTCCCTCGGCACCGCTTGGATCGTGTGGTATGAGCGGCGAGACTGCGTCTCCTCCGCCGATTTGAGAATTCCGGCGACTGCTCGACACCACCTCAACATCGTTGATTTAACGTGAAATTGGTACAATGGCTCAGAGGGCTTTACCGTTGGGTTTGGTCTATTTTAAGACTCTTTGGGCTTGTTTATGGGCCTGTAATGGATCAACCAAAAACGGCTCCCAGATCCATTAATTCTATTGGGCTACCACGTGTTGGAACCCCAAACGAACCTACCCAAACTCTATTCTTGTAAGACGTAATTACATGCTAAATATTGGATCCATTCTTTCAGGACGTGAGTTCATACTATGTTTTAGAGAGGCAACCTCTTATTTCATTTATTACATTATTTAAAAATTTTAATTAAATATAATAGGAAGGAATCCCACTTGACATATACGGCTGTCAATCTAACTCAACATTAATCTGCTGTGTTCGACACATCATGTTATCTGCCAATTGCAAATCAGATTAAATATTACAGAAGTATACAGAGCATTTATGCCGAACTCTCACATGCTGGGCAGAAAAATAAGTATTTAAGTTAATAAAATTTTAATGATAATTTTGATATATATATATATATTTAACGAGTATATGTGTGGTTCCTAATTATTTGTTTATATTATATGTATCCTAACCAGCCCAACTAAAAATATATAAGAAAATATAATATTTCTGTACCATATAAAGATGTATAAAAGTGTGCCTCTTGATTCTCTTTATATAAAGACTAGAAAGGCAAATGTTAGATTAATTTTCCTTCTCTTCTATTAATTTGCATTTCCTCCTCAAATGTTCATTTATTATATCATAATTCTTTATTTTTTTTCTCACTATCATTTTCAGTCCATGTTTTTTTTTAATTTATTTTCTAACATTTTGTTTATTTCTCTCCTATCTTATTTTTGTTGAATTATTCCCTAAACTCTGATTTTTCGCCTAAAGTTTTTTCGTATGACTTTATATTAATTATTAGAAATAATTTGTATAAATTATTGATCTACAAAATTTTTCTCACATTTGATGCAAATTTTAGTTAAATAATATAATGACATTATCCTAGTTGAATTAAAATATATTTTATTTATATAATTTTATTTATAAAATAATTTTTAATTGCACATACATGAGTGTGCGAAAATGCTAGTACACAAACACAGGCACAGAGACAGACAGACACACACACATACTCTCTCTCTCTCTCTCTCATTATAGAAATAAGTCTTTTTGATTGCACAAAATGAAATTCTAAAACTAGCCCTATCTTAAATTTTTTTATTTTTCTGTCACTTTCCTTTTCTTTTTTTTTTCCTAACATATTATTTTTATTTATTTATTTTTCTTAATTTTTTTCTCTTTTCAAATTATCTTGATCTTTCTTTATTTTCTCACTTTAAATACTTTTTATAATATGTATAAATTATATCTATACAATATTTTAAGCAAATAAGGAAATTTAGATGAACAATTTGTAGTTACTTAAGTACCTTTAGTTCTTTTCACATTGTCACTCTCTTTTCTCAATTTTAGTTCACGCACTTACTTACTTTAATTTGTTCTATTTTTTCAAATATATTTGTTTCTTTTATTACATTATATAATTTTAGTTATACAATATTAATTTACTATAATGCCCTTATTTAATTTTTTTTGTATTTTTCCTTATTTCTTTGTTCACTTTTTTTCACCTATACTTTTTTTTTATATATTTCAATTCATATTTTTTGTCCTTTTTAATTCTCCATATAGTTTTAATTTTTTGTTAGTTTTTATTTTTATCAATTTGTCCAAAAAAGAATAGCAATAATTCTTTCGGAGGAAAAAAAAAAGTCATTGACAAAATATATAGAATTTTATTGAACTACGTGATTGATTTGTTCCCCATGAGAAATATTTTCCGACTTCTCATGGGATCAGAATGGCCCGATTACAAGTAACAGAACCGGCCATCTATCCTATAGGGTGAAAATCAATCGAATACGTCCCTATGCTTTATGGGGGTAAACATGTCTTTACGAATGCAACTCGCACGTGCTAAAACAAGATTTATTTCCACCAATTACTAAATTGTGATTAATTCAAGGGATCCCATTTTCAATGTTCAAGTTTATTAATCAGCAGAAAACAAAGGTGCAAGTGATTCTCAAGTGGAATCCTTGAGTTAATAATAATAGAATCAAGGGGGTTAAATGCTATAAAAGAAAAGATGCTTGTGGATTGGAACCAGTCAAGAGAAGAGCCACCAAATCTGGCTCAAACTCCAGAAAGATATCAGATTTGTCAGTAATAAGGATAGGTAATTTAGTTAGAAGAATAAAAAGAGAATCTTGCTATGACACTATAAACATTAGAAAAACAAATAATAAACTTATCTATTCTGTTTGTGTCTATCTCTTTTAGTTTCTCCCTCTTCTACACTTGCCTCCCCTCTTCACTCTCTTTTTCTCTTTCTTATTATCCTCATTTTCTGCCACTCTCTTCACCGAAGCCGCGCTGTCATAAAGTGTAGCATCTTATTTGGTTATTGATTTCTTCCTTTAGTGCGGATTCAAAACTCCTTGAAATAACTATAGGGCAAAATTCTTGTAATAAAATTTCTATTAAATAAGAAATTTTTACAAGTCAATTACAATTTGAATCGAATGAAATTTTATGGGTACAATCTCTGACTTAATTCTCTGATTCTTCTGCCAACTTGTATGATTTGAATGTTGATCGAAGAGTTTGGTTGAAACTGGAGAACTTTTGAGTTTTGATTCTCTTTAAGGTTGATCGGAGCTTTCAATAATGTTAATCTATTGGTTTAGCACTTTAAATGTGGATTAAATGTTAGAATTTGATAAGTTTTTGAAAAGAACGCCTTGAATTTGATGACGAACTTTTTCGAACTTTTTGAAACTGATGAAGAGGATTTAAACTCTTTAAATGCTTCTTCACTTGAAATTTTCTTATTGCTTCTTCAGTTGGTTGTTGTACTTTTTCTGGTTGCTTGTTGCGCTTCTTTCGATTATTCCCTTTTGATTTGTAGAAGTCATCCCTATTTATAAAGGTGGGGAAGGCTTTGCCGTCATATATGTTTGACGACGTGGCATTACCTGATTGGTCAAATATATTTGATTTGATATTACTTCATTTAATTGGATAATTACAAATTAATTGCTGAATAATAATATTCTCCTTCTAAACTTACAGGACTTGACACGTGGCATAATATGACTGGCCCTTCTCGACTCTTGTCGCCATTTAAGCGGGTGGTGCTATTTACAATAAAAGTGTTTATTTATTATATAATTTTATGAATTATGTTTATTTCAATTCATAAAATATAAATAATTAATTATTAACATTTTACCACAATAAAATGCCACTTAGCAATATTTGATTGGGCAAAAATTTTAATTGCCCACAATAACATTAAGTTCAAATCAGAAAATCTGAGTAGCAATTATAAATTTGGCTCCAATTAAAAGAAAGAGCACATCAAGGAGGTTGTGAAAATAAAAGGAATGGTTTGTCCAATTTGGCCAACCAACAACTAAATTAATGGCAAAAAAAGCTTTGGTCGAATAGAGAATTAGGGGAGAAAACAAGAGTAAAGGAGAAGAGACTGACAACGTCTCTTTCTTTCTCATTATCTATTGAACTCTATAATTATTCATTCCCAAATTAACCTCAAGCCTAGGCCACAATACGTAGACCAACCCCTCAATCTCCCTATAATGACTCATGAGCCATTAGCTGAAATCTTCTATAGTCCATTTTAATTTTATCAGGCCACCCACTTTCGGCCTCAAATTTAAAGCATTCAATTCAAAGCCTAATCATTTTAGAAGCCCTTTTGGTTGTTGTCATCCCTAGCCCAACAGTTATACGGTGGCATTAGAGTCTCTTTTTAGGCACGAGGGTTGTTTAGGGTTCAGGGGTGTTTGTTCTGTCAAATTGAATTAAATCGAATTGAAAAATTAAAATTTTTGTACGTCAAATTGGCACACCAAATACCAAACTGAATTTTTGACTCGATTTGATAATTTGATTACCAATTTCACAAAAAAATTTGAAAAAAAAAGTCCAATTTCTATTTTTCCTTTACTAATCAAAACTCAATACTCTACAAAAAAGAAAATTGATATACAATAATAGATTGCTATAATAAAATTGCTATACATGTTGTCACATACAATATATACAATATTTCAATTATATGTATTTTTGGCACTGCAAATAAGGTTTAAAAATTCAAAATTATGAATGTTGTCAATCATATCAAATAAATATAATTTCCAACACTAATATTATGCTGCAATGTACTTTCATGAATTTAAAATTTTAAAAAATGAAAATAAAAGGCATAATTTTTTTCAACATGACAGCAATGAAAACAAAAAGAAAAAAAAAAGAAAAAAGACTCAAATTTTCCTAGCACCAAACACCACAATACACTATATTCTCAACATTGTATAACAGTCTTGACTCAACACAATGAAAATCAAAGTAAGCACAATAATCAATCCACAATCCACAAAAGCTATATAGGCATGTTTTTAATTTACATTTAAAGTAAGCAATTTCAACTGAAGAAAGGATGCCAATCATGTTCTTTTCAAAATATATCCAACACTCCAAGTCTTCAACTAGCAACTATTTAATAAGATAACAAGATATCAATCAAGATTTAAGTCGACAATAAATAATCACAATATCACATACATGAAATGAAAGGGTCACACTATTGCTACTTGCCATAATGCCTCAGCATGTCTTGCAAACCATTACCAAAAGAAAGTTATATTGGTAAAGAATAATTTCAGTACCCCATACAAAACAAAATCTACATGATGATAGTTACAACTACACTCAATTAGTTTTGTACACCACTTTAACAAGGAAATATTTACTTACCGATTTAGAACATCACAACTTCACAAGTCAATAATATTTGAATTCAAGACAACAATGGATGCTATATCTAAAAATGCATTAATGAAAACAAAGTTAGATATAAAAAGATGATTGAAAAAGTAATTGTAATATACACTTATATGATGAAGAGAGTAAGAAATTAGGACTTTTAATAATAATTAGATACCTTTTTCAATTTTTTGAACATATTTGTAATCCTTTTCTACTGACTTAATTAGAGAATAAAAAAGCCAATATTGAGAACAAATGAGAACTTGTGCCATCTTTAGAGTCAATGAAGCTCTAAAGTCATAAATTATATGACCTCCGATGCTAAATGCTTACTCTAAAGCAACGGTAAACATAGGCATAACTAAGACATCACAGGCTAATTTTGATAAAATGGGAAACCTAGAGTTTTGAAATTTCCACCAATCTATGATATCAAAATCTTTAAAATCCTTTTCAATGAGCACATGTAGATATGTATCTCGCTCTAATTTATCTATACGTTAAATCTTTGATATCATTCATTTGTATTTTTTTCTATGAGCTCTAACAACCCTCCTTTCATTCTTCATATCAATTCTATCCCCTGATTTAGTCGTCATTGTGTCTTCTTCGAATAAACTTAAAGAATGTGATTATACTAGTGAGAGTGAAGAGTACAACTTTTTATATTTTTCAAAAAACATCATAAAGAGCACTCTTAGCCAAATTTCTTATTTGCTCTCCACGCAAACCTGTACATATTTTTAAAAATAAATTGCACATAACTAAATTTGTGACTAGAGTCAAGTGTAACAGCAATGTACAAAATCATATTCATCTTTTCGAAACTTCCCCAACATTTATCAAATGTGACCTTCATTTATGTTGCCATATGTACAAGAAGATTATTATTACTATGAAGCAATTATTTTAATAAGTCATCCACATCACTAATCTCATCTAAAAAACTGTTAAATGTTATATACAAAGAGCCAGAAGCTTGAAGAATAAGTTCATAAAAGTAACGCAACACTTTCACAAAATATTCAACAACCATCTAATCATATTTTGTTGCTAATCTAATTTTACCATATGGTCCATCAAGCATAAATCTAAACGAAAATTAGCATCATATCCCTCATACCTATCAAAGACACCTTGAAAAACCATAGCAGTCTCAAGCGTTGTTATACTATATCCCATCACAATGATTTCTTACTTTTAATTTTCTCCTCAACAACAAAATTATTAATTTTTTTTAATCTAGTAGGTGATTGTCACACATATCTTGCCACAGTACAGACCCCTCAATTGATTCATTCAACTCTTTCAACCCACCTTTGACAACATGATCAAAGATATGAGCTACATATCTCAAATGTAAATATTTTCCACTCAATATAACTGTGCCCCTAATTAACTAATCTTCTTATCAAATATCCAACAGTAGTATCATTAGAACAAGCATTGTCAATAATAATAGTAAAGATTTTATCAATATCCCAATCAAGCTAACATTTCTCAATCAAAAGATCAACCTCATCACCTTTACAGTAGGACATGGAATGAATTTAAGAATCACTTTATACAATTTCCAATCATCATCAATAAATATCCAGTCAAGTACAAATATGACAGTCTTTGATTTGAAGTCCATGTATCAGTAGTCAATAAAATTCTTTATCCACTTGTCCTAAAGTAAGTTTTCAAATTATTTTTTTCTTCAAAGTAAATTCTATAACAATCTCTTATTATAGTTGTTCTTGAAAGGACAAAGAACCCAGGATATAACAAAAATACAAATTGCCTAAATCCTTCATTCTTTACAAACTTAAAAGGCAATTTATTAATTATCAACATATGATGTAAGGCTTTTCTTGCTTTTTCTTAATCAAATTTCTAACTAGAAGAAACTTCTATATGATTTCCTGTTACACTTTCATGGAAACATTGAATTGTTTAGTTGTCTTCCATACAAATATCATCAGGATGGTTTTTGCAAATTTTTATATGATCGTTCACTCCAATTGTTCCATATTTTCATAGGATCGACAGCATAACTTCTATCATAATATTTACATTTAGCTCTAGGCTTTCCATCCTTATTAGTGTAAAGAGTGAAGTGATCCTAAGCTGAAGACCTTCTAAACATCTCATTCCTCGTTGGTTTAAGACTTTGGTGTTTAACGTCTCTTTCTCATTGAGAAGTGTTAATAGTTTTTTCATTTGCATGGCCTGACCCAATTTGAGAAAGATTTGAAGTTAGGGTAGGAATTGGAAGTGAAGCCATTGGCATGGAATTTATTAAACCACCCTCTTCACCTTCTATGTCTAAAAGTGATAATAAATAAATAAATAAATATGAAATAAACTAGTATGTGTAAATTGACTAGGTGTTCTTTTGACCTAAAAAATCAAATGGATGCAATAAGCCCCTCTCTCTTGGTTAAAATATAGGTATCAGTATTATAGCACAAGAACAGTAAATTATTTCTAAAGGAGAAGAAAATGGTTCTCCAAATGTGTTTGGCATGGCTTTTACAAAATTTATAGACATGAAAAAATAAATAAATAAATAAGCAGCAACTTAGTTGATTTAAGTGGGGATGGAGGTAAAGCAATAACTAAGACAAACATAAGACAAGAAGCAAATAACAACTAACAACTGTTATGGTTCAAATTATATGGTAAAAGAGGGGCATATTCTTCACAAAAAAATAACATCCAATAATAAAATAAAACAAAGAAGCAAGGTATCACATTAAGATTAGCCATGGTAATTATAAGTAGGAGCAATTACTTGATGCATGCAAGAAAAATCATTAAGGGAAAGATGTGATATTATCTATAATCCATGTGTCCTTGATATTAGCAAACAAAAGAAAAAATAAAGCAGTTCAATTTCGATACACAATATGAAATCTTATTTGGTAGATAATTTTGCCGCCTCCAACTTAAGAGGTGGACTAAATTACAAAGTTATGCATAATTTATTAATCCCAACCGATTTCCATCATTTGTATAATAGAATGATTCCTGAGCATCTCCATTAATGACAATGCTACTTAACTTAGGGTTAAATAGCTTTTTTAAGCCTATTTACTCATACATTGAAAAGCACACATCTCAAATCCAACAGCAACCAAAGAAGTGGCTAAAAACTATAGATTCCTATACACAGATTCAATGGCAACTAATTTAGAACCACACTTGATATAACTTTCTCATTCATTATGTCAAAGAACTTATTCTCTCTCTCTCTCTCTCTCTCTCTCTCTCTCTCTCTCTCTCTGCTTCGTGTCATGGTGGTCTAGTCTAGTCGAGAGGCGTCGGTGTTGCAGCTACTAGTTAGGATTTGGTAGTCTTCTTTGTGAATCGTGAATTCATTTGGAGCAATTGGGATTTGGGTAAACTAAAGATTGAAGAGACGTGTTTGGTTTTGGTGTTTAAAGGAAATGTTAAAGCCTGAAAGCGTGTTCACTTTGCAAAAGTGTTAAGCAATGAACACTAAACTAACAAGATATTATTATAAAAATAAAAAAAAAATTAGGATTCAATTCAAATCAATATATCGAAAATATATACCAAAACCAAACTAAATACCGAATTTTTGAAACCTTTTGGACTAAGGTTTTTGGTTTGGCACAATTTGGTTAGTAAATCTAATAGTGCACACCCCTACTAGGCACTTGTGTCAAAATTGGCAAAATTTAGACTTTAAGAGTAAGAAATAGATTTAAGATCTAAAAACTAGAAAAGATGAAAAATTGAAGGAAATTATTGAAGATTTAATTCCCAAATTAAGGGAATGCATAAAAGAATGAAAGACTCCCATGTTGCAACCTCCACTAAGATGGATTAGTTATTGAATGCATTTCAATAAATGAGTGGCAAGCTGTCGATAATCATGAGTCAAACTGGCGAGGGATCTCTTTGAGCACAATGCGAAAAGGGCATTTTGCCCACTCCACCACCACAACCCACATCATTAGCAACCCAGTTCACTAAGCCTATTACCACTAAACCACTAGATCAAGTCACCTACCACCAAGTGAACCCAATAAACATCACTACCAACCCAAGGCCAAAATTGATTTAATGCCTTTTGATAGAACCAACGCAAGATATTGGATAATAAAGCTAAATAGATATTGCTAGTACTATAATACTCTCGAAGAGAAAAATTTCAAGTTGTAGAACTTTATTTTGATGAAGAGGTAGAACACTGGTTCCACAATTATACTACAGTGTGAGATTGCATCAATTGGCTAGAACTACAAAATGCCATTATAACCAAATATGACTACTAAATTTGGGTTGTATAGTGTAAGTATTCAACAAACTCAAGCAGAAAAGGATTCTACTAGAATATATGGAAGAATACAATAACCCTAGAAACATGGTGGAGTTTTAATTTACATTTAATGGAGCAATGTTTTGTCTATAGTTTCATTAGTGGACTACACAATGAGATAAAGTACAACGTTATCAAGTTTAAGTCACAAACTTTGGAATAGACAAATGAAATGGCACAAAATGAGAAACTCAAAGTGGTCCTCAAGAGACACAAATTTCCAACCGAAGCCAGTAGTAGTAGTAAAGTTGGATAGCAAAAACCTTCTCCCAAGCAACCAAAAAAAGGGGCATCAAGTTCTAAAGGGGCAAATGTTTTCACTATGGTGAGAAATAGAGCCCAAGCTACAAATGCAAGGGCAGAGCAATCAATCAAATAGAAGGAGAGGAGATTGGCGGGTTGCACAATGAGGAGGAGATTTAGCCTAAAATTGAGAACATACTAACCGAAGGAGAACTAACCCTCAACGCCATTATTGGGCATAATCCCTCAAGCTTGTTGAAAAATTAGCATGGAATGCTTTGATGAAAATCTTCAAATTTTTGTTGACACTAATAGCACCCACAGCTTTATATATCTAGGAGTACTTGTGGATATACCATTTAAACCTACCCATACATGCCCATTAATATTTACTGTAGCAGGGGGTGGGTATTTAGTAGTTTGGAGTGTCCTAACTTAAAGTGGCTTATGTAGGGGTCCTTATTTGGGTTAGATGTAAAGTTGATGAAACTGACTTATTGTGATATGTCATGCACACACATCGAGTGTGTCAAATTCACTAGTTTTTATAAATTTTTTGGAATTAATATAGAGTGTTCCATTATTACTATTATACATAATGAGAGTCTCGCCTTTCATGAGATCAAAATGAGCTCAATTAAAAATAACGAAATAGTTACTGATCCTATATATACAATCCAATACTTTCCTGTGCTTTATAGTGCTTAACATGTCTTTATAGTTTCAGCTGGCACATGCTAATCTAATTGCAATAATCCACTTCTAATTTTATTATGCATATAAAATAAGATATATTTCCACCAAGTACTAGAACGTGATTAAATCAATTGGTTTCATTTCAATTTTAAAGTTTATTAATCAGCCATTGAATTAATTTAATAATCTATACTATAATATAAAGAAATAAACATTCATTTTGATTGCACAATGTAAAATGATATAATTATTTTTTTTATAATTTTACTTTTCTTATGTTTTCTTTTTTTCCTTGTCTTTAAACTTATTCTTATTTATGTTTTCTATCAAATGTTCTCTTCTTTCAATTTTTTTTTATCTTTCTCTATTTTATTATTTTAGATAATTTTAAACTTTTAATTAATTCCATTTTTATTATTAATAAATAATTTTGCACGCATATAAAGTTTACAGCGTTGACTAGTAATAATAATCAATTAGAACCCCACAAAATGTCTAAAAATGCTCACACAATCGTATGCCTATATATATATATATACACTAAAACAAGAAAATAAAAAAGAAAGAGAAAATTACAGCGTTCTTTTCTAAAATTTGGACTTACACAGATCAATCTTTTAAGTATGAGAAATTACGTATACTGCCCTTCAATAGATGTACATGTAATTTTTTGAGTAGCTAATCTATACAATACTTAATTACCTTGTGGATTTGAGTTTCAGTTGAAGTTGTAATTAAGGAGAGGCATATGTCATTTCTCATACATGAGTGACTAATTTGTATAAAGTTTAAACTTCAAGGAAAGACTTAGTTTTCCAAAAAGAACATAAACTATTTCGTCTTTTTGACTAATTCAAGTCTTTGTTTGTAGGCGGAACATTAAAATTATAATCAGAAATCAAACAGAAGGAGGTTGCATGGAGAGCCCAAAATAAGACAATTTAAAGAATTAAAAAGAGTATTATATGGAACCTAATCATTTGACATTATTAATTGTTGAAGGATAACGTGGACGACAACTTTCTAGTAATTAAAAGCTTGCACGCTCACGTTATTTGTCTTATAAGCATATAATATCCCCAAAAGTGATGCAATTATTTTGACAAACAGTTTGCATGGATGAGTTTCACAAATTCAACCTATCTTTAATAGGTTTTTTTTTTCTGTCAAAACAATCTAACCCAAAAAATTAAAGAAAAAATTGTGGGTATATGGGTGAGTTTACGAATTTTTTTTTTTTTTAATATTTCACAAAATGGTTTGATAACTTGTAAGACAGTATGTCGTGTTTCATTGTATAAAATATTTTAAAAAACAACTTTATAAGATTAAAAAGTAATACCTATTAGGAGTTTACAAACTATTTTAACACTAAAGAGCTCATAATATTTTAATTATTTTATTTAATTTTGCAAAAATTAATTATAAAATATCATTATATTGTTAATATATTATAAGATCAGTATTTATGTTTTATTCAAATAGGACATTTTCTATTTTAAAGAAATAATTCAGACAAGAAATCCTTCTGTGAGATTTTGCACATTTTATAACCACGCACCACGTCAATTATTCATTCGTGGTCATTCAGGTTCGTGATAGTTTTGATTAATATTGAAATATGGATATTACCTATCTTCTTATCCTTTTTTAAAAAGTTGGGCGAATATGAAGAACTTGGATTCAAGTTACTCTTTCGAAAGACAATTCTAAGGTTTAAAATTTATTTTTTGAAATAAGATTTTAATATCTTATTAGTTGAAAAGGCCATATGTAAGATACCAAAGCTTATGAGATATTTTAAATAAGTTTAATCAAGCACTCTGTACAGTAAATTTTTTAAACAAATAAATACACACACACACACATATATATAGTATCAAGATATCTTGGCCTGACATTTATAGTTCTTATTTCATTAAATAATCCAACCAGACTTAATTTATCAAATTGTAAAACTTTGAATTATTTATGAATTTTCTCCATCTCTTACAATTTGAGGTGCACGTGACACTTAAATCTTCATCATTTGATTGATAGTACTCTAATCAGATCAAAAGAACTTAAGAATTATAACATAATTTTTGCCCCAACTAAAGTATAACAGTTTTATTAATTGAAGCGAAATTAAAATGAATGGAAGCTTGGAGAGATCACTAGGATGATCTGTTTAGAAAATTTAAGGTCGAAATTTGAAGATTAAGTATTAAACAGATTCTAAAATTAAGTTTTATAAACTAATTAAAAAATTCACTCTAAATATTAAATAATAATTTTCTCGGAGTGAAGTGGGTGGCTGCCCCCATTATATAACAGTAAAGAAGAGTATTTCATTTCGCCTAGGGAGTATCAATGCCACACTCCACTGACTTTCTGCCCCACATGTGCAATTTCACCTAACTTCGTGAGACCAATTCCAGTAACCAATTGCCCAAAGGTTGAGCTGCACAACACCTCTTACTCGGACCCCTAGTTTTATAGCATCCATCTAACCCCTAAGCAGGAGGCCTGCGTGCATGGGATGATGGGATCTCCCAGGCAAATCAACAGTTTTTGGATCTAGGGGCATTTACGTAAATTCAGTAGCGGAAGCCCTATCAATTAATGACTCATGTCCTGTCATGGAAAAGGTCCCCTCGAGTCACATGAAGTGATCAAGCACCTGAGGTCTCGACGGGATAAGGGAGGATGTTTGCATCTGGTCCTGCTTAGTTGAAGATATGTCATGTCAATGTCTCAGTTTCATCAACAATTCTGATTGTTTTTTCAAGTCAAGAAATGACTAAAGAAGTAGAGCCCTTCTTGCCCTGTAAGTAGTTAGATAACAATTTTGAGGATGTTCGGTAAGGTTTCTACCAACTTCATAAATGTGGATCAAAGAAAAAAAAATAAACTATTATCGATTTCAACGTTGATTGCTTGCGCTTGAAAGTGTTAAGGAAAGACAACATGAGATAAACAGAAGTTGGTCAAATGGCATAAAAAGATCAAGATCCCTAAATTAAACTCAAACAGATGTGACAGGACTTTGAATAATTGAGATGATATTATTGAGTTTTGAAAATAGAGCATATATTGAAAGTGTTAAGGAAAGACAACATGAGATAAACAGAAGTTGGTCAAATGGCATAAAAAGATCAAGATCCCTAAATTAAACTCAAACAGATGTGACAGGACTTTGAATAATTGAGATGATATTATTGAGTTTTGAAAATAGAGCATATATTATTAAAAAGAGTAAAAAATTAGGGGTGTAATCAGTTCAAAACTAGTGTGTGATTAAAATAAGTGTTTATTTTGAAAATAATAGATAACAAATCACATCGCAGGTTTTCCATTTCACCATAATCATGAAGATATTTTAACAAATCCAAAACACAGCATAACTTTATTCTTTTCTATCAAATTCCCTAGCACTATGTTTGGCTTCAAGATTTTAGAAGGGAAAAGAAAATATTAGAGAAAAGGAAAATAAAATGGAAGAAATTCAAAATCTTATGAATTGTTTGATTGAATGGTTCCCATAAGGAAAATAAAATAATTAAAAATAAGAAAAATAAAATAAAAACTCAAATTTTATAATTTTTTGAATTATTTAAGGGAAATAATTTGATGATAGATAAGAAAAATAAAAATAATGACAATTTTAAATAAAGCAGAGATAGTTAAAATGATTCACTTTTCATTTTTCTCACTATTTTGTGAGAAAAATAATTTTTCTTCACTCTAACTATATTTTTTTCTTAACTTCTCCTATCATTGTCCTTTTCCTTATCAACCAAACACTAAAATTATTTTCTCTACCATCTTCTTTTCTTTTCTCTCTCAAAATTCTTGAACCAAACATAGTGTAAAATTCTTCCGAAGTCCCTAGATTTGCCTTTATAAAACATACAGACAAAAATGTTTTTTTCCTGTATCTTTTAATAGCGCCATGAATGTGATTACGAGAATCTTATTTTGACATTACTAATATTTTTTAAATAAATATCAGTACAGTTTTGTTATTGGTATATGTCTTGACTTGTCATGGCATGGAAATTTGGAGCCTAGCCTAGATTTAAGCCTAAGACGTAGGTTTAATTAAGTGTAACAAATTTAGGATCCCATCAATAATGGCTTTGCTTCTTTTGCTTCACAAATATACATGCATTTTAATTATTATATTTTTGTAAATTTTATATTTTTTTATATAATTTTTTTAAAAAAATATACAAAAAAAAACAGACGCTTAAAAACTACAACAAACAAACTCAATGTTTTGCTCTTGCCCATAAACGAATACATGGCTATCAATACCGATTTCATTCGAAGTTTTCAAAAAATAAAAATAAAAATATCCCTCTATCTCATTTAATATATAACTGTGATTTGTATTAATTCTTGTCACACGCAACCGTATAAATATATAATGTCACTGTGTATGGGTGAAAATGAAGGAAATAAAGGAGACAGAGAATACAATCGAGACAAAAGAGTTTCACCTACGAAAAAGTTCATTTGGCATTATAATATTGGAATCCCGTAACACGACACACTCCCAAAAAGTCAAGTTGCAGGAAAAAGGGCTTGCGGAAATCAAAGAAGGTTAACCACTTTACACACACAAAAAATAAAAATAAAAATAAAAATGCTTTATATATTTATCTTTTCACACATATTTCACAGAGGTCAATACACACAGTACAGCGTTCCAGGTGAGAAAAATATTTGCATACAAGATTTTTGCATTTTTCATTTTAAATTTCGAAGTCATTAAAAATATGAATCTCGTTGGTTTAAGTAATTCCTTGTCTAACAAATGTGCTTAAATTTGATAAACATTGACAACTGAAAGGTAGCCACCTGCTGGATCGATTTGGTCAAAAGTGGTTAGTGAACACGCACACGTGGATTAAAAACGCTTGTGTTATTTGGACACTAACAAATAGGTCATGGCTTAGTTGTCTATCCATATCTATACTATATTATTCCACTATTTTGATTACAAAATAATTAATTTGTTCTATATCTATGCTATGTATTAAGCAAATTAAATATTTTAGTTGCAAAATTTGTAATTAATTAAAACTATTAATTCTTTACATACTGGAATTTCACTCTACTCTTTAGTTTTTATGTAGTTCATTCAGTTCCTAATTTTAATTTATTAATTTTTCGGTTTTTGAATTTTATTTAGTTTTTTTTATTCATTCTATATCCTGTATTAGATATTAAGATTAAAGGTAAGATTTTGGTAGCACAATATTAAATTATTGTATTATTAATATTGTTATTGTCATGGTTCAAAGTATATTTATATTTATATATTTATCATTCTTCAACTTGATATAATAAAATTATTGTTTACCTTATTTTTAATTATCTTTTTTGTGTTTCTTTTACTGGCCATATTATTTTATTTTACATTAGTTTTATAAATTGATACTTCATATGTGTGTGTGTGTGCGCGTGCGCGCATGTGAGTGTGTATGCATTATAAATAAAATGAATTTACTAAAAAATTTTAAATTGAAGCAGGCATATTGAGTATGACAAAATTTACCAGTACTTTATATTAAATTAGGGATGCGAGAGTAGTTCTAAACTGTAAAGTCTAAAATAACCTCAGCATCGGTTTAGTGTTTATTATTTTCTCTTAATTTTTACTTTTTCTCCTAACTTTTGTTTATTTATTTATTTCTTTTCCTTGTCATTCCCAAACTTTATTTATTATATTTTTCGTTAGTACTTTCCTTCATTAATTTTAATTTATTACAATTTCTTCTTTCAAATTTATAATTTATTTTTTATTTATTTAAATGTATTTTTAATTTCATTTGTTATCTGACCTTTTTGGTTTCTCTTTATTAATTTTTTAAAGTCTTCAAATAATTTTCATTTAAGTAATTCTATTTTATTTTTAAAACAAGGTTCTATAGGTTATTAATTGTCAAAAAATTTTTTCTAAAGTTTAATATAAATTTTCAATAATATAATATACCCAATTAGTTACATTTATTACTTTAAAATACACTTTATTACTAAAATTTTATCTGTGAAATATGTTTTTATTTGAGTATGCTGTAATGTTAATAATAATTATTATTCGCATTTCTTTTGACGTGAAAAAAGTACTTGTAACATCCTCCTGTTATACAAAAATGTGTTTACACACACACACACACACACATATCCTCTTAATGCATAACGTGAAATGAAGTAAAAAAAAATTCAGGACATTGGACCGACCAACCATGTTCATTTAACTAATTTAACCAGCAAATATTAAGATGTCTGGTTGGTTTAAATTTTAATAATAAAACCGCTGATTCGTGATCATGAATAAGTATAGCTAGCTAGGTTAAAATTGGATAAACATTAGTTTTACCTTTTTTAAATATATTAAAAGGACTGGTTTTTTTTAGTATTTTTTTGATAAATATGAAAATAAATATTTTTTTACGTTTGCTTATATTTTTGACCTTTTTACCTCCGAAATGTTATCTAGTAAATATAATTTTCACTATTTTTTATTATAAAATTTCTCTAATTAAGTTTTTTTTTTATTTATATATCACTTTAATGGAGTTACTGAAAATTTGGATTTTGCATCTTAAAATTAAAACCTTTATATTAATTGGGCTCTTTTTATTTTGAGAAACCAATTTTCAATTTTTATATTTTTATTTTTTATTCTAATGTTAATTAAATTTCTTTTAAGTTTGTGCAACGATTTTTATCGCTTTTTTTTTTGAAAAGTTCGGATTATGAATAATTACATTTAAAAATCTTTACATCGCGTAATAAATTGAATTGAATCTATTTTATAAAAATTTATATCGATGCATACTGTGTTTAGTGTCCATCTTGATGACTGAGCTCTTCCTTTTATAAAATTTTTTTTGTAGTATACTGTCTTTTTTTTAATCTCTATATAATAATAACGTATCAAATAGTCTTTGTAGCCCCATTGCCCTTGCCAATCTTGATATTAATGAATAGACAATAAGACAAGTGGGATAAGATTGCGGATCAAAATGCCAACCCACATCTCACCGATAATATAATTTAAAATCAGATGTTTTAATTATACAATGTAATAAATATATAAATACATGTAATTAGTTCTGATTGTAAAAGCATTAGTAAAGAAAGAAGCATTTGGTGAAGAAATTGAACAGCAAAGGCAGGGTGGAGTCAGAGAGAAAGAGATTGAAGGGGGAATTAAATTGCAATTAAGGGCAGGGAGGGAGCAGTCTGAAATATTCTGAACGCCAATTGTACCTACCGCATTGAATGAAATGGAGGGCAGCAGCACGCAATCGCCAAACCGCAGACTGAACCACTGGTCTGGAGGCTGGCTCGGTCAGCACACACCACTTCCTCCTTTTTGTCTCCCCCAAATGGGTCCTCATATGCCCCAAGCTTTTCAGTACCCACACTCCACTTATGCCTTGACGTATAATCCATTAATGCTTGAGCTCATTTATTTGCTTATTTTTTAGTATAAATTCAATTATTGTTGACGTTAACAAAATAGCAACAACGAATTAATAATTTCAGACTAAAAAATTTGTTTTCTAAAATACCCCTCTAATTAAAGTGTCGATTATAAACACAGCGAACGCGTATAATTTACTACAATACAATTGCCCTTTGTATCCGTGTTCTCAATTCTTTCATTCTACGAACTCTCAATCTTTTGTTCACCTAGAAAAACTTCCTTATTTACTTTCGAAGTATATAATAAAATTTTGAAGAAATTAAAAAGTAGATATGAGTGAATTGAAATACAGAAACACAAGAGAAAACGTAGAATTTTGGTGGAAGAGATTGAGAAAAGAAATAAAATTAAAGGTATTATGGTAACTTTATGTTGTGCAATCAATATCGAATTCCTAACCTTAATAAATAAAATGTATACAATTGCGTGCGTATATTGTATGTGCATACGTTTTGCTTCATAATAAAAATGTGAAAGAGAATATATCGAGAAGTATTATTTTCGACGAATCATATGTGTAACAGATACATTTTATTTTATTTTTTTAAAGTATATTCATTCAAATATCTAAATATTACCATTTATTTTGCTTAGAATGAAACTACAATTAACTTTGTTTCCTTTTAATTTTCTTTCCCTGTTCCGAAATTACATATCAAATCCTAGTCCAAATATAGCACGAACGCCTTATTGTCTGTTTAACTACTTCAAAATTTTCAAAATAGTTTCAAATATTTTATTTGAATTATATATCCATCAAAGATTGGAAGTGGTCAAATAACGGGGTCCAACCTCCCATATCAATTTATATATCTATCCCATATATAGGGATTTGTTAGTAACGATAGTCTCTTAATAATTCTACCAATTCTTCATTTTATTATCAGATAATAGATATTATGGGATTTCTCATCTTCCCATCCATATTAATGCTATCTAAATTCTCATGGTTGTTTCTTTGGCTTAGAATTAAGTTTTAGTTTTTTCTTAGTGGTGGGGGGGGGGGGGGGGGAGGGTGGTTTCGAATAATTCTTAGAACTTTCAAAATTTCAAAGTTCGAACTATCCTAATTATCAATTGATGTAGTGAGTTTCATAAACAAATAATTGTGATTGTTGTCCTTGAAATCTTAAAATATGCTAAAGATTTTATACGATTAATGAATAATGGAGATAGTTATAGTTTTGATCATCGTAATCTCAATCACTTCCATTGATATTTTGATCAAAAGTTAACTCAAACATCTTTTTTTTGCAAGTTTATTATGTTCGTTAATTAATTAATCTTGAATGCACAAAAAAATTAATATAAACTTGTGATCTAAGCCGATGCATGATCCTTAGACTAATTCTAAAACACATTCTAAACTACCATCATCAAAACATACAACATTAATTCCAATTTATTTCAAAACCCTAAAAGAAATAAAAAGGGCAAGAAAAAGAAAAAGAAAAAGTTTTAGGTCCGAAGTGTAAATACCAGCAACGTTGAGGCCATTATGTAAGCAATTAAATTGAAGGGCCAGTTTTGAGAAACTGGACAAAGAAAATAGCACAAAGGACAGTGAGGAAATTCTCTCAGACCATGCATTTTACATTCCTCAAGAGAGAAATTGCTAACTGACCCCCTCTGCCATCCAACGGCCAGGAAATGTTCTCCAAGCTCCCGTGGACGGTTCAGATTAAGCCACACGCTTTTGCCTTCATCATCACCTTCAATATAAACGTACACAAATACAAACACGCACGCACATATAAAAATGATGTAGCCTCTCTCTTCTCTTCTGGTTGCGATCTCTTCCTTTCTCCCCACAGCATTCAATATCGATCCTTTTTCTCGTTTCTCACTCTCTAATTACCAAAAAATAGTACCCTTTCTATATATTTGCTATCCATTTGTTTTTGTCTTCGTTTTTTCGGGATCGCGAAAGTTGAAGATCGGATCGAGAGTTTCTCGAACTCGAACCCTAGGCCTGCACTCTCTCCGATAAACCGAGGGTTCATTTCTCCTTTTTCCACTCGCTTTTTTACTTTTCCACGTCGTCTATACGTTTTCGCTTGTGATTTTGATTTTGACATATATGTTTTGTTTTATCTTATGTATTGTTTTTTGCTTTGCAGATGTTATGAGTGTTACGGAGAGAGCCATGTCAAGTAGGCTTTTGTGAGCATAAGAGATTAAGGTGAGGAATTGGGATGGAAATGTTTTCGGTCACCTTTTTCGTTTCTTTGTGCTGTAATTATTCAGTTTTGTTGGTTGTTTTGAATGTGAAATGAGGTTTGGTTGAAGACAAGGAAAGATCTTGACGTCTGGATTCACCTTTAAGAAAGGATTATATGGATTATTTATGATTTATTATTATTATTTTTGGATCTGGAAATCTTCACTACTACACCAAAGTTTGTCTTGCATTTTAAGTTGATGCAGTTTTGGACAGTGAAATTATATTTTCTCGCAGCCGCATCAGCAGAATCCACTGATTTCCAGTTCTCCGTATTCGAAATAATCTCTCCTTTCAAGTTTCACTGTTTCATTTCTTTTTCTCCGGATACAAAAAAAATGATATTGTTGCTTTCATTTCTTCTCTTAATTTTTTTTGTTGAGTTTCTGTTCTTGTTTTTTTTTTCTTAGTCTTCTTCTGACTTTCCTTGTATAAAATGGCCGGCTTAATTTTAATTTTGGATTTTGACTTTCCATGTCGGTTTCGATATTCCCAGTCTTTAATTGCTTTGCTCCTTTTAATAGGCGAACGAAAGTTCGCTGAATGTTATAAATCCTTTGAATATGCTTTCATTGACGCAGTACTGAATATTTTATACCTTGTGCATGTGCAGCTTTATGTTCGTAAAATTTTAGTTATTGATTCCAGAGATTCTTGAGAATTCAGTGTAAATATAATTAAAGTTACAGTCATTCATTAATATGTTTGATTAATGATGTCTTCAGTCGATGTGCTGAGGAAGAGGAAAATGTCGTCGTCAAACTCTCCATGTGCGGCGTGCAAGTGCCTCCGTCGAAAGTGCACGCAGGAGTGTGTGTTTGCGCCATATTTTCCGCCCGATAATCCTCAGAAATTCACCAACGTACATAAAGTGTTCGGAGCGAGCAATGTTTCGAAGCTTCTCAATGAACTTAATGCCAGCCAGCGTGAAGACGCCGTGAATTCCTTGGCCTACGAGGCGGAGTACCGCCTCCGAGACCCCGTATACGGCTGTGTCGGCCTTATTTCCATCCTGCAACACAAACTCAAGCAAGTACAGCACGATTTGGACAACGCCAAAAAGGAATTGGCTACTTATATTGGGCCTTCTGCCATGTTGCCCATATTGAATCACCCAGGATTCATGCAGCAGCATTCAAATTATGGCCCATCGGCTTACCAGGTGATGCCATACAATGCCACGCCGATGAGTGGGCTTCCAACGGGGGTCCCACAGGGGGCGCAGCTCATGATCCGGGAGCCTCAACCGCACCAACAGCAACAGTTTCTGGAAGCACAGCAATTAGCGGCGGTGGCGGCTGCCGCCGCTAGGGAGCAGGAGATGCTAAGGACGTACGAGCAGCAACAACAGCAGCACCAGCAGCAGAATGATCTAGTAAGGTTTAACAGCGGATTTGATGATGCGGCAGCTCCCGTTACTGCCACCGGATTTAATCAGATGCCTACGGCTCCGGGTGCTGCCATGCAACCTTCCTTGGCCTTGGGTAGTTCTTACGAAACCCTCCCTTACCATCACATTCAACAGCAGACACATATGCAGGAGAATTCGCACTCTCTATCTCACACGCATTCTCATCATCCGCACCCCCTTCAACTTCAGCCGCACGAGCTTTTGTTGCAGCAGCAGACTGCTACAACTCAGCAGCAGGCGCAGCAGCAATTACCTCGACCGCAAGCCTCACACTCACAACAGCATCCACCGAGGGCTAAGAGCGAGGAGGGCAGGAGCATGGATCCTTCGTGTTAAGTAAACATTTTTTCTGAATCTCTAAAGCTCACCTGCTCTCCGAGCTTTATTCTTTCAACATATTTTTCATCCAGGTAATTAAACTTCTTATCCTCCTTTGTTTATCTTTTGTGCCCTGTCTTCTCGAGAGGGATGGATTTATATTATTTGGCTTATTCGCAAATGTGCAATTATATCTTGACCCGTTCTTCTTTTCATGATGCGGTCCGTCCCAGGGGTGATGGATGATTACTCGACCCCATTAAATGTTTGGGGGATTTGGCGTTGTTTCTTTTAGCATGAGTAGGGTTATATTCTTACCGAAGGCAGAAGAAAGCCGAATTTACTATCTGTTGCGTAGTGCAGTAGGGGGTTGGTTATGGGAATTATTGTCTTGTCACTGGCCAGGACATGTCAACATCCAGTAATCATAACTCCGACCCTATAAAACCCTGACCAATAGCACACGCCTATTTGGTTTTTGCATTTTATGGGGGAAGCTGCGTTGTAGCCAGAATGAAGCAGCATCTTCCTTCGGCAGAAAGAGTATTTACAGTAATAGAAGGATGCAGTTGCATAATAAATGTGCCAAATCAAATTTAAATGTTCAAACTATTATGCTGCAGATTCACTTTGAAAAGAAAATGGAAACAGCGCCCATTATGCTCCTGGAGTTGAGTACACCATGATATGCTCAAAATGTCATGTCCAGACTAGATAGTGAGAGAACTTGCAGAAATATTTGGCTGAAGTACTTTTGTCGGATTAGGAAGACTTGTTTCACTTTTTTATCACAAGGGATTCCAAGTTTCCAACTTGAACTCGGAGAATGAAGATTTAACAGTGCCCACGTCCATGAGTGTTGTTAAAAGAGTTGAATTAGGATTGTTTCTTGGTGCGTTAAAAATGAAAAAGGGACTGCACGCTTTTCTACAGTAATAGCATTAAATAAGAACAAGTGTTCGCATTTAATTGCACCTCGCTTTTTTCTGTTGGTACTGCCAATGACTAATTTCGAATTTTATTAGTCAATATAGTCTTGCCTCACGTGCCAATATTCCTAATGCACAATCTAACTTTATCTTGTTCTTAACTCTATCAAGTTCCATTGGATGACAACTTGTCTAAAATGGTAGAGTAGGTTTAGGTGTTCCGTATAGAAAAAATGTGTTCTTGAATTTTATGCTTGAACTTTCTTGTTTTATTTCAGTTTATAGTTTACTGGTACCCACGAACTTTAATTTTACCTAAGAAGTATAGTTATTTCCTACATAAAATTGTGCTAAATCTAAATCCCTTCATTTGTAATCAATGCTTTCACTCATTTATTTTCCACTCTGAAGTTTCTGTTATCCTATTAGAACATACTCATCCTCCAACTGTTTCAATTTACTACTATATAATTTTTCTTGCAGCAAATTTTAGGCAGGAGATTAGTACAATGGAAAAAGAGAGTGAAAGCACTAGAGAGGGAGAGAGAAATCTTGAAGTTGTGACATGTACGTAATTTAGCAGTTTTCCGTTCTTCTATTTTTTGTGAAACTTTGAAAGACACAAATTTCTTAAAGGGGTACATTTGAATTGTAGGAGGAGCGTTGATTTCAACATTAGTGTTCTCTTTCTGTTCACATTCCCAAGTTTACTTCTTTTCCAGCCATCCCTCGGAATTTATTTTTCTATTTATTTATCTGCCCGTGTGTGTGTGTGTGTGTGTGTGTTATATTACTCACACCCAAACCTCTTTTCGCCTAGTAAATGGAAAAATGGTAGCTAGCTTTGGACCTCAATAATGCAAAATTATGGCTTTCCTGTCATTGAATCTAAAATTAATGAATTCAAATTTATTTCGGATTTTGATAAGAATTAAGCTGTAAGATCAGAGCACAATTAATTGCCCACTGTATTAACATAAAGGAGTTTGTGAGAGTAAGCAAATCATAGTTGTACTACTGTTAGTATACCAAATTAAGAGTCTCAATTTGGAAAAAGAAAATTGGAATACAGGCTAGCACAGCAACATACATCTGTTTAATTGCAATTAAATATGGGAGTGCATGTTTGACGCTCACAGATAATTAATTATTAAAACAACGTATAGAAACGCGAAGTGTCGACTCTGCATATGTGTGCGTATGTGTAAGTCCACAGTAGAGCCCGTGAAAATAAAAAGGTGTTTGTTTGCAATGTACAACTCCCCAAATTTTTACCAAAATACGCTTCTTATGCCACTTAATTTTTATTCAATTTTAAATTTAAAATCTTTACCCTTACATATATAACTAGCAATTTAAAATTTAATCTCTACACATTTAACAATCAAATTAATGCTATATATGCACGGACATTCACACACATATATATATATATATATTGATCATTATTATGTATTATGCAAATATAAAAATATTGTAAATCAAACAAATTTAAATTTTTATTCTCATCAAAATTTTATTACTAAAAAATAATTTTCAAACTCTTCAAAATCTTCTTTATTTTCAACTTATATTCAAATAAACAACCAAACATTACCTACTATTAACTGACAAAGATAATGGGAAGGATCCATGTGAAGGATTTATTTCGTTGATGATTCCATCGATTGGTTGACCCTCATTTTTATTAAATCACTATCATCTCAATTAAACATTGCATTTACAATTTCCATGAACACACACTCACACACACACGTATCTATATTTTTCTGCTACAGATTATTTTATAACTATTTGTTGCAAAATGATTAACTATAATTTTATTATTTCTTGTACACCAACCAAAAAAATATTATTTGTTGTATTCATAGCCGTTGGATTAAATGCATGCCTGGAAATTTGAACACGTGTACAGCTCCATTGAGAACTGAAATCAAAGGCAAAGTGGTGTGATGAATACCTACCAGCACGTGACACCCTTAGTGGCATAAGATGGAATCGTCAAACAGCCGTAATCATTTTTTTCCTTCTGATTTTGAAAAAAAATTTCTTCAACCTTGTCCGGTTGTGTCAAGAATAAAATGTTGCTTTCCCTGCCTATCAATTTTCTCAGGTAAGTTTTCATGGTCTGTGCAACCAATGTGTTGGTGCAACGTAGCCATCATTTTTACACGTCCTCAACTTGTCGAATTCCCCAGTAGGACAGGACAAGCACTTTTCCTTCTTCCATTGAATTTATCAATGATCTTAACCATGATAACTGTACTTTTTGGAATCATGCGGTGATGGTGGAATGGAAACCCTTTTGACCTATTATTTCCTATCACCCATCAAAGAAAATGAAAGCTTTGGCGTTTTCTCTAATTAGTCAAAATTTGAGTTCCATTTTAAATTGGTGGGTAGAGCACCAACTGGCTTGCTGTACATTCCATGCACACGCACTTTATTTTGTTGGGCCTTCATTGTGGATTACTTCAACCTTTGAGCACATGATTAATTGTACCGAGCCCAAGGCACATTACATTCTTTTGGGCCCCAGAAGGCTTGGCTCGATGGGCCCAATAACTTCTCAACTCGGATTAAGGCAAAACCAAAACCAAGCCGCGGCAGAAACCTGTAATTCTTAGATAAATCAAAACCTTTAGACACCCTAATTTCCAATCTGTTCTTAATATAGAAATAGAACCCTAAAAAATGTAACTGTTTCATAAAAATTTCCTCTCTAAAAGCTAATCCCTCACAAATGTGCCTCAATTTAATTTACTATTCTGGTGAAAGAATTAGGCCATTTTCATGTTTTTGGCTCTTACTGTTTCTCTTGCTAATGGATGATGATATATAAAGCACTAGTACAACAACAATAAATCAAATCAGCATATATGTGTATGGTAGGTAAGGAACAAGGATAACGAAACACCCAACACAAGACAAAACGACGCCTCAGTGGCTGGCACAAGTAGAGAAGATCAAAGTCGGTAATAATTCTGAGATGGGCTCTTTGATATTGATGCATGGTTCAAATCAATCAAACATCAACGACTGCAACAACAATTTCATACCAAAATATAACTGTCTTGTACAAGTTTTCAAACAAAATCCTCATCAAAAGTCGTATGTAGTTTCCGACACAATCTTTATAAGAAATTAAAAATGCCAACCTGAGATTAGTTTAGCATCACATAAATGCCGAGAAAGGTTTGGTCTAACTACTCCCTCTAAAGTCCTGCCTCAGAGATGGATAAGAAAAATGTCAGTAATCCTTCCTATTACCATTGTCTGATTTTGATTCTCCTATGTTTGTATCCGCAATTAACCATCTATAATTGCTGCTCAACTGGCCTCCGAACTCGTGCTTTCCAACTATGGCTTTCGGACTTCTCATCCTCATCTTCTTCCATGCTTTCACCACCAACATCTGAACCCCCTTTGGCTGACACTCCACGATGCAAATGTTCCTGTGGGGAGCCAGAATGTCCAACCATTCGCCTCGACAAATCCTCTTCTGTCAACCACGAGTAATCACTTGTCCCAGTCAATGAACTTGGAAGCTTTCTGATGTGAAGCCTGTATTTCTGAAATTACCACAAAAGTTTTGCATCATCATGTATGAAGGAAAATGGGATCATTTTAACTAATCCAAAAAAGGGATTCTTTTTTCTTTTCTTTTTCCCTCTGGATACCTGCAAATGGCTTTTAACTTCATCGTTGGTGAGGCCATCCACTTTCATCAGCGCTCTAATCTGCTTTGGTGTGGCCGCTGCAAAATTGGCACATCAAATATTTGAAATTAAAGAGACTTGCAAGTTTATAAAGATATTCAAGTTACTCAAAACTAATTCTTAAAAATGATGAAACGAACTTTTAAGGAAAATTTGGGTCTACGTGAATCACGTAGTGTTTCACAAGATGTAAACTTTCCTTTTTGTTGCTCCGAATCATATATTGTTTCGACAAATTTTTCTCAAAGAGACAGCTGCTACCCTTCATATAATCCGACAAAACCTAGTAAAAAATACATGGTTGAAAGCAAAAATCGGCAAATTAGATGAAAGGAAGCATACTTTGTGGGCCTCCAAGGAGCTGGAGTGCATCTACAAAACGCTTGTGCAACTCTGGCGACCAGCAACGCCGCTGCTTCCTCTGCTGCTGTGCCTGCGGCGGCGGCCTCGACCTTGCCCCAACAAACCCACAACCCTCCTTCACGTCCAAATCCTCAGCCACAGGAATCGACAGCGACAGGCCGTGAACCGCTACACCCCTTTTCTCTTCGTTTATCGTCGCACCAGACGGTTCCTCGAATGGCAGAAATGCCCCTCCCTCGCTCTTGAAATTACACCGGTAAAGCCCACTCGCTTCCTCTTCTCCTCGACACCTCTGAAATTTAAACAAGTAAAAGTAAAATAAATTAAGGAGGATGTCCCGTGTGAAATGAGCCATTTACAAAACATTCGTCTGGAAAACTTACTGATTTTAGGGACAAAAGGGAGTCGTGATTCCTGGCGGCGTCGAAACTGGTTTCATACTGAATGGGAGTGCTCCAGAGTTGAACGGAACTCAGCCAGTTCCTCTTCTCACACAAGTCATTTGACCATTTTGCCCTCCCCTCCTCTTCGGAACCACACTTCAGCGTGATGAATTCCTCCGTCACTGGTCCCGCTTCTTTACCCTTCCATTGCAGTCTCTCCTTCTTCAATGTCTCAATTGCTGCAGATAGGATCAACAGAAGACCAGAAAGCCGTGAAAAATTAGAAGAGGAAAAAAACGTTCTTATGAAGATGACAAGAGAGCGAGAGAGGGAGAGGGAGAGGCAGAGAGGTGGGCTGACCGCCTTTCAAGAGTTGCATGCAGCAAGGAAGCTCACGTTTGAAAGCATCAATCTTTCTCATTTCCTCTTCCAATGAGCGGACATAAAAATCCAGCTTCGATGATTTCTTAGAAAAATCATGGATCATCGACACTTCCATCAGAATATCTGAAATGGACTTTGGGACAAAAATAGAGCGCACATCTAAATTGTCAACCATATTTTTCTCGAAAGCCATGGAAGATACTTCTTTCAAATCTTTAGCTCTGTGTATAAAAACAAATATGTTTATGCGTCTGGGTGGTTTTGCTCTTACACAGCCCGCTAAAGTATGCATGGAAGGGTGGAGGCTTCTGATTTATAGAGGTGCACAGTGAACAGAGGGGTAACAGAGGAAATTAGAAAGGGTTGCGGTGATTCTTCTCGAATAAAAAGGTTCGATGAGTTTTATGTCGCGAGTTTTCACACACGTTTCGTCGCATAATTTGGTGAAAATTTTTGTAAATGGGCAAGTGTGTTTGCTGAGTCAAAATTGACAGTGTAGTAGTAAATGTGGAATCCTTTTCACCGTACACGGGGGCGCTTTCATAATTATCTTTTTGATGAAGGGTTGCCTTTTAATTTACTTGTCTTCAAGATTTCCGAAAAGGGTATGGTTCTGGGTTGTCTATTGGTTGTCCAAACGGCATGTTGTGAGGGTAGAGCTGTCTTTTTGAGCTAAAAAACGGTGTGCTTTTGATGAGAATGGAGTTTACTTTTGGGATATTTAGGCCCATGGAAACTATGAATTAATGGAACATTCTTTGTTGTGTTTGGAAGAGTTTTGGCGAGAGAGATGATGTTTGGTAGAATTGTGCTATGATCGCAACATTTTGATATTTTAAAAATTTTTATTTATTTAAATATATATATATAATATTAATAATTGAATGATGTGATATTATAGATGAATAATAATTTATTTTTATGGTGTGTATATATATATATATATATAAATGCAAATGCATGTATGCATAATTATATATATTGATTTAACTGTAAATAGATGTAATTATTGAAGAATGATTAATTTGTTATATACGTAAGAAATAGAATTTTGAATTTGAATTTGGATGAAAATATCGATCAATGGTATGTTTGGTAGTATAAAATTTTAACAGGTTGTAAGAAGTTGAAAATATGGAAACAAACATAGCCTTTTGAGATTGAAGTGATTAGATTCTTTGTAATATTGAAATTCATTTTCCAACAATTGCTTTAAATGAAATCAGTTACACTCAGATTAATAGGATTATTACATTTACGCTTTAAGGATTGCATCATCCCCTTGTCATTGATGATTTTTGATTCTTTAGATATGTAGTAAATTTGTTGGGATAGAATCAGATTTATTGAATTTCAAAGTCCCATCTCTTGAAATAGTGGGGGTTGAGGCAATAAAGGAATGGAGAAAATTGATTAGACAAATTAAATTTTTATCTCACCTTTGAATTTGGAAAGGGGATTATACCAAAGTGGTTCTTGGAGAAGAAATTCTTGAAGTTTGTTGTTACTTTTTTTTTTTTTTTATAAATAAAGAATGTTTCAATGGATTATGAGTTCAAGCTAATTTAATATGATATTTTGCTTATCCATGATATCTCATTTCATACAAATAGTTGGGGTTGATACTTAATCTGATTTTACATTTTAATTATTTAAACGATTTGTGTTCAAATTAGTGGGGCTACATAGATATGTTCCACATGGATTTTGAGTTCTATTTGTCTCTTTGACAATTTGTATTAGCTCATCTGAATATTATTGCAATTTAATTGAATTTCTTTTAAGTTGATTCGGAACATATTGTGGATAATACAAATAAATATTGATTGTCTATGATATTTATGGTATCTGTACATGTAATATGAATGGTTTGATGGAATTCTAATAATATATTACTTGCTGTTATGTTTAATTTACACAATACCTAGACTTTTAAAGGGGTGTAAATAAATTAAGTTCAAGTAGTAAATCAATTTGTTTAGTATTAGAATTTGATTTGAGTTAATTTTATTATATTTAATTTCAAATTTGAGATTCAATTTAGTAGCAAACTCGACTTTAAAAAAAGATCAAAACCCAATTTCAAACTCTATTAATTTCAAAATACTCAGCTAGTAAAATAATTTGATTTATTAATACCTTTACTTTAATAGAATTTGTGATTATTCCCTCCACATGAATCACATGCAAGACGACTATTAGGCTTAGTCTAACGATGGAATTGATTCAAATTCCACCACGGATCTTTATTTAGTTTAGTAATGATTTTGATTAACAATAATAAATTATTATTATTATTATTATTTATTTTTGATGATTTATACGTGAAATTGTTCATTATTGGATATTATTTTATGCACACGATACGTTAAAAGGAAGGGAAATAAAAATCAAATGCCTTCGTATATACTGTTGGCCTCGAAAGTGCATATAAAACTTTCTTATTTCGACGTGTTAATCATTTTACCCTAATGATATGCTCTAACAATGTTTTTAAAATTTTTCGTTTATAAAGTGTAAACTTAATTTATTATCTAAATAAAAATAAATTCAAGCTAATTTGGCCTCAACAAGTAACTACATATACATCTTCAAATCAAACCTAGATTCCATGGGAGAAAATCCATCAAATTTACACACACACACATATCAGTGTCAAATTGACATCCAAATTTTATTGCATAACAAATATATGCAGATATTATTTGATTACATTTAAGAAACATTTTAGTACACTTTTTTAAATTCTATAATCCAATAGATAGGGCAAATGGTAGCCTAATAAAACATTTTAGAACATTTCAAATGGTTGCTAGTATACTCTACAGAACAAATGTCAAATTTCCTATCTTATGGTACCAAAAATTATTCTTGCTAAACCGGACTCACATTTTCTTGATGATGTACAACAACTTTGATAGTGTCCTATAAATATTCCTTGAGAAAACCAACTAATCTAGGCGTACTTTGAAACCATTGTTTAAGTAATCAAGAATCCCATTTCTTTATTTATGGTCTTCAAACGATAGGAACCTCAGATACACCGTTTCCTAAAAAAATTTTATATATATATTCAAATAGTGACCCGGTAGAATAATAAAGAGAAATTAATAGTTGTCTACCATTATTATATTGAGTGAGACGTTGTACTTCTTAATTAAAATAAAAACAACAATAAACACAATAAATATAGCTTAGTTTTGAAATGCGAAACTAACATCAGGAAAAAAAATGCAAATTCATCTTACTTCAAATAAAATATGGCAACACTAATTTAATACATAAAGGCTGACCAACCTGACTACTTTGAAATTAAAAAATGTTTGCATTTTCACCTCACATATAACTTATTACCTATTTAAATGCGTAGATTCAAAGTCAGAATAAATGGGCACACACACACGTATTTAATTATAATAGGTTTGTTCTAATGCCAGTTGACAACATACTTGGGGATAAGATTCTTTCTTGATGAGGCCCTCTGGCCGAAGAATTTTCTTGGTTTATTTTGACTTTAAGACTGCAATAATAAGAAGAGATGCTCACTCAATACATAAAGTCTCAAAGCATTTTGTTCATCTACTTCAACTATCAACATCAAGTTATTGGTTTAGGGCAAGATTACTTAAATTACAACAACTAAATAGTTTCCCACTTCTGGGTCCTTGGTATCTTTATGCCACATTGTTCCATCCATCAAACACTAGGGAGTTGGAATGTATGAGCGTAAATTCTTACACAGTTTCATGTGGTTATCCTATTCAGACTTGATGGCCTGCAAATTCCGTTTCAATCATGCAAGCCAGTTGGGTGGCACACATCTGATGTTTCTCCATTCATAAGATGTAAATGTTCCAATGGGCAAACCACAATAAAGCATCAAAACAGAATTCTTCCCAGTGAGATAAGGCAGAACAAGATAATACTAAAAGTGCTGCCATAAATGTGCATATTCATATCCGAGTTCAGTGGTGGCAAATATCGTCTCTGTACGTGATTCTGCCTTTGTATAATTGGATGGCTGCCAATGATGCTTCCTTTTTTTTATACACCAATGGAGCTGAAAGTACCTTTATCAGTTCGTCCTATGGAAATTAGTATCAATTTCTGCCCTTCTGTAATCAGTGCTCCTTTTTCCCCTTTTAGATGCTAAGACTATGTTTGTTTACAAATTTTATATTTGAACTCAATCATTATATTTTTTAAATTTAATTTTTTTATTTTTTTTATAAATTTTGAGACAAAATTTAAAGACAAACATACCAATTCGTAATCACCATCTGATGTACCTTCATATGACAAACAAGTTTGCTTCAACTTTATTCCTTTGTGGCAAAAGGAGCTTTGCTGACACATGTAGTTTGGGCTAGATTACAATTTTATTTGATTTATTATATCAAAATGTCCGCTAAAAAAATTAATAGCTAACCATTGGTTCAATCAAACTGGAAAATCATATCCAGACGGAATGAAAATCCTACAGCATCAGATTTAATCAGTAACATTAGGCTGTGTGCACTAAATCTGGTCATATTCCACTTATTCTTAATCTTGAAGCACGTCACAATATTGTTTGTCCACCTCACATTAGTACTCAAAGCAGCAGCATCGGTCCCCCTATTCTTAACGTACAGAATTAGCATTCCCATCTTGTAAAAAGGATAGTTCAAAAGCATAATCTGAAGCAAAATAGAAATGGATTGTCTTCAGACTTTCATGCAAGGCAGACTATTTTCTGAGAACCACCACCAACGGCACATAATTTTCTGCATTATCTTTTCAATAAAATTCCAACCTAATAACCCATCCTGTATGATGATTCATGATCCACTAGAAAGCAGCAACACTACAAGTCCACATCTCCAAACAAAAAGAAAGAAAGGCCAAGCCACAGAAAAAGGAAGAAATTCCATAAACATTTTATTTCAAACACTTATCAATTAGCCATATAGCCGAGCAGTGTGGTCTATCATCCCCCAATTGAGAGCCCCCTTCACTTTGATTCCCACTGTGCCCATTCTTCAGTGAGAAAGCTGCTACACATTTTTCACTTCCCTTCTGCTTCATGTCACATGCAAATGGTCGTTCAACACGACTTGTGTGCCAACTTATTCACGGAAAGGTAATACTGCACAGCTAATTTGTGCGTGGAAAGACTGCCAGATGGTCACTTAAGTTTCATATCACATTAAGCAATCTTTTAGCTCTTACTTGTGGTTCACAAGCTTTTTTCACGCTTCTTATGTCACAATAATGTGGGCGTACACCGGCTCTAGATGAGAAATCTGCTTTTACCAACTACGAACATTTCAAAAACTGCTTTGCTCATATCCTGTTTTCAATTTCCCCCCTTTTCTTTTAAATTAATATACTATTGGTTAAGTCCAAAGATTCACAAAAGACTCAATCAACTGAGAATCATCAACCATCTTTCTAGCTTCTCATGATACATATTCACCATACAAGTATCTATCAGAAATAATCAAGAAAAAGGCATACAGCAAAGAGGACCACTAGCATTTATTCTTCAAGTAAGACGGGTCCCAGCCTGGAACCCTATGATTCTAGCTCAAATTTCAAAATCAATCATGTTCTTCCACCTTCAGTAACAGTAAGCATATTACAAAAATATATCCCCACATAAAAAAATGAAAAAGACATGGTAACATATTTCACATGCACAATGCACGATCTTATTACTTCTATCTGTAAACCACATTTGATCTCCCAAGGATTGCTGGGAACCTTCTACTAAAGTTTGGGCTAATGATCTGTAGGTTCCACTGAGCAAAAACATTCAAGACCAAATTCGTAAGAGAATTTAAGGAGCCAAGACTCTTGCGCCACAACAGCTGTAGCCAGTCAAGGTTTTACCACTTGCAAGCAGAAAGATAAAGGCATAAAAGTGCAGCAGTCCCTGAATAATGGACAGGCAACTGAAGAGCGGAAACAGCAATACAGACGCAGCAATTAGATGGAACCAAATGGGATTCATGGCAAGGAGTCCAAGAAAGGGTTTACATTGTTCCAAGATAGCAACTCGAATGATAATGTCATACTCAATAGATTCACACCACTCATTAGAAGCCTCAATTATTCATTTGACTGCAAGAACAGGTAATGCCATTACATGCGCCTCAAATGAAAATAGTTGCACTAAAAATTAGACATTTGAAGCAGGTTATCAAAAATCAAACTATAGAATATAGATGACTTGAAACGTGAAAAAGATAATACAAAAGATAATACAGCATCCACTGCAGAGAATCAGAAATGTCAAAGCAAAAGAAATGAAAGCAAACATCCGAATTTCATCCCATAATACATTGGAGAAATCGCATTGCTTGAAACCAAAATAGGTGGAATTCATGGTCTTCACCATGATTGACCATATGGATTCTATAAAGTACTTCACTACCCACAATATATGATTCAGCGAGTACCTCCATACTTCTTTTTGTTATTCAAGGCTTCTTCAAATCCAGAAGTAAAATGAAAATGTTTTATGTCAATTAAAATAAACCAGTATACATTTCATACGCATTTGTCATTAGCTTGGTCAATTAGCATTTGAAGAAGTTACATGGTGTCAGAAAGTTGACTGGAAATTCTAATTTTCTCCCCAGTTTTTTCCTTAGATAGTATCAGCTAAAAACTACAAAAAAACGGGGGGGGGGGGAGAGAGTATAGCCTAAAAAATTACAGTGCCAATGGGGGACCATTAAAACAACTTATAAGCAACTTACTATTCTGTCTTTACAAGATGAGCAGTTAGTAGTTTTGCAACCGCAAATCCATGGAAGGTGTCCACATTAAAAAGTTCTTTCAGCTTCTCATCGCATATTATTTGCCTTTTGTCCGATGGGTCCTTCAATAAAATGAAACAATGGAGTTAACTAAGGTTGATATTTTGCAGACGAGTTCAAGGAAACAAAAAATTACTTGAATTTATAGTACATAAACTATATTGAGGGATCTTCCATCCAAGCAATTTCATTTCAGTCACGATGCCACCACCAATTTATGCAAGTAAATATTTTCTGGTCTTCAATGACACCCTTTATGAAAACCAACATGGAGTCTGCTCTTACTTTTTCTTTATTTTGTTAAAAATTAGCGTTACTACTGAGTAGTGAGATCAAAACCCTGTTTATTGGGTTTGGAAATGCCCTGACAGGGGACATTTTGGGGTGAATCATTATCACGAAGCATCACTGACTTTTACCGTCACTGTGGTTTGACAATTTGAACCAGATGAACATTATAAGAGCAAACCTAAAACGAGACATGATATGAAAAATTAAAGGCTTTGTTTGTGTTGAAGAGTTGTTGGAAGAATTAAAGCATACTCCATAAATCAAAAATAGTCCCAATTTATAATACGTAATAGGTACAAAAATACCAAAAATATAATACATTTTAATATAAATCTAATACTAAAAAATTAGAAAACAAAATATTCTAACCATATTAACATAGAAACCAAATATATAAATATCAAAACAAATATTCCATGATATTTTATAATATTCTCCAACACTCTCCTTTAAGTTAACATCGGGCAATATTACAATGTTCAATTTGAAACCAACTAGTAGCATAGCGGTAACCAGTAGGCAGTGGTAGAAACAATACCAGATAGCCAGCACCAGCGTAATAGCCAAGAAAGTATAATAATGCAGTACATAGTAGTCAGAAGTGCAAAAGGGAGTAGCTTATACAGTAAATAGCAAACAACATTGGCATCATTAAGGTAGGAAACACCAGTGAAATAAAGCTAGTATGGTGGGTGACATTAGAAAATTACAAAAGTCCGTTACAAAAATTAAGATTGCTCATAAAGCAAGCAAATAGTAGAAATAAATCACACCAATTTGTGACAGTTAATGGGCCAAGAAAAGACAAGATGGAAAAACCCATTTTTTTTAGGAGCTTAAGATAGTTCAAGAAAGTATTGGCAAACTAGAAATATAACTCAAACCAAGAGAGGCCCAGATAAAATAATTTAGATTTTAACATAAGAATTTTAAAAAGCCCAATAAAATTCATCCAATTTCTATTAGCCCAACAAACATAAGGCCCAAACAAAAAGCAAAGTTAATAGCCTATTAAATTTAAAAGGAACCTGAACTTGAATATTGGCCCAAAGATTAGAATTTGCAGTTTTGGAGGCTGCACGGTAGAGTAGATTCAGCAGTGACACTTTGATAGGTGGTGTTAGGAAAGATTGGGCAAAATCATCGGCAATTACATGGCGAAGATTGAAAGTATCAGTGGCACCGCCAAATAGTTAGGGTAGATGTGGCATGCAGAAACAAGAACAACAAGGTGGCATGCTTAAGGCAGAAAATGGAAATCACTGATGATGCATGGTTTTGGGTTAGGATAGCACCTTTGTTTAGCCATCTGTAGAAAAGAACAAAAAGGGCAATACATGAGCCTCCGTAATATGGGTTTCTAGAAAACAAGGGTATGGTGCTTATGCAATTTAGGGTGCATAGGAAGAAACTTAAGGCAGCAGCAAAATAGAAGTAAGGCAATGGATTTTGAGTTTATTTTTTCCTTATTTGGAAAAAGCAAAAACTTGGGTTAACAAAACAGAGTAGGCTTGTCTAATGTTATTTTGTTTTTGGACCATGCACAGCAGAATCTGAAGAATCACATGTTAAAGAGTAATTGGAAGAATAAGAGCATACCTCATTAATCAAGAATGGTCCTAATTTAAAATATAGGACAGGTACAAAGATACAAGAAATATAATATATCCTAACATAAATCTAATACTAAAAAATTAGAAAACAAAGATCTTCTAACCCTATTAATATACAAGCCAAATACATAAATATTAAAACAAATATTCTATAACATTTTCCAACAATTTGGATGCAAACGTAGGAATAGTATAATGTAAGAAAAGGAGATAGAAAGTATTATTTTATTCCGTAGTATGTTTTGGAAGTATAGAATTTGATGGGAGGAAAGTTGAGAATAATATGCATCCAAACATAGCCAAAGTACTTCGCAGGCATGGCCAGTGGATGGCCGTACAGAAAAAACAAATTTGGGTTAAATTAGTGTTACTGGCGACATTAAAGCACAGATAATGGAAATAGAGACATTAAGGCAGAGATAATAGAAAAAAAATTGAATGAATAGAAAACAATGCACTGCTTTATTGCTGTGACCTATAAGCAAGCATCACCTATCAATGAAAATTTACACGTTAAAGAAACAGAACTTTCAAAGTGTAATAATACAAAGTAGCATCAAATGAGTTGCACAGTGATATATAGGACATGCTTCAAGATGCAACAAGAAAAGATTTCAAGACTTAAAATGAAGTTGCAACTGTAGAATCTGCTGTAAGAACATACCTGCAAATTGTTTAGCTTGATGTAATCCCAGATCCTCTTAACAACATCAGATCGAGGCAGTGCAATTTCTCCTGTGCCAAGGAACTTCACTAAAGCATCAGAAAGTTTAAGAGGTGCAAGGAAAGCTGAATTTCCTCCTTTCTGCCGCTTTTCTTTTCGCTTTGGTTCATCTCGATCTGCCATAAACAGAATAAAAGCAACAAGACACTTTTGACAGAGTTCAGAAACCATTAAAAAAATTGCTAAAATGAATCATAGCATTAGCTTGACCCTCCTATATCGAATAATAGAAGCATAGCTGAAATGAATCATGACGTTAGCTTGACCTTATACCAACGGCAAAAAAATAGAAGCATGCAGGAATGATATCTCCTTTCAACACCCCCCCCCCCCCCAAGTCTTCATTATATGCACAATTCATTTATGGGGACTGGACAAAAACTTTAAACAAAATATGGATGCCTAAGCTATAATGAACGGGTGAGTAGCTAAACCAAAAGCAGATAGAACCTCTATTCCATAACCGTTTCAATATGAGACATCAGATTACAGCAAAATAACAGGCAAAGCAATCACCTAAACATGAAATAAGTTACGTAATCTGCTAAGAAGATAGCATGATAAGAGCTAAGTACAGAATTTACACCTTCATTTCTCCCTTGCTTCTGCTGTTTCTCTTTTGGTGCAGAATTGACTGAAGCTGTTTAATATTAAAAACATTTCATCAACAAAATTAAGCTGTTTCAAATAAAAAAACACCTTAATTCTGAAGCTAATAAATATTTAGTATAACTATCCTCAACAAGGACAACTTGCCACAAGATGAAAAGCTTTACATTAAAGGATATTAGAATTAATGGTCTTACTCAAAATTTCAGTCCCAAATATTATGTGAAAAAAATCAGATTCTACATGAAGTCAAGAGGTTAACAATGGATTCATAATTTTTCACAGCATAAGGTTCAGGATGTTTGTCACGTTTCACTGCTATAGAAACTAAGATCTTTTACTGAAGATATTTATTGTATAGCACATAGCACAATTACCATCTCCCAATCATGTTCTCGCAAAATTCCTTCTCATCCAGAGGCTAGACAACAATTGTAGTAACATCTGAACAATGAATATCACCAGTAAATTCATGTCTCATGTTCGGTTATTGCAACTAAAAATTTTAAGTGAATATTAGAGGGTAAAAAAGAGCAGCTTAATAAGATTATCATCACTTACATTAGTTATCTCCTTAAAACTTTTCTTTGTTTTGATTATAATATGAGCATAACACCAGCGTACATCTAAAAATGATAGTTGCAAGATTCTTCAAGCACATTTTATAAATAAAATATCCATCTCATCATCCAAGAAGAAATTACAACCACTTTACACTACAGCCATTATAAGGAAAGGCAAAGGCAGGCATATCAAGTACCGAACGAAAGTAATTGTTGAGGAACTTAGATGTTAGAAATTATACCGCCATTAGAATCCAAGGGCCATATGTGCTTTGTCAGGGCCTTGTTCATTTGGAACATATCTATGGTATCTACACCAAAAAGGCTGTGCAATGTATCATCACAAATGATATTCCGCCTATTAGATGGATCTTGCAAAGTATTCTCTCTAATATATTTCCATATTTGTTTCACAACCTGGTTTTAAAATAAAGGGTAGTTACATTAATCCAGAAATTTCACTCCAGCAAGATTATTGCATAAGTAGACCATTATATATTTGTTATACCTCAGTCCGAGCCAGCTCAGGCACTCCGGTAAATTTCTGAAGTTCAGGAGAAAGGCTACATAATTTGGTGAATCCTCCACCTCGTTTCTTGACTTCCTTTTCCTTTCTAGATCTAAAAAAATGGATTACATATTTAAGCTTATAGGCAAAAGAATGTAGAATATTAATTGCCTTATTAACTCACAACCTATACAATGAACAAGATACAGGTGTGGAAGGAGGGTTTGGCCATCAAACAATGTAAATAAGAATTGTAATGCACTGACTTGGATGATAGCATTACATGGACCAGGTTTACTGTGACTTTACTCAATTCTTAAGCCTATCCCACTGTTCTTGCTAGACTCTGCAAGGTTTACATTGGCCAATTTTCTTGTAGGGAGTACAACACTAACTTCTTTTATTTTTTGGAATTATAAAGCATCAACTAGAAGTATCCATAAGCATGGTATATCTATCTTCTTTAAATTATACAACAGGCAGAGTACTTTCATCATTCAATTTTCAGGCAATGCAATTTCATAAGAGAAATGATCAATTTGGTCTTAAAACCTGGTAAAAAGATACAAATACAAAAGAAAACAATTTTGGGCTGACAATCTGTTGCTAAAGATAGATATCTGTTTGAATACAAGATCAAATCCCTTAGGCGAGCTCGCATTAAATTAGTTGCTATCCAGCTATGTTTGATTCAAATGCAGCACATCATGCATGTACTCTGCTGGGAGATGGGTTGCTTATAATCAATGATACCAGTGAATGAAAACAAAATCTTTCCAATATTCTCCTTACATCATTTTATTAGACAAATGCATTCACTCACTAATTAAATTTTTTACAAAGGATTTAGGTTAATGGATTTTCACAAAACATGAGCAAAAAACTATGAATGCTACAGAAAACCATTATGAATTCTGGCTCACCCTAAGAACATCTTTATGACGTTGAAGCAACTGAACCAACTAAATATTAAATAATACACCTCTCTATTAGTTTTAACTTTTACATGTGGTGGTCATTAATTCCAACCGCCACCTACTTATGAAAAAATGATCTATGTTCGGGGATATGCTGAAGCAACTTAGCCTATTAAATATTAAATAATGCATTTCCCTGTCAACTCAAACTTGTGGAAGATGTGGTCATTCAACATAAAACAAAAGACAGATAGAACTCTGACATATCTATAACCTAATGTGAGTTTTACAATTAACATCAACAGTACATTGGCTGCACTGTCTAAATTGTTATCACAGTTCTCTCTCTCTCTCTCTGAGAGAGCAAGACAAAACACATGAGATGTAAATTTTTGAAGCTAAAAACAAAACATTCATCTAATATTTTAACCCAATGGCCAAATTTGCAGCTGACAATTTGGCCTCCAAATTAACAGACATGGAAACGCCAGCTTCAATGTAGCTTAAGACAAACTCAATTGCACCCCATATGCATGAGAATATTGTAAATGTTCTTCAGAACATATACTCAGATTGAGTACTTGTATCTAAAATTTGAAAAGATAGTCAACCAGAGATTCCGAAGTCCGGAGAACACAACAAGCTGCACCAATTATATATATATATATATATATATATATATATATATATAGAAATTGAGGGAAAAAAAACTAGTTTAATGCATGTGCTGAACCAAGTTAAGCTCCAACACTGCAACCAACAAAAAGATCAAATTTAAGCACAAATTTCCGACATGCAACTTGAATTGATAACGTCCGTTCTTAAATTAAAAATTGAATTAAATTCCTGAACATCACGCAAATACACAAATAATAATCCAAAATTAACACATAAAAACGTAATCTGACAAACAATCGTAATCAGGTGGCGGGTTAAACAATTTCTTTCAAAAACTTTAGAATGGAAAAACAACTAAACCACCCAACAGGTCATCAAAATTGTTTAAAAAATATAAAAATCAGGAAACTAACCGTTTTCTAGTGGAAGATTTGGCGTTGCCAGCGGCGGTTGATTCTTCTTCTCCTTCACCCTCTTCTTCCTCTTCTCCGTCATGTTCTTCCTCTCCCACTTCTTCATCAGCCTTCCCTTCGTCATTAACCTCTCCATCATCATCGGCTGCATTTTCGAATCGCCTTTGCAGGTAAGCATCGACCTGTTCTCTAATAAACGCCTTTCTATCCGACAAATCAATTCCGAAATCTTCCTCGAGCTGGCGGCGCACGATAGCAGTAGTCGTCTTGTCGAGGTCCGACACGCCGAGGAATTCTCGCAGCCGCTCGATGAGCCGGGAATCGGATACCATTTCTTTCGCCTCCGGTTCGAGCAACTAACTGGCTTTGTTGTTTTGGTAACGTTTAGGTTTGAACAAGAGTGTGGGTGGTTTCTTAAATTTGACTTAATTCATCAAGCTCCAGGGGCGATGGACAGAGGGTTACTTTCGGAATTTCAGTTGGAAAGCGTGAAGGATGGTGAAAGATTAATGCACACGAATCATTTATTTTTCTTTCTTCTTTTTCTAAAAAAAAATATATTTTCCTTCCGTCGTAGAGAAGAAAATGAAATATAAGCCTATTATTGTAGTCACATGTGAACCGTTACTCAACTTAACACGAGGGAGGATGAATTTGCCCTGAGATAAGATTGTAGTTGACAATAAGATAAAAGATTTGTTCTTTTTGAAATGCTGGATAGATTCATGTTATCAACTGCACTTTCAATTATTAGCTACAAAGTTTCCTTCCGAACCCCCTATCATCACATTAAGATGGACATACTAAAAAATATAAATGTCAATTTGATTCATAAGTCAATTTAAAATTTTTGTTCCAATATATTAGACACTAACATGTGTTGTGGGCCTCCTTAACATTGTTTAGTTTACTACATGTACAATTCATCATGCACAAGCACATGGAGTGTGGCGTACTTTTTCAAATCTACACATAAAGTCACCAACTAAACATCCAACTCGTACAAGTTGTTTTAATATTACGAGTATTATAGATTTTGATTCGCCATATGAAATGCAATTCACGAGAAAAGAAACATCTACGGCTAATTGATGGGGAAAGCAGCTGATTCACGTGGTTGAAAAGCAACCAAGGCTTTGCTTTGGGGCAAATCAAAAAAGGCTTGGTGCTGGGCTTTTAAGGGAACCATAATGCAATGTCTGTCAATTCGCAGTAATGAGCCAAACTCCAAATTTGGTCTTACATTTGTCGTTCTGCATCTGTTCTCGCAGCACAAAATATCAGTTTCTTTCGTATCCAATCCTCTGGCCCTCGTTTTGGTCATTTAGTGTGTGTGTCTGCAATCATTTATACAAGGGTGACTCAAGTCCAATCCCCGGTCTAGGATAGGTTTTCGAGACCATAGATTGTTTATACACACTTAGAAATTACGTACTAATACGTCGTTGGTAGAAGTGATATATGCCCTAATAATTGTACTTTAATATGGCCTGCATTTAATGTAAATTATTATGGATAGCAACCTTTGAGGAATTATAGTGAGGTAACTGAGACATTTTTGGGGCATATATAGATATTCTTCTGTGAGGATTCTTCGTCTTCTTCCTACCTTCTTAAGAAACTTGAGAATTATCTTGTACGGTCGCTCTCTATTTTCATGAATAAAATCTGCAAAATTCTATTCCCACGTAAAAATTCTCTTGTTCTTGTTCTTTGATTTTATTCATACTTTTCTGTATTGGATGTGTTGGTATTATGGTGTTGACATTTATGTGACACATATATGTGCACATGTGAAATTCATGTTAATATGTATATTCGACAAGTTTGAATTTGTCTTCCATTGTCAAATTTTAGAGATATTGTAAGATCTCAATAGAATGCAATTCTTGATTCAATGGAAGTATGGATCATTAATCTAAAACAAGGAGATCATTTGGAGCTAAAGAATCTTTGGTAATCACATCAAAAAAGAAGTAATGGTAGAGTAGATTAACCAACTTTAGGAGATTGAGAATTTCAACTAAAAAGGAAAATCAATGAAAATTGTTGAAACACTTGACTAATAGGCGGTGACAGTTATCAAATTAATCAAGTTAAAAAGATCTTGATTGATCATTTGAATCAAGAATTCCAAAGAAAATTGTGGGAAATAATATACTTATGCAAAAAGTGCAGCATGAGATCATTTTGAACAAATAGGACAGTGAATATTTAAGCTATAGCACGACAAAAGTACATCAAAAACTATTTAGAAAGCTAATGTACTTGCTCTTAGTATTGCAATAGGTATCCTAAAGTTATGTAAGAGTAGGATTGTTCATTTTGACAGAAGAGTGTAAAAATCAATAGTAATTTGGATCTACTTGGTAGAAAGAACTGGATACTTGATCATGAATTCTGAAAGGTGGAGAAGCTGAATTGAGCCAGCTGAAAAGTTTTGGAAGCGTAATATATAATAACTCTTTATTCTAATAGATGATAAAAATTAGGTTAGGCCCCCTAAATGTAAATACTTAATTCACCGAATTGCATAACCAATTAAATTTAATGTGCTGTTTCTCTATCTTAGTTATTTTGCCTTGTATCTTAATATCGATAGAACAAAAGTCTAATTCATAAGTTTCATCAATTTCAAGCTATACAATTATGCTATTCAAAAGACTATTGGCTGCTGTTGGAACAGTAGTTCTTCAATGGTGTTTCTGAACCGATGTGATTCAATTCGAGAAAAATTAGCGCCAGCCTTTCATGTGGCGATGGCTGTGGACAGCAGAGGTAAGGCTGGAATGGATTTTTGGTCTTCTCTGGTTTTCTCTGCGTGGAGACCGAACTCAGAACACACTCTGATCAAAAAGAGGAAAAACCAAAGAAAAATGGCCACCATTTCTGCGTTCAGGTTTTCTGTGTTTTTTCACTCCCGCCACTTTCGTTTAGTGGTTGTCTTCTTAAGCCCTTCTATATTAGGAAAATGGGCATTTTGCCTCGCTCCCATCCCTTATCAATCTGGCCATGACCTCTTTGATTCGGAAGGTTTGGTTGTCCATCACCCGATGTGGCCCATCTTCCAACCCGAGCTCCGAGCATGGTCTGTTCCTCCGAATGACGCACCTTCAAAACTCATCAACAGGGAACTGCTGCCGAAATTTCATCGACATCTCAGTCCCCGCATGCAAATTATGGGAAGCTGTGTTTGTGTTCATTTTTTAACTCAAAGAAACAATCATTACATTTTCAAAATTTTATTTTTATCGTTTTTTCACTTTGACATACCTTCCAAAAAAAAATACACCTGAAACACGTAACCTCACTCTTGGTGTTAAATAATCGGCTGTGCATTTATTTTCTGCATAATGGATGGGATTCTGTTTTATTCTCCCAAACTCACTGACGATTCGGTGTTGAAAACGGGGGCAAATTTCTCAATAAGCACCTTATATTAGTTGACTCCCTCAACTTGAGAATTTGCGCGGCACGAGATTCTGGACTGGCGGTTTGACCTGGTGTTTTGCATCGAGAAATTTTTAGACAAATGGCTCAAATTGGAAAAGACTTCTGGGCTGTTAAATTTGCTGTTGATCAGTTCCCTAATCATTTCGATGACATTACGCCTAAAGTTCGAATGTTCACATGGCTCAACATCCTTTAAAGGACAAGAACAGTGAGACAGAAGAGCATTGACTTTTGGCTCTCTAAAATATGTCATTTAATTGAAGAACATAAGTGGCAACTGCGAGAGACTGGTCTAATGAGACAATCAGCTCATATCTCATTGTTGGTGAGCTACGTGTCTTGAAATCTGCATGGATGGAGACCTATTGTTCCGTCTCATGGACAAATCCTTGACTGGAACAGGTAAATGCCGCCAACTATTATTGGTTACACGGTATCTCCACGAATATTCTCTAATAAGAATTTACTCTATATTGGCTATATTTTGGATGAATTGCTTGATTTGTGAGCAAAGACCTACATACTTATGTTAATCACTAAAACAGCCTATGTCCCAATTTGGTCATTTTGATGGCTTATGCGCCTATGCTTGATATAGTTGAACGGCGTGTGAGCTAGCATTAATTATTTTGATGTCGTGCGCTTGTACTATTTATTTTGACGGCATGTGTATCCATGTTGATTAATTGGTGGCATGTGTATATATCGCTTTTGTGAAAAACTAGTAACTTATAGCTGGACAACATGAAATATGCTATGGGGGAATATCAAAGCGAAATAAAAAGGGCCAAGGACAACTGCTAGAGCTAGAATTCAAAATGCTAGAACGAGATGTAAAATACACGAGACATGAGCCCTCGGTTTGCTCGAGATGCTGAAGCCAAGATAAAGCACTATACCATGAGCTCTAAGTTTGGCCAAGAGGTTGAAGCTAGAGTGATTATCTAAGGCATGAGCTCGCAATTTGCGTTGAAGGTTGAAGCTAAGGTAAATAAATTACGACGGCATAAGCTGTCAATTTGCCCAAGAGGTTGAAGCAAAGAGAAATAAACTAGGGTATAAGCTCTTGGTCTGCTAGAGAGGTTGAAACTAGAGAAATTAATTAAGGCATGAGCTTTGGGTTTGTTCGAGTGGTCGAATCCAAGAAATATTAATTAAGGGCGTGAGCTATTGGTCTACTTAAAAGGCTAAAGCCAAGAGAAACTAACTGAGCTTGAGCTATTAGTTTGCCTGAGATGCTAAAGTTAGAAAAAATACCAAGAGTGAAGGTAAAATGTAAAACACTTAAGACCATGAGCAAAATGAGAAATTGTTAGATCTTGAATATGTTGGCAAGATTTCATAATTGACCTTATATGAATCACGAATTCCTACCTCCTATTTGTGTCAGTAGAATTTCATGACTGACAATTTAATGAATAAAATTGAAATGCTTATGTCTTGTGTTGGCAAGATTTCATAGCCAACTTTTGATGAATTCTGCAATTTTTTTCTTATTCTCGTCAATGGGATTTCATAGTTGACCTTCGATAGATTTTGAGATTCTTTTATCTTGTTCATATTAGTGGGATATCATGACTGACTTGTGATGAATGTCAAGATTCTCACTCCTTATTTGTGTTGGGGGAGCTTAAGAACCAACCATTATGAATTTTAGAGGTTTTTCCTCGTATTTATACCAATTAGATTTCATGGGTTGGCCTTTAAAAAATCTAGGAATTTTTACCTTTAACTATGCTAATGGGACTTCATGATTGACATTTCATGAGTTTTGAATTCATGAAAAATGGCCAATTTCCATCTAAATATGATGTGGACCAATTTTGCGTAAAGAATTAGAGATAATCTTGAACCAGAAACAATTCTTGATAGAGGCGACTTCTACCAAAAGAAAAAAGGAAGACACTTACAACTCAAATAGGGACGAGTTTAGCTTAAAAATAAAGAAAAAAAAATATGTATTCAACTTTAGGTTATATACTTAACCTAAACTTGGGGGAGTAGTGATTTATCCTTAATAATTGTGTTTTAATTGAGCTGCCATTTATTGTTAATTATATGGGAATTTATGGTGGAGGAATTACAGAGAGATGGCAGAGAGATTTTGATGACATCAGTTACCAAAAGGGAAGTTTATCGATGTTCTTTTAGGAGGCTTCTCTTATCCTCTTCTACCTCCTTCAGAAAATTGGTAATTGTCTTCTACTGTAGCTCTATATTTTGATGAATAAAATATAGATACTCTATCCCGTAAATGTAGGTCAAATTGACCAATCCATGTAGAAGTTATCTTGTTCTTTGATTTTATTTATGCTTTTCTATATTTTCTAGATGTGATTTAATTTAAAAAAATTAGTACCCAGGTTTTGGATCACATCAACAAGAATTTGAGCATGGAATTTATCACCAAAAAAATCTTTTCAATATGGATAATTTTTTGACTTTTTTTGGATAATGTTTGTTTTTAGTATAAATATTTCATAGACAGTAATCATTGTAAGCAATGGGTTCTATATATAATAGCGAGTAAAAAATATAATAATATATAGGAATCATTACAAAAAAATGAATCTCTTATAACAAAATAATTGTAACAAATGAAAATTTAATCACGAGAACAAGTTATATCGCAACAAAATATGATACTTGTTACAAGAAAGTAAGTTTTTTATGATAACTATATTAATTTGTTACAAAATAGTCAAATATTCTTATAAATGAGTTTTTCTTTAGTAACAAAAGAAAAAAAAAATTTCCGCAAAGTAAAACATTTTATAAATAAATATAAGGGTAACAAGTGCTATACTTTTTGTAACAACATTTGAATTGTTACAATAAGTTTAATTTGTTAGACCATAACTTTGTAAGGTATACTAAACAATCAAATATATATATATATATATATATATAAAAGCTTTCACAATGCATTTTTCTCTTATAATTTTAGTATTTTTCTGATGCATATCTATCTTTTTCAGCAAAAGAGGATTTTTGAATTTGGTTCGTCTTAATTTTTTTCTGCTAATATAATTTGAGGATTAATTTTTCAGTTTTTTTATTTATAATTAAATCAAAGATAAATTATATGTCAAATAGACCCACATGTGTTGATCACTCTTCGCTTACATATATATTGATTAATCTATATAGGTTTTTCACATTAGATTATTAGCCACTGCCTAATTTACTTTTTGATATTTAAATATAAAAATAATAGTGATAATATATACACACGCATACTGCCAAAAGAATAGAAAACAAAGATAAATCAAAAAAGGGTTTGATCTACACACCACAAATCCAATGAAAAAGGTATTTCCAGCTTTGGCGCTAAAGTTGGCGCCCAGCTCTTCCTTTTTTCATTTTTCATTCATTTGCCTTGCATTTGGATTTCATGAGGTTTCAATCAGGTTTTCTCCTTCTTGACGGCGAAGGAAAACTTCAGAGCTAAACAAGTATAAATAAGTATAAATAATAAGTTAAACTTCTTGAAAGAGAAAAAATTTGATGGAAAAACAAGTATAAATAATAAATTAAAAGAAAAAAGAAAAATAAAGGGATAGAAAAATATAAAAAATAATTAAAAATAATTATATAATTTTACAATGTGCAACTAAAAACTATTACTTTCATTATAATATATGAATAAGCATAGGTGTATAGTATATATAAAAAAAGTACTGATTTGTTAGTAACTATATTTGAGTTTGTCTAATTCTTTTAATTAAGGGTAATGGTGTAAATTTGCAAATAAGAATAATATTATAAATTCACAATGCACAATTAAATTAAACTCAAATTCTTAATAATATGGCGTGGGTGTGTGTATATATATATATATATACTTACAATATTCCCTCAGTTTTTTGTTATTTTATTAACTTCCTTAGATTTGATTTATTGTATTTTCCTTTCAATCTTCTTTCCAAATATTTATTTATTTTACACATACAAATTTCAATTTTCTTTCTTTCTTTCTTATTTTGTAAATGATATAAAATTCATATTTTAAATCACCGTCATCATGCTAGTATATTATATAATGATTTGAAGATGTGATGGAATATAGTAATAATGATTGAGGTCCTACAATGTCCTTGGCCCTGGGGCTGTCTTTGATTTATGGGAGTGGGAGGGTGGTTTTTGGCACAAATAAGCTTCCAGGATACATACAATGACTTGTCTGGTATTTTTTTTTTATTGCAGATAGATGAAAATGTTCAGAGAGAAATTATCAATCACAGATCTTTGAGGCACCCTAATATTGTTAGATTTAAAGAGGTTTGTCATTGTTGATTATCTTGCTCCCATATAGTTAACCTAAAAATTTTCCTTGTGAGTTATATCCTTCATATTTTGCTTTAGGTGATTTTAACACCAACTCATTTGGCTATTGTGATGGAGTATGCATCTGGTGGAGAATTATTTGAACGCATATGCAGTGCAGGGCGATTCAATGAGAATGAGGTTCTTTAATTCTCTTCCATCTTCTCTTTGTATGACATGCTTGTGGTATTGGGTAATTTACATTTTTTCTCTGGTAAATGCTTGTCATGCAGGCTCGTTTCTTTTTTCAACAGCTTATATCTGGAGTGAGCTACTTCCATGCAATGGTAACCTGCAACTCTATTATGTTCAAAGTTTTTTTTCCTTTTTTAAATTGCAACTTGGTGTAGCCCATGTAAAATGAGATTGATTGGTCTATCTTATATTTCTCAATGAAGCAAATATGTCATCGGGACTTGAAGCTGGAAAACACTTTGTTGGATGGAAGCCCTGCTCCTCGGTTGAAGATATGTGATTTTGGGTATTCCAAGGTAGTTGCTTTCTGATTAAGTATTCTCCAACATCCGATTTCAAGGATTTGTCTCAGTATTTTAATACATCTAACGAATGACTTTAAACTGTGCTCATATTTTTTGATTTCTGCTTCCTAGAATATGATAATCTTCTTCTTTCTGCTTTACCTGATTATGGTCATGATTTTACAGTCTTCTTTGCTCCACTCACAACCAAAATCTACAGTGGGAACTCCTGCGTATATTGCTCCAGAGGTGTTACTTAGGAAAGAATATGATGGCAAGGTAAAATTATATATATATGTGTGTTTGTGTATCTCAATGAAGTGGCTTTATTGGAGAAAATATCTTTTCCCAGGCACAGTAGTACTGTAGGATGCATACTTTGGTATCATTTAAGGAAATAGCAGCAATTAGTGGTTGTATTTAGACATGGGAATTGAGGGGGGGGGGGGGGGTTCCGGGCGGGGAAGGGGCGGGGGGATGTCTGCCCTGTCTCCTGCTACCACATGCCCAACCCCCTGCCCAAAAGGAAAAAAAAATATTTTATTTTAAAAATTATATTTTAAAATATAAAAATTTAATTACATTTACTTTCACTAATAACAATGTGATATAATAATCAATTTTATTGGTAAACATAATACATTTGTCATATTACAATATCTAAAATAGTTATAATGGACGATGTATTTATTATATTAGCTTATGATTTAATTTTTTTGCAAAATATTAACCAAAAGGATATCTTTTAGTAGTGAACTTCACATTAAAAGCAAAAGAATTAACAAAACGAGATAGGTTTCTAAACTACTAAATTTGCTTAACAACAATTATATACAAATATTATATATAAATAGAGTGAGAGCATGTATATGTCAAAGGTAAAATGAAAAAACAAAGCTTGTTATTCAATCCATATATTCAATTCAGAATATGGAAACAAATGAAGTATATTGAATTTTTTTACTAATAAAACAGAGAAACAAAATAACAAATGACAAATCATAAATTGTTTGAGGGTAATATGACTTATGAATAACGAATAAAATTTTTCTCAAATTAGTATTCAAAAAGTCAAGAAAAATAAAAAGCAAAAAATAGAATTGAAGAGAGAAAATAATAATGAATTTGATTTTGTCATATTCTATAATTTTTTATTGTGAAGAAACACATTAATTTTGTGAGAAGATGTAAATTTTATCACAATTAAACTGTATATTCCTTCTCAATTAATTTTATTAAAGTTTTTTATTTTAATTTTCATGTAGTAGGTAAACTAATAATCTGATTGAGTAATTTCCAAATTGACCATATAAAAAATTATCTAGAAGTTAATTACAAAATATTAGATGTACCTAATTACAAATTGAACGATTAATTATAACCAAAATAATATATATCTATACACACACACACACACACACTTATTCATATTAAAGCGGGGAATGGGGCGGGGGTAAGTTCCCCCATCCGGGAAAATTATTCTCCCCACCCTGCCCTCGCCTGCCCCATTCCATCCCCCCAGGGTGGGTGCTCGTGGTTATCTCGCTGTCATTGTTGTCTCTAGTCATATTACTCTAGTTGCATATTGACAATATGCCACACTCTTAACATGCTCACTGAAATTGTCACCAACTTATGCTTGTACAGATCCAAATATGTTGATTAAAAGAACTTTCTGTTAATTTCTTTTTTTCAAATTTTGGGGTGCCAAGTCCCTGGTGACTTATCTCATGAAGTAACTCTTGTTTCCTTTAAATCCTTTTTGTTAGTATAAACATTTTTGATGCTTTTGTTAACATAATTTCATACTTTAGCCTATGTACATAGGATACCTTTTTTTTTCAGTGAATGCGACTGCATTAGAGAAATTCAGTATCTTTTCCCTTGTGTAGCAGGATTAACGTTTTAGAATAATTTAAGAAAACATGTGTTGGGGGTTGCATTACACAAGATACACATTAACAGCATGTCATGCTTTGTGAAATTACCACTAACTTACGCTTGTTGAGATCCAAATTTTCTTGATGAAATATTCTACTCTTCATTAATTTCTATCTTTATTCAACCTTTTTGGCTGCGGTCCCTGGTGACTTGTCTAAGGAAATAATTCTACCTTTCTAAATTTTTATCATTATCTTAAGGAAATTAAACACTATTTCTTAAGAAACTCGTTCAAAGATTATCATGAGGAGGTGTGCATATTAACATTGTTAACATGGTTTTGTGAATTTGATGATCTTAATGCCATATGGAGATGATAAATAACTCTGAATTGAGTTGAAGAGTAATATTATAAACCAGCTGTTTTTTTTGGGGTTTTCCTTCGTCAAAATTTTTGATCGAGAACAAATGATACGTGTCAATGTTTAAGCATCTACTAATTTGATTAATACATATCTCCAACAATAGAGGATGTGATATCTTAAATCATCCCCAGTAATAGAGAATGTCATATCTTCTTGTCTGTTGGTCGTTTCAGTATGATAATGCAGGTCATAACTGGACTGGAATATTATGTTTCTTGTCCGTTACCATAAAAAATAAAACGTGCAGAACAATGTAAGTTGGCATTTTTATCGTATTTAAATCATGCTGAATCTCAGCTGCAGACATGGCCTTATCTTCTCTTTCATTTACATGACAAAAACCCTTTTCTGAATGGCTATTCTTGTCTTGTAAGTGTGAATGCTTATAACATTGATGCACTGGCTCTGGAATATATTTGTTTCAGATTGCAGATGTATGGTCTTGTGGAGTTGCCTTATATGTTATGCTGGTTGGTGCTTATCCATTTGAAGATCCAGAAGAACCCAAGGACTTCCGGAAGACAATACAGAGAATCTTAAATGTTCAGTATTCCATCCCAGAAAATGTCAAAATATCAGATGAATGTCAGCATCTAATTTCAAGGATCTTTGTAGTGGACACTGCACAAGTTAGTGATTTCAGCTTTTAAATATCAACTTCTAGCCTTTGATCAACTGATCCATTTTATCCATCAACTTTGAAAGTTAGTACTGCCTCTTTTTAATAATTCTGACGGCGGTGCTTTGAACTAGGAAAACCAGACCTCTGGTGTGGTTTAGACACTAGAGTGCAGTGAACAAATGAGTTTGGGTCTGTGATACACTAGAAACGACCAAGGTTTTTCACCAAGTGTTTAATCTGTTCTTTTCTTTCCGTAAGGACATGTTCACTTCGAGTGATGATGTAGGATATATTTTTTTTATCTAATTTAATGAAATATTTATTAATTTGGAGTTCACTATTAAATCATAAAATTGTAGAATAAATAATCTTACATGAAAACTATGATTAAATAATTAAGGGGTCAGGAATTATATATATATATATAGTTCAAATTACTATTTTAATTTTAATATTATTAATTGAATAATATCCATGTAAGGTTATAATGAGAAAATAAATGTAATCCCCTTAAATTGTCAATTTTAATAAACGTGATTGTTAAAAATTAAATAATCTACACAAAACTTATTTATCGTTAAAAATAATCTTTTGGATTATAATTCTATCTAAGAAAGTGAACATGGCTTAAAAGTAAGACATAAAAGTAGATCCCAGACTGCCAAAAGCCAAGTGAGTGAGAATTGTCTGATATGAGAGTCAAATAATAAATGACCTTGAAGAACCAACGATTTGGTGAAGTTAAACAAACTAATCAGTGGTTGCTTTTTGGTTTCTTTATGTTAATCAAGCAGGTTTCCTTTGATACATTAATTTGTTTCAGCAAGTACTCTGAATAATGAGTTGCTGTTGGAACCTTATGCTGTTCTGATATATGATTTGATTGATCAGCGCATCACAATGCCCGAAATCAGGAACCATGTATGGTTTCTGAAGAACCTTCCTTCAGATCTCATGGGAGATAGAACCATGGGCAACCAATTTGAAGAACCGGACCAGCCCACGCAGAGCCTAGAAGTCATCATGCAGAAAATTTCAGAAGCTGCCATCCCTCCAGCTGGTTTGTATAATCTGGACTTTATGGATGATGACATGGAAGACCTGGATTCGGATCCGGACCTTGATGCGGACAGCAGTGGAGAGGTCATTTATGCCATTTGATTATATATATATATATATATATATATATATATTTTTTTTTTTTTATCTTGTCAGCTAAACCAGAATCCGAAAACTATGGAATAATCACCCCATCTTATGCAGTATGAGAACCTTTATAACGTGTACCAGAATGTGTACGGTTCTGGTTGTCAGATGAGCATTGTGTATACACTGTGTATCATTTTGTTAAGAGAAAACGGTTTGCCCGGACGCATGAGGCAAATACTAAATAGTTTTAATATCTGCTGCTCATGTAACTATATATTGCATTCTGTCACCGTGGCATACTATCTACTTACACATCAATTATATTGGTTCCTGTGCTTTCTCTTTGCTTGTAATGTTTTCACATTGGCCACCTCATTTAAAGGGAGAATTGTCCTCAATTTTTAAGCATGTAGATCGAATACAAGCCCTTGAAATCTTGTTGGGTCTTTGGTATAGCACAACCATGGCCAACAATCCTAGTTCTCTTTGTGGAACGCCAAGGAGAATGATTTTACAAATTTAAAACAATTGCGGCAATACCGAAGTGTGACAAGGAGTTAGCTCACCAAATGCTCAAACAATGTCACAACAAACAAAACCATCCAATTAATGAATGATAAGTTCTTGAGCTGGAGTTATTTAACATGGATACTTGCTAGCTCTACAAGTTTTGTGAATATTTCAACGTCATTTTGAGAATGTTTCACAAGATTTAATAATTCCATATCTTGTGTGAAGTTTTGTATTTAATTGAAAGTATTTTGAACAACTTCTACACTAACATAAGAATTATATATATGCATGCAAAAGAACACTAAATAAATTGATGCGGTGCAGATGCGAATACATCATTGGACAGCCTTAGAGAGGGCATTTTTCATGTTTTTGAGATGTGGTTCGTATGCTAGCATTATGTAGATGCATGACACCTGGATGTGATTGCACGATGGCAACATGACCCTACATCCAACGGCACCATAGGCCCATGAAGACCGCATTGGCTCACAAGAATAGTGATTTTCAAATTAGTGATGTGATTAGAGGTATTTAATGGAAGCAAGAAAAATAAATCAGACATAATCTCAAATTCTAGGGACATCAATCGTGTATCAAGTGCCTGACCTGATATGATAGGATTGAAATAGAATTCAACGAATTAGATAAAAAGAATGATAGGACAACTACAATCAACATGTCTTAGTTGATTGATACGACACAATTCAAAAGGAATCTCTCAATTGAATTGATTTGAGTTTATTTACAAAAACTTGGAATCACTAGACAAATTCAAGGGAATCAAGAGAAAATTCCATTAATTTCAAACTCATAAATCTAAACACTTTGAGTTTGATAAAACATAAATGATATTTATATTAAAATTATGTTAAAACTCTAACTTTAAATTCAATACGATCCAAAATATAATAAAAACCCAATAAAAATAAAATAAAAATAACAAATAACAAATAAAAATTCGACTGATCCTAGATCGCAACATACCCCTTATCTTGAGGGGAAATTGTCTTCAATTGTAGTTTGTGTCCACTTGTATTAAAAATGAACCTTTAAAAGCCTCTGGATATCCTATAATGTTCTTCCTCCAATGTTTTAGGGTGAAACACAGATGCAAAATTTGTAAGCAATGACTCTAATGTGCCAACCCTCTAGATCCTTCGTCTTGTGGATCAACTAATAAGAAACAAATCAAAGAACATGAAAATCCACCATTGTATTAACTGGCACAATATTCAAATTAAAGGGATCAACACATGAACATTCCTCTCCTATTGGATGTTTTCACTCTGATTCTTTTATTTTTTTCCCCCTTTCTCTCTTCTTTTTCCCTCTCATATTCCTCCTCAACGATGATCTCGATTTCTTTTGCGATCTCATGCTCAATCTCTTTATCAATTTCTCTCACTTTTTTTTTCTCTCTTTTAAATTTTCTTCTTTTTTACTCCCATTGTCTTTTTATATATTTTCTATCTTTTCTAGTTGATGCTAGTGATAATGGTAGAAGCTTAATGCAACGACTATCAAATTATAAAAAATATTTGTTTATAACCCCATCATTGCTAACTCTTTGATCATACTATAATGGACTCCCAAATAATATATGAGTAGATTGCATAAAAACCACATCAGATAAAACCTCATCTTCATGTTTACCAATACTGAATGAAACAAACATTCTTTTCGTCACCTCAAACCCATTGTTACAATGGAATCATCGCAATTTATATGATTGGATAATGGTTATGATAATTTATCAATAAGAATAGTATTTGCTATATTCGCACAACTACCATTTCCAATAACCAAACCTCAAATTTTACCTCCTAGTTTGCACATTGCTTGGAAAATACGATTGCGCTACCCATCCTCTACTCTTGCTCCTCCAAACATCCTATAAAGTGTGTAAATGGAAACATATTTGTCTCCTACACACTCTACATATTTTTTTAAAATCTTTTGTTCAATGTTTTCTGTTCTTTCTTTTCATCTTTTCTTTTCACCCTTTTTTTTCATTTTTTTTGGTCTCTTTTTTGTCAAAAACTAGCAACCAAACAAGTCTTTAGTTAAAACAAGAAATCTTGTAGACAAATAGAGCCTTGATTCCAAGTAGAAATAGGAAAACCCGACAAAGCATTATGTCTAGTAGAAATAGAGCAACCAAACAGAGCCTTACCCCACCCAACAGCAGTCTTTTGGTCTAACACTAATCTCAACCCTCAGTGAAATTGACTTAGTAGTTTTTTGGCCCAACTGGATTTTTCCTGTTGACCTAAGACTCTTTGGCCTAGTAATAACTCCAAACCCCAAAATCATAAGCTCCAAATAATGAAAAATGTTGGCCTATTTCCTTAAGCCCTCCATCACTAACTTGGCCCAAGAGAACTTGTGGCCTAGGAAATCCCTAACCTACTAAGGTTTGTTACAGTTGTACTTGTGTTGCAATGGCGATGTGTCTTCTCCAATGTTAGCCTTTTGGAAAACGATGATAGGGCACATCCCTTTGTCGATGCTCATGCGCGCTTGATCTACGATGGCGTGAAGGTATAATGTGGTGAAGGGGGGGGGGGGATGCTCTGCTTTAGTGTCTTAGCTTCCAAATCATGATGGTGTTGGTGTGGGCTAAGGATGATACCTTGTTTAATGGTGGTGCTGGAAACTAGAACAACGGTAATGGGTAGCAATTGAGAGATCAATTTAATGACACATAGGCTGCAAACTTCTTTTCAAGGATGTAATACATGTTCCATGTACTTGTCTCAACATAAATTCTATAAGTAAGCTAGATGTTGATGAACACCCAATCATTTTACTAGAGAAAAATGGAAGTCTGCCAAAGACACTTTCATTGAAAACAATAAAAGGTAGAATACTTTATACCCAATGTATGCTATGTAGGGGAATTTAAGAATTTTGAAAGAGGTAGTAAGGCAAACGAACAAAATAATAGTTTAAGTTGTGTCAATTCGACACCGTCCTTAGAAATTATTTTGACAATTCAAAATATTTCATCAGGATTAAAAAGCTTTATTCCAAAGTTAATTTCTAGAATATCAGTAATTCAATGGATTTAAACAAATCCTACTGCAAGAAATGGGGAAGAAAGCATGTTCAGAGGAGAAGAAGTGGTGCACAGCATTGATTGCAAAGAAGTAGTATTGTTGGAAGGGAAATAAAATGATTGCAAGAAGTTTAGGGTATTTTCATGCCTAAAGCTTTCAATAATTTATGGATGGTGATGGGTTGTGATGTAGAGGTGCATCGATTCAATTGAAATAGGTGCAACAATTAGACACAGACAAGCAAACTTTGGCTTTGTTTGGTTATGTTAATTTTTGAAAGAGTGTGCCTAGAGAATCATGAATAGGAAAGGGTGTGCTTGGACATTGTTTCTGAAAAGGTGTGGGAGAAGGGCATGTTTGGATGATAGAAATGCAAGTCCAGAAAAGGGAAAAATAAGGCCCAAAATGTAAAATCCAACATTGGGCTATCCTTTGTTCTTGCGCACAAAGGGGTGAAATTAGCCGATTTAAACCGATTTGGCCCAAGTCTAGGCTAATGCATGCACACCCAAGTCCAATCCCATTTTTCTTCACAAGCTTATTGTTGAGCAAATCAATATAAAGCAATTCAAGCTCTTTTATATATCCAATGTGGGATGGGAAAACTTGAAATGCCCAATAATTCCCCACACATTTCAAAGTTCTCTAATCAGAGCCAAGGATTTAGACACAAGTAAGGGAGATGCTGTTGGACTTGTTTGGTCTCAATAAGATAGGCTTGGTTTTAGTCAAACTATGAACTAAGTTTAGACTAATAGAATTTGACTTTACAAAGTTGTCGGTGGAACTATGTTCTATAAACAATTGAATCTTTGTTAGAAAATAGGGATTTATTAGTCATACTGATGATCCTTACAATTGTTATTCTTGTAATTTGTGCATTATTGGCCGTGTGCTATCTTGGTTTTCTTGAGAGCTCTCAAAATTTAATTGGAATCTTGCAGGAGTAGCTCTACTCCACTATCATTAGGTGAATTCATCAAGTGTATGCTACTTTAAGTATACCATCTAGAAGGACTATGAATTTATTAAGAGTTTTAAACTGCTTCTTCAGCAAATTGGCAATTTAAGCACTCTTTTCTCAACATTCTCAAATTTCTCAAATGAGACTCATATATAGAGTGTTTCAGGGTTAATAGAGATTTGTTCTTACATATATGAACCTACTTTATAGGATTCCCAACCACATAGGTTGGGTTCCCATTTCTATTGACCTTCCATTAGCCAAAGCCCTATTTCTCATGTGGTTCACATGTTTAGTTAGATGATCAGCTAAAAATTAACTCTAACTTTTCAGAGTTGATGGAAATCATCTATCTATCAAGCATATTTTGATATGCTATCATGTTTCAACAACAACATTGTTACTCCATAAGAGGCATCTCAAATCCTTAATCAAAGGAATTCTAGCTTCAGATTTGGCCAACTCTAAAGTTATATACTTTAATTCTACACCAATTATTTATTTGGTTGATTTCCGTGCCATTGCGCCTCTTTAATTATTAGGGGATTTATATAGGATACCAAAATGGAAGATTTCATTGGGATTAAGTATCCAAATTTCATCACTGTATTACTTTAATACAGTAAAAATAATATACCAAAATGGTACCTTACTCAAATATTTGTCCGAATGTGACTTTCATATGGGCATAGCCTATTTCATTCAATGATATAGATCTAACTTCAATGCTAGTCCCTCAATAAAATAGGATCTAGCCTTAGTGCTAGTCCCTTGAGGCATTTTCATTTCATGGAACATTTCATAATGTCTCCTAATTTAATTCTCCATTTTTTACTTCGCCATATTATGTGCATGACCTTCATATCATATGAACTTCCATACAAAAAAAATTATAACAAACTCATGAAATAATTTATGAGCTTTTTGCCTTTTTTTAGTTGAAGTTCATCTGCAAACACAAAATAGAAATTCCACAAATAATAATATGCAAAAATCAACTTTTAAATCTTTCATGTCCAGTCTAGTCTTTTAGACCATTCATGTATATTTCTTGCACATATAGTAAACTCAAGAAGGAAATAGTGAATCAAATTCACAATTATCCCCACAATTTCATTCATTTCGAAATAATCATTATTCTTTTGTAACCATAAAATGCAGAGCATGTTATAACTCAAATATATGAAACACTCCCATTATTTGTAAAATTTCACAATAAGTTAGATGCATAACTATGTTACACAATTTTATATAACAAATAATATTTTCTAAGTCTTATACACTTTATAACTTGGTCCATAAAAAAATATGTAAACAATTGATAATTCATAAAATTTCAAATATCACAAATATTACAGCGAACAAAGTGTATCCATTTGACACTTTATTTTCACCCTAAGCAAAATTTACTCAACAAGAAATGACAAATTTTAGATGAATAAAATCAGCCTAACCCTATACTACATAATTTATTGAATGTAATAATTCCTACAATTCTCCTCTGAAGTTCATATAACCCTATACCTCCAAAAACTATAGGATGTCGGGAAACTACCAATTCCCCAACAAGTGGAAAAAGAAGTGAATCTTTTTGTTGTGCATAAATCATTAATCATACCATTATTTCTATTAGTTTTCATGGTCTAGTCCAGAAATTCCCTAAACTAAAAACTTCCCTCTCTTTTTTTTTTTTTCCATGAACACCTCCAATAAAGACCAAAAAATAGACTCGAAAATCCTCTTCACTCCACGCTTTCCATATTATGCCTTGTGCAAAACACGCAATCCAAGGGCATGCAATATTTCTCGGGAATCATTCAACTATCGACCATCACAATTACTAATAATCTGCCAAAAAATCTGATCTTTGTGATAATTTCAGAAATCAAGCTACTCAGTATTCAAAAAAAGAAACAATAAATATATTCTTAACCGAATGAATTAAAATGATAAAACATACCCCTATGCTTATGGACAGCATAAGATTTTGATCAAATTCATACCACTTCCTTTTGCAATCCTTGTACTGTTGAAGGCAAAATCACTTACAATTCTGTAAGGCCTTTGGAGGCCTAACAAGAACCTTGAATTCTTGAACAGAATCTCACGGGTCTTCACTACCTTCTTAATCCCCAAGTGACTAGCCAGATATTGTCATTATTGCTGAAAGTGACGGTTTGATGCCTAAAGCTATGTACATAATAGGGAACAGAAGCGTATGTTAGGTGAGTGGTTGTGTGGATTAAGCTTTCTTAATGGATATGTTTCTAGCATATGCAGTTGTGATGACATGTGGGAGTGCAAATTACATGGCATGGAGCAATTGCTGCCTTGTGTACTGAAAAATATGTTGTCTGAGTATGATGAAAATATGTTGACTAAGGTTAGCTTGCTTTTCTAGTAGCTATGCATGCCCATTTTAATTGTTGAGATGATGTTCAACTAGGAGGAGAAGGTTTCGCAAATTATCTGCAACTTAGAGAAAATATTTCTTCTTGCTTTCGTTGACTCTATGGAGCACATGATCATCTGCTTGCCATGAGAGGTAGGAATAGGTGGTCCGATATAATATAGATGGACGTATCTATTAGAGAGGTTACTAGATCCCCAATTACTTATTTATTTTGTTTAACAATGGGTAATTGTCTACCTTCAAGGATATGTCAAGTTTTTGCACACCTTGAAGAAAAAGTTGAAAACAAAGCTCAAGTGGAGGCCGTAATTGTGAAAGCTTATATTGTGGAGGAGATAGCAACCTTTGCCACTTTCTACTTTGACTCGAATGTTTCATTGAAGCGCGTAAGGTGGCTTCGTAATAAGGTGGCATGCAACTCTGTATCATTCTCACAATTCTCCATTTTCAACTATCTGGGCAAGTTGTCCTAGAGGTAGTTAATAAGATTTCTTTTAAGTGATGAGCATCGTGTGGCAAAAACATGTGTTTTATTAAAATTTATTGAAATGGTGCCCTTGTATAGGTTCTTAGGCTTTGTTAATATTTTGGGTATTGAGTTATTATGATTGGTGCTCACTAAGTTTTTTACATGGATGATATTGACAAATTGGGTGTACGCGGGAATGGATTGTTTGTGGATCAATACAATGATGTAATGGTCAATATTGATAGTAGTTGCATAGCACTTTGCCCTATAGTTCAAAACATGGGTAAATATTGGACTTGTAGCATTTTTTCATGTTGGTCTTGTAATCTACCAATTATTGAAAACTTTATACAGGTCACATAAATAACAACATTGTGGATATACTATTACGTAGCCTTAGATGGGATCCTTGTAGTAGATTGACATCTACTCCTGGTCATTGCATCAACAAAGACAAGTTTCACGTACATCATAAAAATATGGAATTTCCATCCAGACCTCATCTTGTGATAACTCAAAGTACAAATTTTACTGAGTTATCAAGGAAATCTTACAGTTAGAATACATAGATTTACCAAACATGGCCTTGATGTTGTTCAAATGTCAGTGGGTTGATCTCATCAGAGGATAAAGAGTACATTTGAAATACAAACTAGTTGAGGTAATAAAGTCTATAACAAGAATGAACTATTTATACTTGCTCAACTAGTTGTTCAATTTGACTACACTCATTGTGTTAACATAAGAAGGGGGAGAAATGATTGGCATGCAACCTACAAAGCTAAATCTAGATCTGTGGTGGAAAAAACAATGGGAAGATGTACTATACTAGCTAGACATAGATGACCATGCCCCTAAGTGGGCAACCATATTGAATGTGTTCTTTTTGCATGATTCGAGTTAGATACAAATATACATGGATATTGACGAGGTGATGCAAGATGACATTGATGTTGATTTTAGGTCTAACTCGCAATAGTACTGGTTTGGATGATGTGTGAGGTAGCATTACTGTGTGTTGGTGCTTGCTGCTTGTACCATTATATGTTGCATTGAGCATAGTTTGATTAGTCCATGCATGACATTTGTGTTGACATACCTAATGATAAGATTGTGTATAAAAAATTCTTGACATTTTGTAACCAAAAAAGTGACATTTTCATTCGTAATATATATGGTTCACTATGTCGTACGACAATGATTGGTAGATTGGTATATATACATCTCATAACTAATAAAAAATACTTATATACACATGCATAATGAATAAGAGCCCAACAAAAGAGTGAAATCGACAAATGCATTCCCAAAGTAGATAATATCTTAGGTACATTATTCATTAATAGGAAATGTTTTAGGTAAAGTGTATGTATAAGTTAAACTAAAATTAATAGATGCAACACTATCCCTCTTCCTTTTGCATTGTGATGTTCTCAGCAGACGCATCCATTGTAGCAGTAGGTGCATCCTTTGGGAATGGTATTGGAATCTAAAGGTTAGTACATTGTAGAGGTTGTGGTGGATTAAACCTACCAGCCTAATATCTTGGCTCATCTCTACCAACACGTAAAGCATAAGTTGGTGCAAGTGAGAGGAGACATTTGTTGCCTTTTTGTGTAGTCCATTTGGTTAGTAAATTGTTGAGATCGATGAAGACATCCTCCCTCAATTGGGCTATTTGGGCCTAGAGCTTTGCAATGGCATCATGCACTCTATGTTAGCCATGTGGGGATGCCTACAGTGGTAAGAGCTCATCAAGGACATCTTATTGCTTATATATGGGTTAGGGAGCTTAAGAAGAGGTTATTGTGGGGGTTAAGTATATGGCCTCTTATGCCTATTAGATCTGTTTTGCAGACTTGACCATCTTGTGAACACAGCTGTGTGATCAGATATGTGCCACAATGACTTATGAGAATTACATGCACAATGTTGCATTACTTGCTTAATCAAACTGCCCACGTTGATATATATGCCATCATGGATAAAGTATAGGAAAAGTGTCCGATCTTTAGAGAAGGTGGCATGGTGATTCATAGGTTGAATTCTTGCTACATTGAGGCATCACCACGTTTTCCTCAAATTTTCAAGGCTTGCTATGTTGAAGGATGCTATGTGGTTTGACATTTGAGATGTGTTCAATAGGCTGAATCTAGACACATCTGATATGTCATAGCTTTAAGTACCCTGCCATTAGTTGTTGAAAGCAAGGCACTATATGGGTGATTAGGTGTACCAAGATATTTGTTGATCTTTGAAGTGGTGATGTCCATGTTGACTCACTGCAAAAAAAAACTCCACTCTTGTTTGTATTAGCAAGATATGCATAGAACTTGTGAACAATAGGAATGACAACATCATTCTTTTGCCTCATGAATGTGCCTATTCCATCGCAGTAATAGTCAGTGCATAAACAGGGCTATCTTTTATTGCATCTAGTAAGTTATGGTCCACTGCCCTATGTCTCATAGTCACCTTGTGGTAATGTTCTGCCTTGGCACTAACATACATTTCCTGATTACATCATAGGCTTGCTCTCTTGGTCCATACCATTATTAGGCACCTGCAATGCCACACTGTTGATTGCTTCTTATTGTTAAACATACTCAAGAAAAATGTGAAGCCACTGGCACATACTTATATGCTAAATATGAAGCTAAATATATACACATTAATGTTAAATATCATCCTACTTGGAAGATAGTTGGAGAATGTTGATTAATTTGTAACTTAACCATATAGGCATTTTATTGAATACAATGCATGCAAAAATATGTATCACTCTTACCAATGGCATGCTATGCCCAAACAGACACCAAAATGCACTAACCACATCATACCTAAACTAACAACCTCTACATCATTAGTCCCAATAGCCCTTAATTAGTTACCACATTGTGATTCTGAACATCCATATAGCATGAGTGTAATGTCCTAAGCAACAACATTGTGAAAACAAGCACATACACATCATTAAAACATTGTAATACCTAATTTAGTAGTAGGGAAGCACAATTGGATGCAATGAGGATGAGTGTGTTTGGGAGATGTGATGACCATAAGTTGGGATTAAGCCTTTTTAAAATGTTAAGTAGTGCCATTGACCTTTTGATCAAGATGTATAAGGCAATGTGACCTTTTTTTCACCTTGTCAATTTTTTTGTTGCGACATTGTGAAGAACATAGATTTGAAAATGGTTCTAAAGGTTTCTTCAAGTGCAATGTTGTGATGACATAGAGGACAACAAATCTAGAATGTGGATTGTGATATTGTCACGCACCTCATTGCAACGATGAGCACGACAACATTTTGATAATGATCATTAACGACTCCTTACCCTACTTATCATGAAGACTAGAGTGACAACATTTCTAGAATGACCATGGACTACTTGTCACCCTACTCATTGCAACAACAAAGGTGATGACATTTTCAAAATGATCATGGACTACTCATTGCCCTACTTATTGCAATGGAGAAGGCAACGAGATTTTTAGAATAATGCTAGACACTCGTTGCGATGAGGGTGCCAAGATTTGATGTAGCCTTTGTTGCCAACTACATCACAATGAGATGGACAACAAGGATTCAAAAATCATTCTAGAATTCTCATTGCCCTCAACATTGTGATGGTGTAGATGACAAATAGTGCACTTCCATTTTGAAAACTTTGTTGCCCTTATTGTTGCAACATCAAGGGCAATGAGTGAATATTTTTATTTTGTAGTGACCTATCTAAGGATGACTTTGGTAATTTTAGCATGCCAAAGTTGTCCCACCCTATTTAAATAAACCTAAAGCCTTATCAGTTGTACATTTTAAGTCCATTTTTATTCTTTTTTCATCTTAGGCAATATCCTCCACCAAAGACCCACGCCATTATGTCAAACGTAAAACATTTATTCAAGTCTATCAAAAAATGTTGTTAAAACAAGTTGAAGGGCAGTTCTCTATTGGGCAATATCACAATACCCTCAAATTTTATCTCTCTCCAAAGATAACTACTCTCCCACAATTTTTTCAATCTCTCATGTCCCTTGCCAAATTAATATATAGGGTAAATCTTAGTGGTATATTTGATTTGAAATTGTTCGATTTTCCACCCCATTATATTGAGAGAATCATTTTTAAAGTGTTGTATGGGGTTCTTTGCATCTGTAGGGTTTTTCCATGTCCTATGTTGATTGAATATACTATGTGTACAATAAATTGACTTGTAGTTTTGTGTACATAGAGATCTCAACCTAATTATCCAATTTCCCTAGTAATTAAGTAGTGTTAAATTTATCTCATTCCACAAGTTATGTAATGAGGGAACTTGAATTTTGAAATGGTTTGTATGAAGTGTAGTGACATTTTCAATCAAGTTTAAGGAAAACCTATTGCATAGTGATGCCACAATATAGTTAATAACGGTGACTAAAGAGTAATTAAGATTTGTTATTATATATTATATCAAAGATGAGTTATATGGCATATTGAGATAGAGTTTGAAATATAATGCATTGACATTCTTAATAACTTGATTTTTTTTGTTTGAGTATTTTGTGTATATTAGTTAGATACTAAATTAGAAATGACATTGTAGGGCATTTTTAGGAGAGAGATCCCAACAAGGGCAAAGAGACACTAGGATGCAAGTGGAAGGTAGGATCCCTAGCCCCCTAGGCCCCAACTAGTGAATGATGATGAGATGTAACCATCCTCCTAAACAAAATGTGACATTTCCACTCATGCATTGATAGACCATCCATATCAAAATCTCATGGAGAGAGAACTGTGATCCCATCCATTCTAGAGCTTGACAATGTGTTACAATCCCAATGACTCATAGGTGGCCTTGTATACCTGACACCATGCACATTTCAATAAATGCAATATCATATTTCCAATAATGACACATATCTCCTTCTCATTTTTACTTTACTTTGATAAATAATTCACATGCAAATCTAATGTTTTTGCGTCATGAAAGAGGTGGTGGATTTCATGAAGTCCCTTGTCACTAGCAATTATCATAGGACATAGCATGACAGTACTCACGAACAATTTCAATGGACACCAAAGCCAACAGATATCAATCAACTAATCTGTTAAGTATTGTTTAATATGCAAAAGAAAAATTGTATCATTGTTTGGAAGTGAAAAATAAAATAGACTTATCTATTACATTAAAATGTCTTATTTGCTAGAAGTAAAGAAAAAATAGATTAGAATCAAAGTTTCCATCTTCCTATCTCTACCATTCCCATGTGAGTCTGTTCTCATTGGCTTCCTCTACAAGAATAACATTGGAAACCTGAGTGAAGACTTGCCTAGTAAATAGTACCTCTTGCCTTTTTGGTCTTTCGAAGGATGTGAACAGACTAATAATTTGCATAGGAACAGACACTACAAATTACATTTAAACAATTCAAAAAAAAATCGTAGCATTTTGCAATCATTCCAATTCGTCTAATCAATCATATAGTTCACATGTCCTTATTCCTCAGCCTATTCATGGTGATAAATATTTTATGTATGATTTTCACTAATCTGGACTTTACCTTATTCCCTGACTAAGGAGGGTCACCTGAATATTGGTTGCAACCGCCGTGAGCCACAATAATTCAACCTCGACTAAGTGGTATTTTAATCTATTGTATCTCAATTGGTAGGGCCACATGTCAACTTTGCCTGTTGCCGATGCCACTACTTCTACCTTAATTAGGCGAGTCCTACTCTATTACCTGATTGATAGGGCGGAACTCCTCCTACGTTATTGTCAGGATCAAATGAAGGCTCTTTATATATATTTTGCATATTTCAATTTCAAAATAATTAGTTTAAAACAAATCATTTGCAATTACTCATACCTAGATTATCAAGAAAACAATAAATAATTTAAGTTCCATTGAAAATCAACATTTCAAATCATGTTTTCATAAGACAAGGACAATAGTCAAAAATAATTTTAAACTCTTGGTAAAATTCAATTCCAATACAAAAGTAGTTTTAAAAGCAGCTGTGAAATCTGGCAGGGTGTAACTACTTACTTGACTTCTATCCAGATTTCTTTTGATTAATCCCATTTCAATCCCAAAATTGAGAAAATTGAGCATTAATTATGTAAAAAATAACATTCTATCACTTTCTAGGTTTTGCACTTGTAGAAGCAGGTTTGGCAATCACGAAAAGTAGTTTTGTGCCTGTAAAATGTATCACGATGCATTCTATTTAGCACTGCTCTTAACCCTCACGATCGTAAATAATCAATCCACAACTGCAGAGAGTTGACCCACGATCACAAGAATGACCATGGGATATTTTGCCTCTTGGCACGGCCAAGCCGCATGATTGTGAAAGCTTGTGTTGCATTGGTAAGAGGAAACCTCATGACCACAATAACCACCGCGGGTCAATTCCTCCCCGATTCCCAACCATGGACATGCACCCTAAGAGTGCGAGATTACATCCTGTGATAGCAGAGGGTGATTGCAATGTGGTGCAATGTGTAAGGCACTATTTGGTTGTTTTTTCTAATCCTATGAAATTCTAATCATCAAAATTCATTTCTACAGATAGTCTAATGGTCCTTAGGTATAATTCCACAAATCCTAATCATGTTATTACAAACTAATCATGTTAACCAAGTTTCTGAATAAATATCAAGAAGTCTAAAAAATTTACGCATGTAATCCACATGTGCTCAATATCAATTCCTCACTTATAAACATGTGAATTCAGCAACAAATACATGAATTAGAGTACTAGTACCCGAAATAACTCCATGTTTCTCACGTTATAACATACGGACCAGCGTTTTCTAAGTGTATGCATGTTAAACATAGGATCTAACTAGGAATTTACATTAACCCGTGCATGTTTGGTTCCAAGAAAATTCCCCCAAAATTCTAGATATCCGCTAACTTTTGGAGGTGAAAGACTGATTTTTCTCTCTCTCTCTCTCTCTCTCTCTCTCTCTCTCCTTGCCTATATATTCTAGGGTTTTGAGGGTCTTTGGAGAAGAATCAAATTCTAGTTTTTTAAAAGCCTTAAACTTTTCTTGTTCCTTTCCCAAACTATTTGAAATTTCCACACGAAATTTCCAACTTAAAATTACTATTTGTAGCTTCCTTGTGCATGTTGTGTGATTTGATTATCATGATGGATGCATATCCCTTTTTCCATACTCACCTAAAATCTACTCATTTATTCACACGAAAATAACAAGTAATATACAAATAAATAAGCACTTAATCAGTCTTTAAACCTGCTATTTGGGTTTTCACATGCTTACGGTAATTATCTATTCCCAAGTTTCCTAGTTTTGGTAAGGTTGACTCATGCACATTTGCATGTATTATCTTCCATACACACTTAAATCCTTCCTTATAATTTCACACAATTTTTCTTTCCAACCTAAAAATCAGCCTCAATTGCCCTAATGTTGTCCTATTAGAGTATGGTAACAAGTCTCTATCAATCCTTATATTTTTGGTAGGCTTTAACCTGCACATTTATGCACATGTTGTTTTCCATATATACCTTCATACCATTGCCACTATTTCACACGAAAATTAATAGATAAAATCAGGAATTTATAAATTGAATCCTTTACTAATAAATTGTGAATATTACTATTGTGGTCTAAAATTCAGGGGTATTACAACCATCCCCTTACTCACCATCACAAATTTGTTCATAATTATATACCATCCCAAATTCATCCCTGTGTACTCCTCCTAAGTCAGTACCAAACCCAGTTCTAGTAAAAACTGTCCCACTACCATCTCAAAATAATCATTCCAATCCCATCTCTAAGATAGTCATCCCAGATGCAGGCATCTCAATTCTGTCCCAAAAGGAGCCATATTCAATCTGTCCCAGAATAAACTGTCTTAAATCCTTTCTAAAATAAATCCATCCCTATATCCCATCCTCAACGGTTGCATAAATGTCTATTTCGAATCCATTTCAAGCGTTATTCCATCCCAAATTACCGTTCCTAATATGTGCGGGAGTCATCGTTGATATGTATGGATGTCATCCCAACACATTAGATTGGGCAACTTTTTTGCTGTAGTCCCAAATCTAGGGAAGGCTAGAATGGGGTTATCTAGAACAGCTTTGGTAGCATACCAAATGCTTGTCCTAGATCTAACTTGAGATGAATTTTTGGGAAAAAAGTCATCTTGGATGGATGTCCTAATTTAGGTAAATTTTGGTAGTGAAGGTCTTGAAAGTTCTCACTAAATTAAGGAAAATTTTGCAACTGAAATATTAATTTCTAAAATTCAACAAAATTAATAAATATCCAATAATCAGGTTAGGATTGAATAATAAGAATAGGAAAAGATTTTTTAATTAAAAAGAAGATGAGGATGAAGAAAAAGATGATGAAGAAAGTGATATGACATGAATCAAGGACAAATAAAGAAAAGAAATACATTGATACCTAGACCTCTAGAACCCACAATAATTGAATTTGATGCAATGAAAGCATGGGAATGAAAGAAATGAGGGAAGCATTGGGATAATAGACATAGCCTAACCTCAATCGGCTCTAGATGTGTGAACCACACAATTGCCTGACCTAAACATAATGAAGATGACATGAACCAAGCTATGACAACCATAATCAATATATTATAGTTGATTCCTATGTTACAAATCACTCACATCCGTGCCTAAATAATTTGGGAATGATTCAAAGAATGAAGGTTGCACTTAAATTCAAGAAAAATAATGAAAGTTTCATATAATAATCATTCAAAAATAATATGAAAGTCTTGAACTAGTATTAATATGCTTGTATTTGTCTGTTCTAGTGGCCATTGGTGACCTGGGCCAAAAAACATAGAAGCCCATTAAAATCCCTAACTTTCTTTATGCTACATGGGGTGTCACTCATGGATAATGCAGTGAAATAATTATTGAATCTTTGAGAAATATTTCTATAATTAGTTTGTTTCTCTTCTATTTTTCTATCTCCCATTTTATCTATATTCTTTAGTCCTTTACTGGAGCAATTACAACTTGGACGTCATATAGGACAAATATATGGATTTATTATTACATATTCATGAGGCACTCAACGGGCCTTTCAAATCTTAGAAGCTTTAGATTGATTCAAAAATGGACTTCACCTAAAACATGATAATATGAACTACTCTATTTCAAATCACCCAAGCATTCATTTCTAAGAAATACCACAGTACATTCATTTGAATATAAAGTCTAATAATTTAGATATTTGATTTAGGGTTCTTTGTATTAGTTTTAATTGAAATTAGTTTTCAGAAAATTTGGATAAAAAAAGAAGAAGTCTATTTTGTATTTTATCTCTTATTTTATCCTTACCAAATATCAGATGAAATAAAATGTTTAGAAGAGATATAATGAAATCCTTTCTCTTTCCTCAAAGCAAAGTAATGATCCATTACTTTATTAATTGATGAGGCCAAAAAACAATTGATTCTAAGAAATATGTCTGTGTCAATGATAGAATTAATAAACTAAATGCGCTGTCTTTTATTCGAAACGTCTCGTGATCTTCAACCAATTATGTGCTTCAATATAATTACCAGGGGTAAGTGCTATAGCCCATTTCTGATGACTAGCGACTTGGTCAAACCAAGCCTTTACAATTTCAAAATCTCCTTGGAGAATGGCTTGTTTTCAACGCTCAGAATAAGTTCCTTCTCTAAGAGCCAAACATGAGAGTTTCCTACTTCATACGGCTCATCAATTCTTTAGGTGTCTTCTTGCCATATCGAATGAATGGGATTTCACATGGATCCATCTCCTTTTTTAGGCTAACCAAAGAGCTTCATTACACGATTAATTGCTTGTTGATTTGCAACACCTATGATTGATCTTAGTTGATCTTTGTGTTCATATTAAACATTTTGCACTGTTGATCTTCAGTATTTAATTGATATTTTAGTAAACTTCTAAACATGTGTTGTAGCACATCAACTTTTAGTGATCGATCTTGTCCCTTCATCTCACTCAATAAACTTGGTTGAACATTGTGGCAACCAACCCATGACCTAGTGATTATCTAGGAATGACTCGATGGACATGTTATAGACTCTCTAATGCTCCCCGAAGTTGATTTGTGCATCTAATGCACCAAATTTATCCATGTTTCCAAAGGAGCTTGATCCTATGGCCTGTGGATCACATCATCCTTTGTTTTTAATATAATTATGATGTTGAGGTTGGCTCCTTGAAAAACCAGGTTAGAAAAATTCTCCTTTATTCTTTGTTTTGTTATGATTTTATATTGCAATCAAAACAAGTTTGTTAAATTCTCCAAAAAATCAATGTCATGTGTACAAAAAGGAAGATGACTGTGTTCTAACTAGAAGTTAATATGTTGACAACTGCAACCTTTTGAACAATGTTACAATATGCATGAGAACCATACCAAAGTGAAGTGAGATATGGTATAAGAGACTTAGAAACTTGAATAACCATGACTTAGTGAAACTTTTAAAGGCTGGTGCAGTTTTATAAGATGTGGCAACATTTGAACACAAAAAGACTGTTAGAACTACTACACATGGATCCAGTGGACCTTATAGATGTTGCTAATAGGAAGGTAAGCAACATATTTTTGTGTGGGTTATTTTTCAGTATATATTTGGGCATACTTCCTAAAAGAAAAATCAAATACAAATCTCACCTTCAAAATGTTTTGCACTCAATTAGAAACCCAAAAAATTGTGGGGAAGATCATGGAAAAGAATTTGAGAACTAACGTTTCGAGGTTATATTGTCAACATAGTATACAACAAAAATATTCCTCTCCAAAGACCAAACCAAAATAGTGTAGTTGAGCTAAGAGTAGAACATTGTGAAAGATAGCTCGAGTTGTGCTTATTACAATTGTGATGAAGGCACCTTATGAAATTTAAGAGAGGAAGGAAATCTAGTGCTGCTTACTTGCACACTTTTGGAACCACATGCTATATTTTAAAGGATTGAGGTCAAGTTGAAAAGTTTGTAACCTAAAGTGATAAAGGTTTACTTTGGACTACTGCATAACAAGAAAAGCATATATAATTTAAAATTTCTAGAACAGAGATAGTTATGGAGACATGGAGAGCATAAATGATAATTATTGATGATGAGTAAGAAGAACAAACTACTATTAATAAGTGCTGAACAACTGATAACGATGATGAGGTTCGCATTGCGGATGTGCCTAATGCCCTTGAGAATGACAACACTATACTTAATATTGGACTAGGTGTTGTAATATCTAAAAAAAATCTATTGATGAAAAACCTAAAGATTCTTCATTTCATGAACTTTCATCTAGGACAATTGAAAAACCATTCTACAGAGGCAAGTATTGGGGACTTGAATGATCCAATGAGAAGTAGGAACTAATTAAGAATCAACTATTGTGATTTAGCGGGCTACAGATATCTCACCTCAACAATTGAATCCAAAAATGTCAATAAAGCTTTACGAAATGAGTATTCAATTGCAGGTATGCAGGAAAAACTGAGTGAGTTACAGAGGATCAATTTTATGAACTATGTTGTAACAATGAGAACAACAATGGTTGCCATACTTGCTGATGAGAACCTTGGAGATATTGCTTCTCCTTTAGCGGCTATTGGGCCTTTCTGTTCATAATCCTTGTTATTTTCCACTATTTTGCATTACCTTTAACAAATTTGTGGCACAAAAATGGAGGAAAAGGATTTATATGTATGTAAATCTTTAAATTCTAAATTTCCTCTTGTAATTCAATCCACATCTTCTTCGTTCACTCTATTTATTGTTTTTCAAGACTTGCAGATGTTTTTTTACCTGATATTAAAATTAAAAGTGGTGAACTATGTGCATTGAATTAATCTAGTTAGAGTTTCAAAGGTACAGTTAATGTAATTAATGTTCAAGCAATTAAACCGGTATTAAATTTTATTTGGAATGTGCATTCGGGAAGATCAAATGAAACAAAATTTTTGGTACAGAATATGCATATCAAATTCGAACCAAAAATTTTGGCTCAATTTGGTAATTTACCAAAAATTTTTTGGTATGTTTGGTTTGATATTTTAGTATAATGAATTTTAATTTAAAAATTAATATTATAAAATAAATAAATTTATATTTAAAATTATAAATTTTTAGTTATATAGATTATAAATAAATATTAAATATTTTTATTTTAGTATTTTGTTACGTTAATTTAGATTTTTCAAAGATAAAAATGTAGCTATCATAATAAAAATTTTTTCTTAAAAAAATATCTTGTAATATTTATTATTTTATGCCTTTTTAATGTATTAATTAATGTTTATAATATCTCTCTCTCTCTCTCTCTCTCTCTCACCGAGTCATCTGCGATCGAATCAACCGTTGAACGAATAACTCTTACGCCAATTGATCGTCCGATTTGATAAGTGGTTCGAGTCTTAAAAGATGCACACGCACATATTGTGGTTGGGTTGTAATTTAAATTTTAAACCAAGTTCTAAAGTTTTTTCATTGCACATTTGAAGTTAATACAACCGATCTTAACACGCTGTAATCTAACTATTGGATCAACAGATTTGCGGGCTTAATCGTTAGTGGAGCATCCTCATGTTCTCCCCCAGCCAGCAGTCCTTTGAGTTCGTGAGACAGCTGCTCAGGTTCGTCTGAACTAATCCGGCCAATGTGACTTCTCTTCAGTATCGTGGTTATTTCATTCATCTTCTCTTCCAAATTAGTCACCACTACTGAAATCCTTTTGCTCTCGCGAAAGTGAAGGGCTGCCACATTAACCTGAAAAAAGATCCGAAGTGAAGCTTCCAAATTGCTTAATTTCTTGTCGTAGTAGAGCCTCTTGAACACATTCCACTTCACCCTGGAGCACTTCCGGATAAGCTCTTCTCCCTTCAAGAGCCGAACGGTGAATGCTTCGGTCTCATGCGATGGCCGTTCCAAGATTTTGTTGAAGGTTTCAACGTCATCAATAGCAAGCTTAATCGAACAGAGAGTTGATTTTAGGTGGTTAAAGTGTGATCTGAAATGGGCTATTTTGTGGGCTGGATCAACCACCGACTTCAAGAGTATATCGAAAGCAGCTTGCAAAGCTGCCCCTTGCACCATCCCCACCATCAATTTGTGTACTTAGTGCTGAAATTTGGGATGGGGGCCGGTGGAGTAGTGGTGAGCGAGAAACTAGACTCAGTTTTTCAAGGTATGCGGGATGTTGGCAATGGCGGATAAATGATACTTAAAGAGATGAGGGATGTTAAAGGATAGGCTTCGAGGTGGTGGACTTACGCGGATTCAACTAGGTAACAACCTGAGCTTGGCTGCCCATATTTTCTATATATGAAATGGCTCTCACTCTTTTCGGGGGCATTTCAGTCCTAGTGAGATATTCATTTTGATGTTAATTTGATCACCTTGGTCAGAAAAATAACGTCACTTTGACTTTCATTCAACCACTTACGCTTTTTGTAACTTTCATAACTGATGTTAGAAATTGTTAGTTTATTTTTGTTAACTCCAACTATCATTAGAATATAAAGTTTCATTGAGAAGCTAATTTGATTGTTTTTGTTAGTATAATACTAAATAAACTAATTTTTTTTAAAGAATAAATGAATAATATCAAAATTTGAAGGGAATGATTGACTAATTGATTTGTATAAGTCGTTCTTGATTGAATAAATTGCATACTGATTGTATCAGTACCTGAATCTTGGTTAAAATAAAGAAATCGATATGTCTTGATCTTTTACAGGTGCAATGGAGTAGACTACAGAAAGGGATGGAGCCAGGAATGATTTTTATATCATATGTTGAAACTCGATTTTAAAAGACCCGTCCTCTTTCCTAGACCTAGCTGTCCATACATTAGTCAACAACAAGAACAAATATGGAAGTTTTATATTACTAAAATTAACAACAAATCAATACCATAAGTTAATTAAAAAATTTAAATTTTGGTTTCATACTTGTGACAATGAAACACTTTGTTTGGGTTCGATGTGCCATTTTCTTAACTCTTAAGGAGTTCCATTTCCATGCTTGCTTAGCTGTGGCCAATGCATAACCAATCAATGAAATTTCTCTTAAATTACAAGAAGAGAAAAGGACAAAATCAATATTTCTATGTAGACTTTTTACATAGTCAATTTGTTCAAATTTTGGTTGGACATACTCTTTCATGTGCATCATATTATAATACAACTTTCCTGTTTCTAACCTTTGACAAATTAAGTTAAATTTCAAATTAATTTTCTTTATTTAGTTTCTATATATGCGTTTCACTTATTTTTATTTGAAGAAGAATTTTAAGCAAGTGTTTGATTGAAATAATTTTGAGGTTCAAAGTTTCCCATTAGTGAACCATGATTTAGCCAATTCAGTGATCTCGTATTACAACCATTTTGTGTCAATTTTTTGCCGTTATTTATATAACTTCATTAATAAATCTTCTAGTTAACTATTTGACTAGTAATTCGTTAAAGTGAAAAAGATAATTATCTCTATATTACCAAATAAAATGGTCAAATGATGATTTTTCTATTTTATTTTATTTTTGAAAGTTTATTTTGGCTGCTCTCCGAAGAAATAAATAAGTCATTTCATTATTCTTTTAACTTTTTCTCGGCTGAAAAACACTGAATGTTGGTATAATTATATAAATAACAATGATGCAAATAATATATTTATTTTGACATTGGTTACAGGTTTACTTGTAAGGCGGGGAGTAGAAATACAAAGAAGACCTTTGAAAAACGAGTGGAAAAAATGGTCCGATTCCACCTACCTCTTTGTCAAGTACACGTTTACACACACACACTCACACACACACACACACACACACACATATATATACAAGTTAAAATTACACAGTTTATATATGTTTAAGTTTATTTATAATACTTGGTCAAAAAGGTTTATTTAGAATATAAAATTTTTGTACTTTGAATAATCAAAATGAATTATTTGAAATTAAAAACTATAAAACAGATTTATAATAAACAGCGAAAAAAAGATAAAAAGAACCTGAAAAGGCAAAAAATTTGATAAAAGCCTAAAAAAAAACAATAAGTTAAAATAAAAAGGAGAAAGCAAAAGATAAATAAAATTGAAAGAATTTAAGAATAATTATGTAATTTCACATTAAGTAAAAAATTGATAGTATGATTGCTCTCTCTCTGTATATGTATGTATATAATTGCTTAAAGATTGGCCCAGGTGGACTTATTAGTAATATCTGCCTCTTAGAACCTACTAAATACAGAACCAAGACTCCGTAGCCACTAAGAATTCACTCTAAGATAGATAAATGAAAAATTGAAGCACTAGAAATGATTTGCTTTGAAAAAGGTATGACAACTGCACTACAGTCTTTTCTAAACTTCAATACATGAGTATTGAAGTTTATCTTGCCTTATCTATCAAGTTTATATATTACAAGAAGTATAACTCATTAATTCATAACTACCACATAACAAAAGTCTAGATGTGTCTAGCTCTACTCTTTCCACCTTTTACCAACCCCACCCCCCTCCCCCCCTTCAAGATGTGCATGAACATCTCTCATACTCATCTTGTCAAGTAGTTTTTGAATTGAAAACCACTTAAAGCTTTAGTTAGCAAGTCTACAACCTGATCTTTGCTTGGTACATGCTTCACCTTTACAGTTCTTTCTTCCACCTTTTCTCTAACAAAATAAATGTTTAGATCAAAGTGCTTAGTCTTTTCATGATGAGTTGGATTCCTACTTATCTTTATCACCCCCTGATTGTCACACCAAATTGCGACTACTCTTAAATGTTGAACCCCAAAGTCCATCAGTAAGTTCTTAAGCCAAATTACAACCAAGTGCCCTATATTATGTCTATGTTGCCACCACTTACTATTTCTTACTCTTCCAGCTAATCAAGACTTCTATAAGGAACACACAATAACCTCTTAGTATGAGGATATGACCCCCCATCACTAGTAGAAAATTCTGTTAGGTTTGGCTTGGAACTTGAGGGCAAGAAGAGTCCTTTTCTTGCAGCCCCTTTTAGATACTTCAGAAGCTTAAATCTTGATTCTAAATGTGATCTTTTTGGGGGAAACATGTACTGAGACAACGCCTAAAGTGAGAATGCATATTAGGTCTTGTAAAGGTAAGGTAAATCATATTGCCAACCAATCCTTTTTACTGAGTTCCATCAACATACTCCCTTTCTTTGTTTCTCCTAAAGTGTAGATTCACTTCCATTAGGATCTTGGATGAACGGGCTCCAAGCATTCCACATTCTTCTATTAGATTAAGAACATATTTCCTTTGACTTAATAGAATTACTTCGTGTGACCTTGCTATTTCAATACCTAGAAAATACTTAGGAGTGCTAACGTTCCTGAGCTCAAACTTTGATTGTAGGTAAGCAATCAAATCATCAACCTGAGTTAGTCATTGGCACCCAACCACAAAATCATCTACATACAACAACACAATCCTATCTTTTCCATTTGTCTTCTTCCAAAACAAGGAATAGTTTGCCTTTGACTTATGAAAACCATAGCTTCTCAATGCCTTAGTGAGCTTGCTATTCCACCGTCTGGAGGCTTGTTTGAGTCCATAAAGAGCCTTTTTCAGCATGCATACCTTCTTACCATGCTGTGGTCCTACTCCTTCACTCTTCAAGACATAGCTTTGAGGTAAGTTCTTGTAGATTTCCTTCTATACATCACCATTTGGAAAAGCATTATGTATATCAAGTTGTTGTATATTGCAATTTTTTATTGATGCTAGTCAAAAAATAACCTCATAGTTGCACGCTTATCAACTGCACTAAAAGTATTATGATAATCAAAGCCTTCCGCTTAATGGTAGGTTGTAGCCTTTGGCTACCAACTTAGCCTTGAATCTTTCAACACTTCTATCAGAATGCATTTTTATTTTATACACCCTCCTGTTTCCTATTGTATGAGAGTTCTTTGGTAATGTTACAACATCCCATGTACCATTCTCCTTAAGGGCATGAATCTTGCAGCCATTGCCTCCCTCCATTTGGGATCAAGCATAGCCTCATTAATAGAACTTAGCTCCTTGATCTTATTCAATTCAGAGAATCTAAACTTAGGGGGTTAGGTGAGCAATGCTTAAGTTGTTGGTAATATAATGAGCAGTAGACGGTCTTTGTACAGGTGGTTGGTTAAGGTTGTGTTGGTAAATTTCAAGGTACTTGGGAAGTTTTCTATGCCTGAGGGATCTCCTAAGTGGTTGTTCTTAATGGGAATTAGTTAGTTCAACTTCAATTTGTTGAGGCTACTAATTATCAAAATTAGTAAAATTTTGTTGTGTTAAAGGGATATCTAGTTACTATCATTTGTGTTTTCCAATGTGTCATTGTGTGTTTGTCTTGATTGAATTATGCTAAGTAGACCCTGATCATATGTGAATTTAGGATTGGTTTTGGAGCATTCCAGTGTGTGCAATGAGAACTGTCAAAAGTGAAGATATGTTTACAAAATACAATATCTCTAAATACAAGAATTTTATGTGTGTGTAGATCATAGAATCTATACCTTTTTACACCTATTTGATATCCAATGAAAATACACTCTCTAGATTTAGGATCAAACTTCTTCTTAATTTTTCTTAAGGAGTTAACAAAAGCAAGACAACCAAATACCTTAAGCTATTGGTATGGAGGGCACTAGCGACACATGCACTGAAATCAGGACATGTAGTCAAGGACAAGTGTAGGAAGAAGGTTGATAAAGTGAGTTGTTGTTAAAACGGAATCTCCTTAAAACTTGATAGGTAAATTGGCTTGAAAAAGAAGAGCTCAATCAATGATTAATATGTGTTGATGCTTCCTCTTAGCTATTGCATTTTGTTGAGGTGTTTCAGTACAAGACATTTGGTGAATAATTCCCTTCTTTACCTTGAATGTTTTGAGTTTAAACTTAGGTGCATTATCTGAACAGATAGATTTGATACTCAGTGTGAATTGTGTGGACACATAGTTATAAAGGGTGGGAAGACAATGTGATAATTCACTTTTATGTTGCAAGAGATAAGTCTATGTGCATCTGGAAAAGTCATCAACAATTGTAAGAAAATAATGACGACTTCCTATAGATGCTGTGGAATAAAGGCCCTAAAAATCAACATGAGACAAATGAAAAGGTTTTTGTGTGCATTTTGTATGAGTTGAGGAGGCCAATATCTTTTGTTTTGCATCTAGAAATATCATACAAGTCTTATCTCTCATGCTACTGACAGAAGGAAATTGTTCTCTAATTTTTCTCATTACATCATGAGAGGAATGTCCTAATCTAAAGTGCCAAGTACTAAAAGATGAAGAAACATTTGCTATAATAGGCTCAAGAAAATTGTTATGTGTGAGCAAGGGAGTGATAGACCAAGCAGTCTCATAAGAGTCAATTGGTTGTGTTTTTTGTTCTAGGTTAAAGAGGCCTTGTTTAAGTTTAGCAATGCTAATTTTCATCCAAGGTGGTGACAAGTCCCAAAAGGATGCAAGATATTTAGTCAAATACCAAGCAACACTTGAGTGTTTATGTTAGTCTATTAACTAACATTAGAGTACACTTGAAAATGAGGAACAAATAGAACTCAAGTGAGTGCAAGGTGTTGTGAAAGCACTACATCGCCTATAGTGTAACAAATACTCTTGTTCCGTCAGGTAGATTGACAAAGACATTCTAAATAGACGTGGGTGATTGTAAAAGATTGAAATTCTTACACATATGATCATGGCTCTTGTATCTATAATCTAATTGACATTGAGGGAAGAAACAAAAGTTGTCACATATAATCTAGTTTTTAACAATGGAGTAGGTTGAGGGTTGAATATAGTTACTTGAAAAGTTTTCATTGGTTACTAGTTGATCTTGTGCTTGAAACTACCTTTATTGAGGCTATGCCTACCCAATGTCAATCTTGGAAGTGGCATGAGACTCAAGAAGGGAGCACTATGCTCCCATCATTCTTTCCACTTTCTACTTTTTATTTAACATTAGATTCTACTTAACTAGCAAGGCCTTACTACCTCTTCCCTCTTGATTTTGTAAATTTAAAGCTAGGTGAAAATCCTCCAACCTCTAGCATTGCTCTTTGTTATGTCCCTTCTTCCCACAATGGCTACACATCAGCTCATCCCTCTTACTTTTCTTCTAAGTTGTTGCTGCCTACCTAATGTATCCATCCACTACTGCACATTCATTCCACTAACTCTCTAAGCTTCTTCTACTCTTATGGTGTTGTAGGCTTCATCTAAGGTAGGGAAAATCCTTTGTCTCATGAGTTGTGATATGTTTGATGAATAAGTTTTATTGAGGCCAATTAAGAACTTATATACTCTATCTCTCTCCCATAGGTCTACAAACCATTGGAAGCAATTAGGATTCCATCTACCACAACTGTAGTGTGGAGGCGGCCTGTAGAACATCAACTCCTCCCAATCTTCCATGAGTTCATTGAGTATAGGTCCACACTCCTAGTTCCTTGAGAGATTCCACAAAAGATTAGCTTGCAACTTGCACCCCTTACTATCATCTTGTTGGAAAGTCCTTTCTTCAAAACTTCCTACATTTGAGGAGTATTCCTCATAAAGATGATAGTTGATGCAACCTGCAAACTAACTATTTCTAGGGTCCAAGAGATAACCAAGTCATAACACCTAATCCATGCCTAGTAAAGTGGATCACCTTCTGTTGGTTCAACAGTTCTTCCACCGTTGCATTAAAGCTTGTTTCTCATAGATAGGGCAAGAGTGAAAGACTTCTTCTAGGTTATGTAATTGCTTCCATTGAGTTCAGTATTGACAAGGGTGCTGGTATGATTATTTGAGGGGTGTATGTAATATGGTGATGCAGGATCATCCAAGGACGAGTTACCTCCCCTCTAATTTACTAAATGTACTGAAGATGAAGCCATTTGCAATATGTAATCCAAAGAATCAACCAAATTCAAGAAACAACTATGGATCAGAACCATATGGCTTTAATACCATGCTTAAAATAGAACTAAGAATCTATAGTTGCCAAGAATTCACTCTAAGATGAATAAACAAATTGAAGATTGAAGCAATAGAAATGATTTGCTTCATGAAAGGTATGATAACTACACTGTAGTCTTTTCTAAACTTTAATATATGAGTATTAATCCTCTATCTTGCCTTATTTATCATGTCTATATAATACAAGAAGTATAACTCATCAATTCATAACTACCTACAACTATCTACCAAAATAACTACCACTAAACAGAAGTGTAAATGTGTCCAGCTCTACTCTTTCTGCCTAAGCTCCAGCTTGTCATCTAGCTATTTGTTCTCTATAGATTGTTAGCGTTTAACAGCACCTCTCCCCCATAAATAAATGAATAATTATATTCTCTACTCTTTGTTGACATGGCTTGTCGTCGACTAGTGTCAAAAAACTAAGGAAATTAAAATAGTAATTATTTTAATATTTAAATTTTTGTTTTATTTTATTTACAATTTGTTACATTTCATGTTGAAAATAGCATATTCATAAAATTTAGAATTTTGAATATACAATTTGTCACACATCAATTAAAATATAATATCAAGTACTTGATGCAAAAGACGTCATGATTTTGATGAGTTGGGAAGCGTCACCTCTGGAAAAAATTGATTTCTCTCTCTAAATCTTTCTTTATGTTATAGAAGTTCTAATGGAGGGTATTTTCTGTAATAGTAATAGGTAAAGGGGACCAATTTTATATCTATAACTCTAATCTAGTGTCATGCCTCGAGTCCAAAACCATTAAATAGTAGTACCCTTGAACAATCTCGATGGATACCAAAGCCAAATATCATAGCAATTGAAGTCATAAAGTTTCATAAATCATTCGAAGGAAAATAGCATAAAGATTAAACAAAACAAATGAATGTCCCAAACTTACTGTATATGTAACGTTGTAACAGAATTCAAATCCTAACTATTACATCATGGATTTTCTTACTTACAAATGAAAATAAAATAGCTAAAGTCGAAATGTTTTGTCCTCCAGATTCACCAACCCCATGCCAATTCCTCTGCGTTACCAAGAATGACAGTTGAAAGTTGTAAGCGACGAGTTGCCCAATAAATGGTACCTTTTGTCTTTTTGCTCTTTCAAGGGATGTGAACAAAAAACAGGCACAAAACACATTTTCAAAAACATGCAAAATAATTCACATTTAAAAATAGTGGACAAAATAGCATTTCACAATACCCATTCGCCACATCATTTGCATAGTTCGCATGTTCCTGTTCTTCACCCAGCTCATAGTGATACATACCTCATGTATTATTTCTATTGATCAAGGTCTTAATTTACACATCGACTAAGGAAGGTCACATTAAATTGGATATGCTACAGAGGCCCCAATACTTTAACCTTAATTGGGAGATATCCCAATTTATTGTATTCCAACTATTAGGACCGACGACATA